>CM055819.1:36887376-36916395 GCA_029582265.1 Zoroaster sp. YZ-2022
CCAGACACTCGTGGTTCTGGGGCCATTGTTTACAAACCGCAGAGACTGAGATCGTTATCTACTGGAAAACAGCTGGCGGTCTTCACGGGGACGTTTGCGGTGTCACAGGCTAAAGCTCTTCCAGGATAAAATATATTTTATAGATGTGTGGTTGGGCGTTTAAGCCAATAACGGATGCGCTACAATATTTCTAAAACCATAGATCGTATTAACTTAATACTGCAGTGTCATTTTTGTACGAATGGAAAGGGCTGTTGAAAAAGCCAATACCGAAAAGCTATTTCTTTGAAATGAGTAAGGCAACTTACTTTTGAAAACAATCTTAAGTCACATTTTAACAATGTCCCAATTGATGAGGACATCAATTACCGTCACTTCCGAACACCTTGAGTTTGTTCACAAACTCTGAATTTCTAGTTTTTATTGTTTTTATATATGTAGGGGAATGGATGGTTGCCTACTTACCCTGGGGTGACATTTGCCCCACCAGTGTGGCACGGACACGTACCCGTATCGTGTCCGTGCCACACTGGTGGGGCAAGGGTGACATCTACGTTTGCTCAATGTCTGGTTTGATGGATGGTCCATCTGGCAAGGGGATGCACTGTAGTAAATACTCGCAGTTTGTAAAACTATGTACTCGATCGACTCTTGGTAGTTTATTCGGTTAATATTCCAGAAAGTGAAGTCCAAAAAAGTCCCTATCAATAGAACATAGTACAGTTGTATAAACGTACATTGTTACATTACGTTATATTCAAAGTAGAAATGACAGTCATGATTATACTTTTGTTACAAAAACATCATAAATCAAAGATTAAAATCACTCCTCACTCACCCAACACCACAAAAGAAAAGACTATAAATCTCCGGAAAAGTTGACATCAAAGATGTGGATAAATGATCAGCCGGTTGTAAAATACATGAGACTATCGTAGGAGGCTCTGAAAATAACAGTGTGTGTGTGTGATGGGTCCGCCATTAGAGAGAACTCAAAAAGGCCAACTCTCCTATGTGAAAGCATTAGTTTGACAAGTAAACAACAGGCTGCTCACCCAAAGCTTATTACTACGCCTAGGATATAGTTTGGGTGATCGTTTTACACAATCATTCTTTATTGAACCCAACAAAAAGTATACAATTCACATGAACATTACATGTCATTACAGTTAACACTGAAAAATTAAATTTTACCAGATTATTGTAGTAAATGTCTATTGGAATTATGTGTTATTTCTACGCTTCCACATACCATTGGAGTAATGCGGTTTTACTTGGAATTAAAGGTAGGCCTACGCGCAGAACATTAAGGGGTATAAATAACTAAACTATAAACTGACTCAGTTCCCCACATATATATTTTTTGTATTAATATTTTTATAATTACAAAATTAATTCAGAAGCAAAGCCTTTCTGTATAACAATAATTTCTGGCTTATTAGCTTTTAAGTTTTTTAAGCCGATTATTTGTCATATATCTCCCACTTTATCAAACTTTATCCTGTACAATTTTAGTTGAATATAAAACACATTTAATCCAATACGAACATTAAATTTTAATATATTTTATTAATTATTAAATTCTTCATTTAATTATGAATAGTTTCCTTTAGAATTTGAAGCTTCGCATGTAAAAAGTAAAGTTATAACAAAATTCAAATACTTTTGGTTTTTTTTATGAAGGAACTTTCTATTTGTAACTTATCATGCGAAGTATTTTACGTAGGATTTGAAGCTTTGCATGTTATAGTTCAAGTTAAATAAAAATGCATACACTTTTGGGATGTTTTATGAAGGAATATCCTTGTACCTTATAATGAGAACTATTTTAAGTACCGATTTGAAGCTTTGCATGGTGGGAGTATACAGTAGGAGTAAAGTTTGCGGTAACACCACATAACAATCTCTTAAGAGTTGTAATAAGTGTTGATTCTGAGAAGAACCGGTGGTGAGATAATTCAACGTTTTGAGCAGTGTACTCTGATCGTCTTGAGGGGAACTAATTTAGTAACAATTGAGTAAATTTCTTAATTATTCCTAATTTAGATATAAATAACACTTAAAAGATTGCACAGTGCAAAGCGATAATTGAGTAGCTTCGTGGTAACACCTTGTAATATTCTGTTATGTCTCTTGCAGTTGAGAAGAACCTGTGGGTAACTCGACATTTCGGTCAGTGTGTTCTGACTGTTTTCTGGAGACTGACCGAAAGGTCGAGTTAAACCTTGGTGTCATGATCAAGCCTATCATCCCATGCGCGATAATTATGCTATTATAAGCGTAGCCTTATAGCGTGCGCGCGTTGCAAAGTGCAGCGTGTTGAAACTGACGCAATGCTGCGTGATGAGAATGTTTTTGATATTGTTTTGATATGGAAAATAAAGATAAATTATTTATTCTTCGGTTGGGGTCTGTCTGAGGAGACACACACATATTTATGCTTTAAAGATGGACTTCAACGAGAGCTCGTACACTAAATCGTCTCCTGAGTCTTGTTTATGTTGTGTTTAGTTATTATTTCATTATCAGTACGATGGTTTTATTCCCCGTTATTTTGTTTAATTTTGATTGTAAAAAATAGCCCCCCTTCTTAGATTTCTGAGCGAGTGGTTTTTTCTCGCCGTTGGCTGCGCGCTTTCATGGTTCCCAGCAAAGGCCCATAGAAATACAATACGAAATGAACGGTGAAATACCAGCAGCCACGTAAACCAGCGTAAGTGTGACGTACTATCTGGGGCATAAATAAAGGAAGCCGTTTTTGTCTTTGTGTTTGGCAATGGGGATTTTACTTGCTCGAAGCTGATACACATGATTTTTTCCCCGTTTTGACGATTTTGTGTAAGACGGCATAATGCCTAGCACATGTGCTGTTGGTGGATGTACAAGAAGTGCCACCAAGAATACAGAGGTTAGTTTTTCGATTTCCGCGGAATCCGGCGGCTTCAAGGAGTGGGTGAAGTTCGTGAACAATACACGAAAGGATTTCACGTTGACAAAATGGTCGTTGATTTGTTCAGCCCATTTTACGGGCGACTGTAGAGATTCTTCCAGTCAAGTGAAAGAAAGTTTGGTTTGGATACCAAATATCGTTTGAAGCAAAGGCTCTGTTCCAACTTTGAAAGCGTCAAATATCGAGAGAAGGCAAGTGGTACGACTGGGAGTTCGTTTCGTACACGTCGCTTTTAATGCACTTTGCTGGGGAACACTCATGACATGTGGGCATACAGCGAATGCCAGTCCTTGATTGTACGTCACAACTACGATATGAATTATTCATGAGTTCGGGCTTTTTGCGAAACACGACTTTTCTAGATAGTGAAATGCTGATCAAAATGAATTTTTTTTTACATTAAGAAATTACTTTATTTGAATTTTAATCATATAGAAGTAATCATTACACACTTCTTGTAAGCCTAACAGCATCAAAACACTGTAATATATTCCGTTGAAGTCCATCTTTAATGCTTTTGTGAATCAATAAACGTTGAATCTATTTGATATTTATAATCATCTGGAAGTCTCTTGCAGTGAATACTTCTTGTCAATGTTTGTATCTTTTCCGGACGGCATCACGACGTATCCGTTTATCCTCTCCGAACGGCATCACGACGAAAACGTTTACTTGTCAAACAAGTCAAACATTATTTCCACGTCTCCGCAACTTACCTCCCCGAGAAACCCCGACTAAAGCAATCACAACACAACACTTGGGTTCTTCTCAAAACTGCACAACTCAAAAGATATTTAGTACATGGTGTTACTGCAAGCCTAATTCTATTAATTTCTATTTGTAAGCCTTTGAAATCGAAGGAATTAATTTAATAAACAGGCCAATATAGTGTTGTACACATCACAGATCACATATAAATTCAATAAAGAAAAATCATCATGTACATTCTAGAGTGAAAATATTTATTCATAGAATAACTAATTTTGTTGAAATGCTTAAATAAACTGTATGAAATCAACATTAGGGAAAATATTATAAATGAAAACATTTTGAATGGGGGATATACCCCCACTTTTTGGCCCAGGGGATGGTCGTTTCACAGAAAAAACATTTTCGACGCGCGCGGACGTATCAACTTTTAAGATTTAGTGATTCGATTTAAATTGGAATTCTTAAGTGCACTTTGTCATTTAATAACCAGCATTTATCAACATGGCGGAGAAGTTCTCGGCGCGGAACTTTGTCACCGATTTGGGAAAAGTCCCCCAGAGGATAAGGTGTTTGGTTTAAGGTTACTCAAAGTTGCCAAACATTACAACATTTCTGTAGCTGTCAGTATGAAAATATATACAGGCAGTGATTTTAGAGCATCTTATTGATGAAGAAATTTGGAAGAATCTGTTCAGTTGTTGAAGACTAAATCAAAAAAAAGTTACCATTCAGCAACCTTTTTGTAAATTTTACATAACACTGACTGTTTCTCTAAGAGAAAAGCATTTCAGACGAAAACAAAAATCTCAGGGATGATTGATGTACCAATTTTACATCAAGTAAGTTTTTATATAATAATTCGTCAAATTGATAATCTGGTAATAACAAAAGTTGTACCTTGTTCCCTTTAAGATAAAATGAAATACAATTCTATAATATAATTTATACGATTTACTAATAATAATAATAATAATAATGTGTGGACTTATATAGCGCACGTATCGACCAACTAAGTGGTGCTCAAGGCGCATTCTTTTTTACGTGCATTACACAACACACTGTGAATAACAAAGACATAAATAGGAGATGAGTAGTGATTTCTGCTGACAATTGATGCATGTTTTCTCTTGAACCAACCTGTTTTAGATCAACGTGTAGTCCTCTATGGGTAAAGAGAATTTAGCTGCATTTATTCTTTTCGGCAATGAATACAATAACATTTGACAGGAAACAACAACTTAAAAACTCATTTTATGTGTATTGCCTATAAGGACTACTATCTTTTGTTTAGTATTATATTGCATTTGCTATTGTATTGTTATGCTATTGTATGATTTCTTGTTTACTGTAAAGCGCCTTGAGCACTTCTTGGTGGACATGTGCGCATTATAAATCTTCTGTATTATTATTATGGTGATGGAAATTATTCCTACAAGACAGTGACGTAACTACGGGTCAAAGTTGAAGGGAGCATCTGGTTGCGTGCTTCTTTTCCTAGGAGCAGTGTTGAAACAGGGCAAACTTTGCTTATGTTTTTGTAAATTGGGAGGGAAAAGCTCTTTATGGAGGGACGTTCCCCACTGGAGCAAAGTTACATTTTACAATGGGAACATGTCCTTTTTATCGGCTTAAGTTGTCGGGCTAAGTAAAATGTTAGGCCTATGATAAGGTTTTTTATTACACTTTCGTGTAGTCAATTACATCCATTTTGATTGGCAGACTACATCCATCCTTATTTGTTGATGTTCAAACCATGTAATGATTATGAATTAGGCCTATTTATACGTTACATGTGGATTTCATTCATATACATGTATTGTAATTTTGCATGTGCAACATTGATCGAGTGTTTATGAGTGATACTGGGTGAGACAGATACACATAAACAATAGTGCAGTCATTCAAAATGATGCCATCATAATTTACGTGCCGTTGCTGTTAAACCTTGATCTCAAAGATTTTTTTATTTTGTCAATAAATTATAGCAAATGAATAAGATATTAAATTCCTACCTACTAAATGTATTCATTATAATGTAAATAAATATAATTTTGAATTGAATTAATTGTTAGTTAAATATGTTGTTAAAAAAGGAAGGTATATCATTGGTTATGTTGGAAACACTGCTTCTATGGGTATGCTTACTTTCTTTGAATCATTCTGCGGATGTTTTAGCTCATTGTGGATCCCACGTCATAAGAATAATGCAAAAGCCTTCACAATATTTACAGAAAACGCTTGGGGCAAGAAGGTGCCGTTGGCAACTATTGATTATTTTCCGGTGTTTTCGCTGTATTTCATGCGTCATAATTGTATTTCATGCATCTAATTGTATTATGATGATTGGTACATGTACCGTTTACAACTTCATGAGTTAGCTTTCAGATAATTTGGTAATTTAAAGGGAAGGTACAACACTGGTATATGATAATGTTCGTACGTTAAGTAAGACTAATTGCGGTGACACCATGTGGAATCTCAATTGAGTAGTAATTAGTTCTGAAAAGAACTGGAGGTACAACTGTTCGTACGTTAATTTCAAACCTTTAGTTTTCATTTCATTTCATTTCATTTCATTTATTATTTCACAGGGCAGAAACAATCACAAACACAATGGTAAAAAAACAATTAGAGAAAAAATATAATATACATATACATGATGAAAATAAGGTAAACATGAAAAAATGTTGACAGCACCCCTGTAGGATTACCAAAATGCGAACCAAATCACAATCTATAGTGGCTCTCCATAATGCTGCCAAACATAATCAAACAATATAATAAAATATAATATAATATAAAACGCCAAATAAAAATCAATCCAAGAGATTAAAAACAAGTACAAACAAAATAAAACGACAAAAAGAAATATATCAAAGCCTAACCTGTGAAGGTTTCATCACGATAGTTTATCACGTTCTTTTTAAAGAAAACTGGTTGTGTGTACGCACATCAACTGCAAAATACGCTAAACGCGACGCACTATCGCTGCCCTTTCGCCCACAGTGTCTAACAACATGTGCCCTCAACAGCTCATGCACGGTGCGAATATGCCTGACGTAACACCAAGTAAGGTTTAGATAATAATTTGTTAATTTAATGAATGTTGTGCCTTCCCTTTAAATTAGAATTTACCACAAGGCAATGAATATATACATGGGTGCGTTTACTGAGATAAACATCCAGTGTCTGAACTGACCTTTAGCACACGTACTGCAGCCATCTTTGTAGTATTTCCTGTATACCCATGCAAAGACGATGATGCTAGGTTACAATGATATGAACGAAAGAAAATCAAGATGGCAGCACCGTGATAAAAGGTATATTCTTAAATCACGTGAACTGGATCTACAATGTTATGAAGCAGTGTCGATCTTTCCTCACGGTCGAAATTATTTGGACGTTTTGACGGCTTTGTCGTCGCAGAACGTATACGTTGAAGATCGAGACATAACCGCTTTAGCTCTAACTTCTTCTGCATAGAAATGAAACAAATATACAATGAATGTACGCCAATGATAAGTGTTGGCAAAACTGTGTCTACGAGTATGATTTTGTTTTACTAATTAATGTTTACTGATTTTCTAAGTTCTGTTGACAATGATGGCAATAATGATTGTGTAAATAATACTTGTGATTATTTTGATTCCCAACAATTCAATAGCATCAATTCTTCTCCAGGCAATTTCTCAATTTATTACATGAACTCCAGGAGCCTTTGTAGACATTTCTTCGATATTCAAGATTTCTTGGCCACTCTAGACCATTCCTTCTCGATTTATGGCTTTACCGAAACGTGGTTCAAAGAAGCCCCTCCGTCGTATGTCCATATGAATAATTACCAACTTGTTCAGACATCGCGTTCTTTAAAACCTGGCGGAGGGGCAGCCATGTTTATAAGCAACTCGCTGAATTTCCACATTCGTGAAGATCTTATGCCATCTCAAGATGACTTCGAAGCAATTTTCATTGAAATTCAGCGAGACAATGCTTCTAACTTAATTGTTGGGAATGTCTACAGGGCCCCTGGAACTTGTCTTAATAACTTTCACAAATGTTTTGATTCTTGTCTTGAAAAGGTTACTTCAGAGGGGAAGCTCTGTTACATAATGGGTGATTTCAACCTTAATCTGCTCAATTGTGAAGGACATCAACCCACGGACCTGTTTGTCAATACATTTTATTCATATGGCTTCCTCCCTCTGATTACCAAACCCACTCGTATCACCCCACACACTGCCACTCTGATAGATAACATCCTTACTAACTCTGATCTTGATATCACAGCTGGCCTTTTATATTCGGACATTTCCGACCATTATCCTCTTTTCCAGTTGACTGCATCTTGCTTTAAGAATTCTGTACCTCTTCAAAAAAACCTAGTTACTAGAGATATTAATAGCAATTCCCTTCATTCATTCAGCTGTGATCTTAACAGTGTTGATTGGCACGATGTTTATGAAGCTGAAGAGGTTGACTCTGCTTATAATTCTTTCCTTTCTATCTTTACCTCTCGTTATAATAATAATTTCCCACTTATCACCAAATTACTGGGAAATCACAGAAAAATCAACCATGGATCACCCAGTCTACAGTGAATTCTTGTTCATTCAAAAATAGACTCCACAGGCGGTATCTGCGCAAGCCCTCAGAAGAAAACGAACGGATTTATAAAATCTACCGTAATCGTCTTACTGCCACTATTCGTTCCGCCAAGAAAAATTATTATGCCACTAAGCTCGATCATCATAAGGGCAACCTTAAAAATACGTGGCGTGAAATAAATAACATTTTGGGTAAGCGTAAAGAGTCCTCGTTTCCAGATAATTTCACAATAGACGGTGAACACTTTGTCTCCCAACCTAATGATATTTCTGATTCTTTTAACAAATTCTTTACAAACATTGGGTCTTCTCTTGCCAGTAAGATACCCGCTTCCGGTACTCACTTTTACGACTATTTGCACGACCCAAATGGTCCTTCTTTTTTCTTAACCCCTACTAACGCTCAAGAAATCTTGCGTATCGGCAAAGACATGAAGAGAGGAAGTAGCTGCGGTTTTGATAACATTTGTTCGACCGTTGTGAAATTTGTCCTTCCATCTATTGCTGAACCTCTTGCTTACATTTTCAATCTCTCCCTTCTCAGTGGATCTGTGCCTCTTAATCTTAAGGTTGCTAAAATTATTCCCGTTTTCAAAAACGGTGATAAGTGCAACATTAGTAACTACAGGCCTATTTCCATCCTTCCTTGTTTCTCAAAAATTCTTGAAAGGCTCATGTACAATCGTCTTTCTTGTTTCATTTCTCGTTTCCATCTTCTCTTTGGTCATCAATATGGCTTTAGATCTAAACATTCCACTGACTTGGCCCTCGTCGAACTTGTTGATAGTGTCACACAGGCATTGAACAATAAAATGTGTGCTGCCGGTGTTTTCATTGACCTTTCTAAAGCCTTTGATAACATTGATCACTCAATTCTTCTTTCTAAACTTGAACATTTTGGAATCAGGGGAGTCGCGCTGCAATGGTTTGCTGACTACCTTAACAATAGATACCAGTTTACATCAATCAAGGGTTGCGACTCAGATCGTTTAAACATTAAGCACGGAGTTCCTCAGGGTTCAATTCTTGGCCCACTCCTTTTTCTCCTCTATATTAATGATCTCCATTACTCCTCCCCCATTTTATCTTTTACTTTGTTTGCTGATGATACAACTATTTTCTACTCTAGTCCTCAGCTCTCCTCCTTGATCAACACACTCAACATTGAACTTACTCAGGTATCTTCATGGTTTAAGGCAAACAAACTTTCCATTAACCATGCTAAAACAAATTTTATCTTTTTCTCCAAGTCTTATCGTCCTGAAGACATCGATTTGCCGCCGGTGATCATTGATGGTATTTCTATAACAAGAGTCTTCTCGGCTAAATTTCTTGGTATCATCATCGACCATAAACTTTCCTGGTCAGAACATATCTCTTCTGTTAATAAGGTTATTTGTCGTAATTCTGGTGTCATTTCTAAGATCCGCCATTTCCTCCCTGCTTCATCGCTTGTTCTTCTTTATAACACTCTCATCTATCCTTATTTAAATTACTGTAACATTGTTTGGGCTTCTGTGAGTAATACGAAGATGTACTCCTTATTCGTTTCACAAAAAAGGGTTATTCGTATCTGTACTTTCTCTTCCCCCAGAGAGCATTCAGCACCTCTTTTCGCACAACTGCACACTCTCACTATCGCCGACATTAATAAACTCCATACTGGGATTTTTATGTATAAGTTCACTCACAATCTTCTTCCCCAAGCTTTCTCTTCCTTCTTTACCTCAGTTCGAGACACCCATAGCCACTCCACAAGATCCTGTACCAATCTGTTTGTTCCATTCACTCGCACCTCTTATCTATGAACACCATTCGTTTCCTTGGTACTCGTGTGTGGAATGCCATAGATGAAAATATCAGATCTCAGCGGTCCGTCGGTCTTTTCAAGCTTAAATACAAACGAGTCCTTATCTCTCATTATGCGTCTTAGCTTCCTCTCCCAAATATATCTTTTCTTCCATTGCGTTCACATTATCCACATATCTAAATTTTGTTAGTCTGTTGTTTTTTGCTTAATAGCCTTTTGATATTTGTTCATTATTTTAATTGCCTCTGTCATCAGTATATTTACTCTGTATCGTGTCAACTACCTATTGTCTTGTCTCTTGTCTGTCTGTCCTTTTTGTTTGTGTGTTTGTCTGTATGGCTGTTTTTTAACAAGCTTCTGCTTATATAAACAGCCCCCATGCTCTATTTAACTAATTAATTTTGCTATGAATTTAACATTTGCTGCTTCATCGTTTAATGCACTCTTAATATAAAGTTTGTTAATTATTTTATGGAAGTATGGAAATAAATGTGATGATTGAATTGAATTGAATTGATGATTCCTCGTTTTGAATCAAGATATACATTGAATAACTAACTGTCACTCAAGTGTTACGTCAGCTTACTACGTCGTGTTGGTCATGAGAAAATAGTGCATGATGCATTCTCGTTTTTTGTATTAGTTCGGATATGGAATTTAGGAAAGAGTACCCCTCCTACATTTTTAAACTTTTCTTAATCATCTCAGCACCTCAGACAAAACTATTTCTGGAGAAAATTATCTTACCATAAGCGCTCCCATTGGGGAGCGCCATGGTCGAGCGATTTAGTGCATTGGATTTGTGTTTTGATGGCTGAGTCGTCAGAATGAGGGTTCGAATCCTGACCGCGACCGTGGTGCTTGTGTCCTTGAGCAAGACACTTTACCACAATTGCTTCTTTCCACCCAGTAACATGTGAGGGTACATGTGAGGGCATGGGTACATGTGAGGGCAGAGTTGGTTGTTGTATATGATGCGCCGAAATGGCAGCAATTGAGCTGTATACTCTCCAGGGAGCTGAGATGGTTTCAGAAATGTTTTATGCGCCTGATGAGCAGGGGTAATAATGTACAGCGCTGTGATACGTGTTAAAAACTACACCACTGGTGTTTATATTAGGCAACTCGCACAATATAAACACCATGGAAGAATAAAGTGGACACCACTAGTGCTATTTTAATACCTCAGTTTTTGCAGGGTAGCAAAAACAGGCTACCAGCCAAAATGTCATGTGAAATATACGGTTCGTGACTGATTCCCTGCTATTTTTTGCTTCGTAAATATATAGTCATGTCTCAGGTGCGTTTGTTTCATTAAAATTAGCAATTGAGCTGTATACTCCCCAGGGAGCTGAGATGGTTTCAGGAATGATTTATGAGCCTTATGAGCCTTATGAGCAGGGGTAATAATATAATGCGCCTTGAGCACCACTCAGTTGGTGGATACGTGCGCTATATAAGTCCACACATTATTATTATTATTATTATTATTATTGTTGTCAGGGTTCGGAGAAGGGTCAGGGTCGGCGGGAAACCCCTCTTGGACATCAACTAGAAACAGATTGAAGATCTTGTGTTAGGTGGTTGTAACTTCTTTGTAAGTGTGCAAGTAACATTTTAATAATAATAATAATAATAAAGATTTGTAGTGCGCACATATCCACCCTGCTGGGCGCTCAAGGCGCGAAAACAAAGAAAAAACATGAATACAAACAATAAAATTAATACAATGATAGCGTAGGGGAAAATTATGTACTGAGATGCATGTACCTACAGTGCAATTACAAATATACATCATCTTTGAAGAATTGTGACATAAGATGAGTTTTAAGCATCGACTTAAATCTAGTTATACTATGAACAAAATTGAGTTTAGTTGGAAGATGATTCCAGAGTCTCGGAGCCGCGACAGAAAAAGACCTTTCACCCCAGTTCCGTTTTGAAGTTGGTTCCTTTAGGAGTGACATGTTGCTGGAGCGCAAATTGCGTGATGGTTTGTAGATTTTAAGCAGTTCAGAAATATAAATTGGTCACGATAGGAGCGTCCACGCCGCGGCCCTGGGAGTATCGATGAGATTGACGAGATCAACAAAATCAACTAGATCGACAAGATACTGCTAATCCTATCACCACCACTAGCAAGTTACAAGCTATAAAACAGCCTCAAGCTACGCTACAAGCTGTAAGCTACAAACCACAAAGCTACGGAACACCAAGAGAAAACATCATGCCTGGAGATAGACACAGAGGTCGATGCCGGAAACGAGGGATTTCCTCAAGACCAGCATTGACAGTCATATCTGCGAATATTGAAGGGTTCTCCTCTGCAAAACAAAACATCTTAGCCGATTTATGCAGCAAGCAACACTGTGACGTTCTCTGCTTGCAAGAGACGCACAGAGGGAAAAAAACAACCGTCCCACCATACCTGGAATGGTCCTGGCCACTGAGCGACCACACCGGCAGTACGGCAGTGCTATATTTGTAAAAACAGGCTTAGCTATAGAAGAAACGGACATGTCAGATGACCATAACATCGAAGTCCTATCTGTTGAGCTAAGCAGTGTAGTAGTAACATCTGTCTACAAACCACCATCTGTAGACTTTATGTTTTCCCAGCCAACTCCCAAAGTACACAGCAAGCCACAGATCATTATTGGTGATTTCAATAGCCACAGTACCCAGTGGGGCTACCCTGAAACAAAACAGGATGGAGAAGCAGTGGAGGACTGGATGGATACTAACCAATTGAATCTTATCCATGACCCCAAGCTACCACACTCGTTCTTCAGTGCTCGCTGGAAACGTGGCTACAACCCAGATCTCACCATGGTCACAAGCAACATCGCTGGACTGTGTAAAAAGACTGTGCTAGACCCTATTCCATCAAGTCAGCACCGTCCCATTGGAATCCTAGTCAATGCTGCTGTAGTCCCAACCATCGTGCCTTTTAAAAGGCGTTTTAACTACAAGAAAGCAGACTGGAAGAGTTTCACCAACGAGCTGGAAGAAAAGATCAAGTATATAACACCAGTAAGCAAGAACTACGACCTGTTTGCTAAGCTGGTGAAAAACTGCTCGGAAACATATCCCACGAGGCTGCAGAGTTGAATATATACCTGGACTTTCAAAGGAATGTGCAGGACTCTATGACAACTATGTCAGCATGTTTGAAGCAGATCCCTTCTCCGAGGAAACAACTACCCAAGGCGAGAAGGTGATGGCAAGCATTGCCCAAGAGCGAAGCAAGATCTGGAATACTCTTATTGAGTCTATGGACATGTCCAAAAACAGCAAAAAAGCATGGGCATTTATTCACAAGCTACGTGGTGATCCTAAAGCAGCTCCTCAGCAAACAAAAGTCACTGCTAACCAAGTTGCCAACCAATTGCTAGAAAATGGAAAGAGTGGAAAGAGAGGGGAGAAAACTAAGCTAGACCGCAAGAAATACATCAAGGACCCGACTTTCACAAGACCATTCAATATGGAAGAGCTGGAAGCGGGAATCTCTGCGCTAAAACCAGGAAAGGCAATCGGACTGGACAACATTGCAACTGAACAGATCAAGCACTTCGGCCACAAGGCAAAGACGTGGCTTCTACAGCTCTACAATGAGTGCTTAACAACATACAAGCTCCCTAACATCTGGAAGAAAGCCCACATTATAGCACTTCTGAAACCTGGTAAAGATCCTTCCGCTACAAAGAACTTCAGACCAATCTCACTTTTGAGCCACACCTACAAGCTTTTCGAACGTCTGATCCTTAACAGAATTGGCCCTTTTGTTGACGAACACCTTATCCCTGAACAAGCAGGTTTCCGCCCTGGCAAGTCTACAACCAGCCAAATACTCAACCTCACCCAAACACATCGAGGATGGCTATGAGGAAGGGAAGGTAACTGGTGTGGTGTTTGTTGACCTTTCAGCTGCCTACGATACAGTCAATCACAGACGTCTCCTCAGCAAGATCCTGGAGACCATAAGAGACACCTGTCTGACCGAGCTGATCGAAAGCATGCTGGAAAATAGGCACTTCTATGTTGAGCTAGGAGGAAAGAAAAGCAGGTGGCGAAGACTCAAGAACGGCCTTTTCCACAGGGAGTGTGCTTGCACCACTCCTCTTTAACATCTACACCAATGACCAACCTAAAAGTGCAGACACGCGCCGCTTCATCTATGCAGACGACCTTGGCATAGGTGCACAAGACACGGATTTCACAGTGGTGGAAGACAGACTCTCTAACGCTCTGGAAGAGCTAACACCTTACTATGAAGAGAACCACCTACGTGCAAACCCATCTAAGACACAGATGTGTGCCTTCCACCTGCGAAATCGTGAGGCCAAGCGCCAACTGAAGGTCAGCTGGTCAGGAACCCCCCTTGAACACGGTGAGCACCCAGTCTACTTAGGAGTAACCTTGGATAGATGTCTCTCTTTCAAGGCCCACATCGAGAAGACCAAGTGCAAAGTGAATGCGAGAAACAACATCATTCGCAAGCTCACTGGAACAACCTGGGTGCTAACCACAGACTCTGAAGTCAACTGCACTAGCTCTCTGCTACTCAACTGCAGAGTATGCCTGTCCAGTATGGGAACGAGCTGCCCATGCGAAGAAGTTAGATCCCGCCCTCAATGCTAGCTGCCGCCTCATCACAGGTTGCCTGAAATCAACTCCTACGGACCGTCTGTACATCCTGGCAGGCATAGCTCCACCAGACATACGACGAAGTGCAGCAAGCAAGAAAGAGCGTCAACAACAGTCTACAGACTCAAAACATCCTCTCTTCGGCCATGTGCCAGCCAGAAGCCGCCTTAAATCCAGGAAAAGTTTCCTAAAGACCGTCAAGCCCTTTGGAACATCAAGCTCAAGCAGTGAGAGAGTCACTCAGTGGGAAGAAAAACTCAACAACCTCCCACCAGCAACAACCATGGAGCTAAAGGCGAGCGAGGCACTGTCCCCTGGAGCAGACACAACCTATGCAGTGTGGAAATGCCTCAACAGATTAAGATCTGGCGTTGGACGTGCAAAAGCCACTCTCGCAAAATGGGGATACCTCAATGATCGAGACGTTGTGTGTGGCTGTGGTATAGAACTACAAACCATGCAGCACCTCCTGATATGCGCTCTGCTGGAACACCCCTGCACAGCGTCGGACTTGGCAGAGTTTAATGAGAAAGGACAACAATGTGTTCAGCAGTGGATGAACTACATCTAGCCAAGCTATGTAACTTATGCCTTAGTGGACACGACAAGAAGAAGAATTGGAGCAATGTTATTAAAAGATTTGTGAACAATTAGCATAAGTTTAAAAACAATTCTCTGTGAAACAGGAAGCCAGTGCAGTTCTTTCAAGATTGGCGTGATATGGCATGACTTTCTGGACAAAGTCACAACACGAGCTGCTGTGTTTTGTATGTGCTGAAGACGAGATATTTGATTCTGCGGGAGACCGTAGAAGAGAGCATTCCCGTTATCGAGCCGTGATGTGACAAACGCATATGTATAATTTGTTCAGCAGCACTTTTATTCAAGTATTTCCTTATTCGGCTAATATTTCTGATATGAAATGATGATATGCGAACAATATTGGAGATATGAGGTTTTAAAGTCAAATGTAACACCCAAATTACGTGCTTGTGATGAGGGGGTTATCTGCGAGTCACCAATTGTAATAAATGGAAGATAAACTTTAGACAATTGTCGACGTGATCCAAATAGAACAAATTCTGTTTTTTCATCGTTCAATTTCAGGAAGTTTTGTCTCATCCAACTTCGAATCTCTTGAATACATTTCTCCAGTGTTGTAATTCAGGAATCGGCAGGTTCTTGATAAGATTTAAAAGTAATGTAAAGCTGCGTGTCATCAGCGTAGACATGGTAATTTAAATTATACTTCAAAATGATATCACGAACTGGAAAGGTACAAACAGTAAACCACTGTGGGCCGAGCATAGAGCCTTGGGGTACAGAATAGTCAAGAATAACAGGCTCGGAGATAGCGTTACTGTGGTATATGTAGCGTGAGTAGAATACAAGATTAACACACACACTTTACACATTGGAGCTGCCATTACTGAAAAACGTTTATTCTGTGCCCTTGCAATCCAGGGGTCATGATTTGACCTTTGACAATAAGCTGTATGCAAATTATACAATCATAAATATTCATGAGCTGTGTCTAAGTCAGGCAAGTGGGCCAAAGAAAATATATCACATTTCCTCCCCACTAAATATGAAGTGATTTAAATATTCAACAAATCAATTAATAATGTTTAAGTAGTGGTCTAATACTGTGAAACAAAAGTTTGGTTGTCTGTGAGAAGTAATAAATGCAGAATGTCCATAAAACTAGTCCATGGCAATTTTTTTTGTTAACACTTAACACTTAAACTTTCAACACTTTTTTTTTCTATACTACTATTGGTTAGAGACTGTATCCATGAGGTAAGAAAATACAGTGTTGTGTTTCACCAAGAGTCTTTTTGGCAGTCCACTAAAGATTGAGTTTATCCGGGGGTTTATGTTTGCGTGAGGGGTACCGACGCTCAACAACGCGAGGACTACCCGACATGGTAGGTTTGGCGGGTGACGATGTTTCGCGAGGTACGCTTAGTTCTGGTTCCGCCGCTGTTGGTGTGGAATTGTTCATTTCCGACGTTACGACCTGTGGTACAACATCATAGGGTATCATAGGTGTGTTCAGATCAGGGGGTTTCCCAATGTCGGAGTCGAGAAGCTGATCGATATGTCGGCGCCAGATCATGTTTGGCCCAACACAGACTTCATAGGACCCAGGGCCCAGTGCGAGCGTGTACCACACCAGGTATCCATTTCTGTTTGCCTCTGTAATCACGAACGGAGACGGTTTGTCCAATATGAAATTCGCGCGTTAAAGTAGCTGACTTGTGAGACGCTGTTTGATCCATCTGCTTGTTATTGACATGGCGACGGATATCGGGCTTGAGAATATCCAATCGTGAACGAAGATTTCTTCCCATGAATAACATAGCTGGCGATTGTCCGGTTGTGCTGTGCAGAGCATTCCTGTATGCAAACAGGAAGTTAGCCAGTTTCGTGGTTGTGGAACCTTTCTCCCCCTTCATTGAGTGGAGCGCATGTTTGAAGGTTTGAACAAAGCGTTCCGCGAGGCCATTCGTGGACGGGTGGTACGGAGGGACGTGATGTGCTTTATCCCGTTACGCTTCAGAAATGCCTGAAACTCATCCGAAGTGAACTGTGTGCCATTATCGCTCACAAGTTGCTCTGGCACTCCATTGCGAGCGAAAGTGCTGCGTAGAATTTCAATCGTGTGCGCAGAGTCAGAAGATTTCGTGCTTACCACCTCAGGCCACTTGAGCATCCACAACGACAAGAAACATTTGGCCAAGAAATGGCCCAGCATAATCAATATGAATACGTTGCCACGGTGTTGTGGGCCACTCCCACGTATGAAGTGGTGCTGACATTGGATTATGCTGCACTTGTTGGCATCCAACACAACCTTTGGCAAGTCGCTCAATGTCGCTATCGATCCGGGCCACCACACATATCCGCGTGCGATACATTTCATTTTGACTACTCCCACGTGGCCCTGATGCAACTCACTGAGAACTGTCTCGCGTAGTTTCAGCGGAATTACCACACGTAGGCCCCACAAAAGACAGCCATCGTGCAGTGAAAGTTCATTCCTGCGTACGTTAAAGGGCTTTAGCTCTGCGTCATATGTGTGTGGCCATCCTTTCATGGTATATTCACATGCTTGTGTGAGCACAATATCACGAGCTGTTTCCTTGCGTACCTGAGCACTGGTCACTGGCATCTTCTCTAACTGTGAGATGTGGAGAAGATCATCCGGGTCAGTATCCTCAACCCGAACCTCAGGTACTGGTAGTCGCGAAAGTCCATCCGCGTTACAGTGCTTAGCAGTGTTCTTGTATCCCATCCTCGTCGCCAGTTGTGGTATATGTAGCGTGGGTAGAATACAAGATTAACACACACTTTACACATTGGAGCTGCCATTACTGAATTTTTTTTATTCTGTGCCCTTGCAATCCAGGGGTCATGATTTGACCTTTGACAATAAGCTGAATGCAAATTATACAATCATAAATATTAATGAGCTGTGTCTTAGTCAGGAAAGTGGGCCAAAGAAAATATATCACAGTTACCAATACAAACATGCTGATGAGGCCTATTTAAAAGGTAGGACCTACACCAATCCAGGGCTGTGTCATGTATTCCAAGATGATATTGAAGGCGGGAGAGACGGATTTTATGATCGACCGTGTCAAAAAGCGGCGCTTAAGTCTAACAAAACTAATGCAGTGATTTTTCCATCATCCATGGCAAATAAAGTGTCATTGTTGACGCGGAGAAGAGCAGTTTCCGTTCCATGAAATGGATTATAGGCTGACTGAAATGTCAGAGAACGAACATGGTCAGAGATCTGTGATGAAACAACTCGCTCGATTGTTTTTCCAAGGTACTTAAATTCGCTACTGGTCGGTAATTTTTGAAATCTTCCTTGTCCAAATTGGGTTTCTTCAGGAGTGGTTTAACATGAGCAACCTTCTGGCTATCAGGGAAACAACCGGAAGAAAGAGATCTGTTTACAATAATTGTGATATACTTAGCAAACACATCAATATTTTGTTTTATTAGCGAAGTTGGTACTGGATCAAGTTCACATAATTTTGATGGCGATTTCATGAGTTTCTTGATCTCCGTAACACTAGTATGCTCAAACATAGACAGTCTACATTGTGTATCCTTGCGTGACGGTGTTTGTGATAGAATGGCAGGTACTGGGGGAAAAGAACGACGGATATTTTCAATTTTTGTGACAAAAAAGTTTGAAAAAGCATTTGCGAGGTCCTGATCGGAGTGTGTAGATGGAAGCACTGGAGTTTTGGGTTTATGAAGCAGCTTTTCAACAATGTTAAAGAGTTTTTCTGATCGCCAGAGCTCTCTTCCACAAGAGATGAGTAGTGAGTTATTTTTGCCTGGTTAATCATGTTCTTCACAATTTGGTTACAGTATTCTTGCCGATGTACTCCAAGTTTCCCATTGTCACGCCATTTTCGCTCAAGTTGACGGCGGATTTTCCTTGCAGCACGAATACCATCATTGAACCAGGGGGATTCAGATTGTAGTTTAACAGTTCTAGTTTTTGCGGAGCATGATCGTCCAAGATGTTACGGACAGTAGATTCAAATAGACTGACACAAGAATCCAGCTCACCATCTTCAAGGTTTACATTTTCCAGTTGAGATTCAATATCATGACATAAATCTTCAATATTTACATTTTTCCAATGGCGAGTAGTTACTGAAATGGTAGGTATGGGAGGTTTTTTAAGGTTCATATTTACCATGATTGCATAATGATCAGATAAGCCGGGATGGATAGTTATATTCGAGATGAGAGGTGAAGTATTTTCACGCGTTATCATGAGTACAAGACAGTGACCATATCAATGAGTGGGTGCTGTGATGTGCTGGATAAGTCCATGAGCAGAGAGCAGATCTTTAAACTGATTTGCATAATTGTTTGAAGTAATGTCTATATGAATGTTAAAATCGCCGGTTAAAATAATGTCAGATGGGTGCAAGAGATAATCGACAATTAGTTTCTCAAATTCCTGCAGAAAACTGGAGAAGTGAACATATTTTCCATCAACATCCCTTTCTGGTCGATATATATTAACAAGGCGAACAGATCTAGAGTTGCACGTTACCTTAGCATGCAGATATTCAAATGTTAGGTTGTCAATGTTAACATTTTTCATATTGACAGATAAACTGGACCTAAATAGAAGTGCAACCCCTCCACCGGTCTTTTTTAGTCTGGGGATATGATGGAGAGAGTACTAGCCAGCAGGAGTGCACTCACGGGGTAGCAAGTCATCATCAGGTTTAAACCATGTCCCGGATATGGCAACAAGATCCAAATTGTTTTGAAGTACAAAGTCAACAAATTCATCCGATTTGTTACCATATGGATTGAGTGTTCAAGACACAGAGCTGAAGTTTAGACTCATCAAGAACATTTGGAGTTGAAGTTATGCCAATGTCGCTTGTTGATGTGGTTAAGTTCACTGCTGGGGGTTGGTAAGGCTGGAGTGCTAGTTGTGTAAGTCTGTCCATTCTACGGCGACCAGCTTTTTTACCTATATGTGTGCGGCGGTATGTTTGGAGTTTGGCAAGTATTCCAAAACAGTTCAATTGACTCAATGCTTAATAAGATAAAGCTGCATCAGTACATGGAGCATTGCGAAGATTGAGTAGTTCATTGCGGCTGTAGGAAATTTTATGGAGCTGAGTGGCGTTTGTGGGTGTGTTCAGTGTTTCAGGTCCAGGGTTTGGGTTTATGTCACCAGAAATTAAGAGTTCCAGGTGAAAGGTGGCATATGAATTATCATAATATGATATAGGACAACTTAAAAATTTAAGATGGCGGATTTGTTGTTTGTTATGTTGCATACAAGCTGTAGGTTGCATGCTGTAGCCATATTCTAAAGATGAGTCATTGAGACACAATGGTCCGGATAGCAGGAGTAGAATAAACAGAATGTAGATTAAATCTCGCCGGCCGAACGAGAGAAGACAACCTCACAGTTCATCCTTGCTCCCAAAGTTGTTCAATCCCCAAATGATTAATAACGGAAAAAACTTTGTCAAAGTTCATTCTTGTGACTCTTAACTGTCATTTCATTAATTCGTAATTATGAATTTATAAGCTGTAAATTCATATCCGGTTTCATTGTCACTTTGTGACTTGTTTCACCTATTTTTCTACAATTTGTTAATATTTTTTCTCGTACTTTCAGTCATTCCACCGACTGTAAAATTTTATGTAATTATTAATATGAAGTTAATATTTGTAAGTAGTATTTTCTTGTAAATATTATTTTCTTCTTAAGATCGTCGGTTCCTTTGTATTTTTTATTAATGGTAACTCATTGTTATACTAAATTGAAAATATAAATAAGTTGATATCAATAATCATTGTTGTTTTAATAAAATCCTCAATTTCCTTAATTTTAAAACATGTGATAAAGGAGAGAAATTATTTCTTTAATAAATGAAAATGTAAATTGATGTGATTCTCCAATAAGGCCTGAGATGCAAAATACAGACAGATATACATATAAATAAATACAAGAGAAATGATTTCATGTTCAATCATGAGTTTAACTCTTTATCCATGATCATTGCATCAGAAGCATAAGTATGCACAAAGATTATACATAGTAAAGATTTGTAACTAAATGAAAAGAACATAAATGTTATTTTTGGAGAGCTGTTTTCTTTGCAATCCTGTTGTTATAGTCACAAACATTTACTTGTTAAAGTTTAGAATGCATATTGGTTTTTCTTGAACTTATCATCTAGTCTGTGTATTCTTGTAGGAAATAAAACATGAAAGCGTGATTGGCCAAATTATTTAAAATAAATACTGTACAGTAATTACAATTATGCCATTTGTAACCAAATAACGCTTTCTTTAAATCATAAACAGTAGCTTGATAAAATATACAACTGCAAACTAAACTGTTTGTCCATTTCAAACTGACTGACTACGTTTTTTACAATTATATTAGGAATGTTAAAGGTACATTACATCATTGGTTTTTTGGAAGAATGCCAAAAAAGCCGCATTTATTCCACTCATTTTGCTTCCAAAATACACTTCATAAAATGAACTTTTGAAAATTTCATCGAAATTGTTCTTAATGTTTTCGAGAAAACAATGAATATTGAGTTAATTCAGATTAATAACATCGAAATCAGCTGTTGTGTTTTTGGAAACTTTCAGATAGTTTTCTCAAAGATGACTGCATTTTAGAGAGAAATATTACACAGGATTATTGGAACTATTAACTTTTTTTCATCCTTACCAATCCTGTATTGTAGCTTTAAAAAAATATGTGATACTCTCGAACATGTTTAAGCATTAAAAGGTATTGGAAGTTTGCCCGCTCATACCGTAACGGCTGCAATTCCTTCACTTCTTTAGCAACATCTGCTGGGCTCCTCCCAGATCTACGCATTTGGTCGACAAGACTTCTACATACAGCCTTTCTGTATGTAGGCCGGGAAGAGATTTTGCAGATGTTGTGGAAGATCCACGTATACAGGGCTGTCTGCAGACCAGGGAGAGCAACGGCACTTCTTGCAGCTGAGAGTGCTTGAAAGCAAATAGTAATGCCCAGTATTTGGTATGCTGCAGTATCCTCTTCCTGAGCCGACAACAACCCTTGGCCGTCCAAGACCCTTCTTCATCGGCTTACCAGAACATCCTGGAGTGATGCACGGAATACCACCCTGCCCGATAATTCCTTTGAGCATTGTTTCTGGACACCACAGAAACATTGGATGTACCCAGAAATCATCAGGCCAGGGTAGCTGCGAAGGCCTCCGTTGTTGAAGTTCTGCTGGTGGGGGGGGGGGGGGTTCTCCACAATGGCTGTCCTTCCCATCTCGAGGGTTGATTATACTCAGGTGTATAAGGGAATAGTCCCAGTTTCCTGAGTTCACTCCTTATCCATCTCTCTTGAGCGGGACTAACTATGTTTTGCCAACTGAGATCTTCAACATCGGTTGGGGGTGGAGGGTCGACAATCTCTGTTGTGACTGCTTGACGAAAATAGGGGGTGGGTGTGACCGGTGGATGGATAGGAGAGCTGGGCTTGGCAGGAGCACTGGCAGATGAAGAGGGAGAGCTTGGTGTTGCTGGATGGGAGCCAAAAGATGGAGCCAAAAGTTTGAGCTCCTCATCCCCACTCCTTTTGTGAAGCTTCTTGAGCATCCACAAGCCCTTGTACAGATGCCTTCACTGTCTTCAGCTCGCTGAAATGACCCAAGTACTCGATCAACGACTTTAATTAAATTGTAGTTGATCACTCCTCCCTCTTTTGGCTGTGTACTGGTGCTACTCTTCTCTGCATCAACCCATAAGTACAGGGTGTAGCCAGGATCATTTTCGACAGCTCAGCTGAAGGACTTCCCCATGTACTGCCCAAACTGTAGCTTGTAACTGCCCAGTACCGTAATCTTCATCATTGATGTCACCACCCCGACTCCTGACGTCGTGTAGAGCCAGAGCTCGGACTTGTTGAGGGGCCAAAATCTGTTTTGGGGTGGTTTGGGGTGCTGACCTTCGCCTCTCTTTGACCTCCTCTCCATCTGCAGTACACTTCAAAATGAGCTCTCCGTTTGGCTTGATCCTGAAGACCGGTCGAAACTTCTGTGGAGATTTCATCTTGGATGAAAGAACAGTGGGGCTGGGGCTGAAGAAGAAACTTTGGCGGGGATTGAAGTAGATGTGTTGGGAAGATTCAGTGCAGGTCAATTCAGTATGATGTGGTTAAGCATGACACACCAGACAGAGTAGGCACCCATTACACTGTGCTGTAATAGATTAAAAAAAGGAATTTTTTAATAACTTCAAATAGATAACACTTGTAGGCCATTTGTTCAATTAGTGGTTGTAACATGGTTGTTTTAAAATCATAATTTAGACTTTTTACCACCAAAAAGTGAATTTCAGAATGTATACACTTAAAATTTACCTGTTATTCCGACATACATATAAGGACATGTATTCAAACTTAAAATGTTAGTTTCTGTCATGTTTAAAAACTGACAATGATAGACACAACATAGAATGTTTTGGAGTTTACTCAGGATGAAAACACTGACGGTTGTATACAATGACATACGGTTAATTCTGGATAAGAGTTCCACATCCATGAATTTTCAAAGTACATTTTCTACATTTTTTCTTGAAAAGTAGACTAACCAAGCTTTCAGAAACAGTTGATGCTTTCCTTCTACTGCACTTGGATTTATTTTTATCAAGGCTTGAAGTTTGGGAAATTTGAGTTCTCCTCAGTTGTACATTATGTACACTCACTGGCCAAAAGTATTGCAACATGAATTTGTACGAGACATTGCCTAGACGGATGGCTGCAGTTATCAGGTCACGTAGTTACCCGACAAAGTATTGAAGGACTTTGTTTCCGAGAAAGAACAGTCAAAAAGAACATTGACTTCAAAACACAGGCACTTTCATCAAGAAGTCTTAAGTAGTGTAAATAAAATAAAATAAATTACCGGTATTGTAACACAGTTCTCCAACTGAACTTTGGTGTGAATTTCAATGTTGCAATACTTATGGCCAGTGAGTGTAGTTCTTATGCTTCAAAGATAATTATTATTGGTTGACTGTCAAGTCGGGTACCTTCCCTATCCACCACAACGGAATTTTAACCCAAAAGATGAAATATGACAGTGTTGTAAGATTTTTAAATAATCACGTTGCAATGTCCCGTCTGTCACAAAACATTAAAAAGTTGTTTGTTTTTTACATGAAAAGATATTTTTGGTTCAAAGTTGAATTCCTATTTTCTAACACCTAGAAAGTAAAATACAAATAGCTTTCGATGTTTAGTTGATCTGATATACCATCTCAAAATCTGTCCCGTCTGTCACATTTTTTTTTATCTTTAGTTTTGAAAAAAGGTAAACATAGACAGGTTTACATTTTAATACTACATGTCCTTCTTTAAAATAATGTAATTGATAAATTTATCAATGCAAAATGTAAACTAAATATTAATTATAAAAATACCCATGTAGTGTGCATGCACATACTGAATTTGCATAAAGTACTGCGCAACCAATCAACTGTGAGAGCTACATGTATCTACTCATGAGAGTAGAGAGACTCGAACTTCTACAGTACATGGTTTGAAGTTACAAGTATGGTGAATCTATAGGTTAGAAAGAGAGAACCTAAAACCAGTTTATCAAAGTTACATTGTTCGAAGAAGAAACAGGAAAAATTAATTGATTTTAATGCAAAAGTGTCAATGTTTGACTTTCACTCGGATTGTAAAGCTGAATCTAATGCATATTTATTGATAATGTATATCTTTTTGCACATACTTGTTAGTGCCAAAATAATAAGATATTAAAAAATAGTGCCTTTTGAAGTGAAATGTTGATTAATCCTAACTCCCTAGGCATTGTACTAAAACAATAAAAATCCTTCAAAATCCTCCAACTGGCTTTGTTGTCTAGGGAGTTAGGGTTAATTAGTTGACCAATGAAACACACAAATCAAAATTAGCTTAAATTCAGGTGTGAATGAATGTGCTCCAATTCACTGTCTCTTAAAGGGGTATGTAAGTAATTGTTGTTGACAGTAACTTTATTATTAATTTGTAGTATTAGTTGTTGATTCAAAATAAATTCCAAAAATTACATTTGATCATCGTAGGACTAGTTTAAATGATGCTTTATTGAGTGTGCAAAAATGTCCCGTCTGTCACAACTTTAATGAGCCTGGTGTTTCCAGTTCTATGTTTTGAATAACTAAGTCATAGTGTTTACTGATTATTTGTATAAGTGATTAATTTTAAAAGAAAAAACATTACATTTCAAAGGAAAACAGACAGCTTTTTCCAATGAAAGTCGTTTTCAAAAAATTTAGTGTAATTTCTGTTCTGTCTGTCACGCTGATTTTACTTTGTCACTATATAGCCACTGAATCCTCTAGTTTCATGGATTGTTTTTTAATTTGAAATATAGAGTGTTTACTTTGACTTTATACATAACTTAGGTTACACCTTACAGATTGTTTTGGCAGGCCTTTGATAAAAACAGGTAGTGTAAATTTGTCCCGTCTGTCACGCCGGAATTAACCATGCTATTTTTTCCTTAAAAATACATGTATACAAATAATTACGTATCCATGTCCGTTCAGTCCATGTGTGCATTACATTGACATGTATTGATGAAAAGAAATTATAAATTTTTTATTGTTCCAATTGCAAGAAGGATTATGAATGTTCACATGTAAAAATTAAAAAAGTTACACCACTGTTTGAAAAAATAGCCATATGTTAAATTACTTTTTTATGCAAACTGTACATTATAGTACGCAATACTAACCGTATAAAATTGCCATAATACATTTTTCCTTAACTTTTTTACGGAAAGATTTAAGTGACCAAAATGAATTGTGATTAAATGAATATTTAACATAAAATTGTAAAACAGTTTATACCCATTTACATGTTCAACAAGCTCTTATAATGCTTATTCATGTGGCCTTTCAATAAAGATAGTTTTCACTATAAACAACACACGTGCTCGAAATAGTATACATTTGTGATTATAGTACAAGTAAATGACAACTTCTTAAACTGAAGATGGGAATTGCCAATAAATGTCACTGAAAGGATCTTCACACAGAAAATGATAAGACATTGACATCTCATTGAACATGACATCATCTGAGAGAACTTCATTGGAGAAAACCTTTTCACAGAGAGCTTCGTCAGAGACAGTTTCACAATCTGAGCTGTGGTATACTCCTTAAATAGCCTTGGCTGTATCATAAAACATGTTACATGACAAATGTATACTGCGATTGCATTGGTCAGAAGTATCATGATGCCATCTACTAATCACTATGATTGGTTAGTATTTGAGTTATGAGGCTATCATGCACATGACCACTCAGTGCTTCTGGTGGCAGGACTGGTTCACTGGAATTTGGGCAAGCACTGGAACACTTAACAAGGTGTGAATAGATGTTATTTCAAAATGAGGAATGTTTCTTTTATGTGAATATAAGCAGATTATGGGTGGCTCTGCTACTTTGTGATCATAAAATTCAGTTTTAATTAAACCCTGATTACTTCAAAGGTTACCTACTCCACATTAAAAGTGTTTTTCAAAGAAAGTACAATTAAACATCAATATCCCTATCTTATTCGTAGACAAAATAACTAAGCTCAAAATAACTTGTCAACAAATTGGCTTGGATAATGACACCCCTCAGTTCTTAACACTTGCATTTCAATAGGCATATTCAATATGAGAGATCAAAGAGCCTAGTACAGGGACCACACTTCACTAATCCCCCTTTGACAAATTCACACCTACTATGGCCACTCTATTATGTCAGGAGTGGTGTATTGAATTGAAGAACAGAATAAGGCTGCAAGAATCTCGCAGCATTAAACAACTAAACAACCAACATATTTGTTATTTTTCGCAGAATAAAATTGTACATGATAGTATATGTTTTAACAAAGTTGTTGTAGTCCAGCAGCGTAGCCAGGACTTTTTCAGTGGGGGGACAGGGGCATTGCTTTCAGTGGGGGGCCCAGGGGTTATGGGTTTTCCTTTCTTTATCTTTCTGTTTTGGGGCACTATGAGGATTTTTCGTGGGGGGGGAGGGGCACCTGGGGGGGCACCTGGGGGGGCACGTGCCCCCCAGGCTTCGTGGCTACGCCGCTGTTGTAGTCCCACAAAACTGGAGGTAACAAATTTTAACAAGGAGAAAAACATGTCAAGAAAATAACATAACTGTAGGTTTTAAACTTTGCATGGAAAAGTTAACTCATGAATTTCAGACTAAGGCATGATAAAATTAATCATCTCCTGATTGAAATAATGTGGAATGTAACATTTTACTTAACACCTTTATTAAATGTCATTTTTTTGCAGTTAATTTTTGTTCCAGCATCACACCATTCTTGAATTTAGAAAAAATTAGCATCATTGTGCAGGGGCAATTGAAAAAACAACAGCATGAAGTAAATTTAACCTATACTTTGAACGTTTCAGCTTACTTAAATTATAAAAATCATTCCAAATATTAAAAGGTTTGGCCTAATCAAATCTTTTTCACGTTACTGGTTAAACACCCCGAATGCCACGACAAACTCCTATTCATTAGACATTAACATTACGTTAGGTCCTGCTAAGCAGGAGCGGAAAATGTCAATTTTAGGCACAAAAACAATACAGCACTCAAACAAATCATCCAAAAATTCAATTTGGGTAACTTACCAATACATGCTGCCTTGTGGTTCATAGCGCCCGTTTGTAGGTTTTCGGGCCAAAACTTCGTCGAAAATCAATCTCGTGAAAACAAAGAGGAAACGACGTCAGGGCACCACACCAGCGCCTGTATCGCTCCATGATGTGTATCAGGCTTTCCATGTAACGATCCATGTAATGTTCATGTTCCACTTTTTGGCATGTATCATTCCACCTTTTTTCATGTATCGTTCCCAACGATCACTAGAATGGGAACGTTACACGGAGAAGAATGGTCACGGCGCAAGGATGACACGCAAAATCGTGAAGCGTTCAGTATTTTTTTCGCATATTTTGGCATCCAAACACTTTTGGGACACTAGACGCGTTGTTAGAAGACATTTTTGACCATGTTTAAACTCAGAAAATTAATCTTCTTTCAAAAACGTTGGATTTTTTTTCCAAACATGTCGGGCGCTTTACTTTAGTTTTCTGATGCCTCAGGGGCGTTGTCAGGGGTTCGGAGAAGGGTCAGGTCGACAGGGAACCCCTCTGGACATCGACCAGAACACAGATTGAAGATTTTGTATTAGGTGGTTGTAACTTCTTTGTAAGTGTTGAAGTAACATTTTGACTGATTTGAAAGGAACTACTTAATGAATCCTTGTTGTTGTGCAAAACCATTAAATTCAGGAATTTAGGGCTCACTTAAGGGCCCTGGAAGTTCTTGGGGTCTTGATGTCCTATGATGAAATCTATTAGTATACCTTACGTTTGGTGTTTTGGGGCCGGCAATATTTAAAAGTTAATTTGTTTTTCTTTTTTTCTTTTCTTTTTTTTTCTTAAAAAAAATATATATATTAAAAATTTAGCCATTACCCATCAGAACAAGAAACACGAGGGATGTCCAAGCTTTATGTATTGTGAGCACAGGAAGCACTTTAAAGCAAATGAAGATGAACATTTAATTTGAAGGAGTGATGCCTGGGGCATCCACAACAGATGAAGGTAAGCTACAGAGTTCCAAAGGCTAGCTTAAGATGCTGAATAGGACCTATGTTGTGAAGTCCTCGACTTTTGGGAACGCCCCGGATGTTTTTT
>CM055819.1:36916895-36958480 GCA_029582265.1 Zoroaster sp. YZ-2022
TATTTTCAATAAAATGTCATTAAACCACAAAATAAATAATACCTTTAATTATCGGGCCAAGTAAAGCCTTAGAAATAAATATGAATCACATGGATATCGCAATCAAAAATAGTCAAAATTTAACTGCTACTCTCTAGTTCGCAATTTGCGTCGCCAGAATATTTACGACGCGTGAAATTTGTGATCGTTTCACCGACACTGTCTGGCTTTGAACGAACAATCAATCAGCTGATAAAGATCCCGGATGAAGACACGACGCCGTATCAACAACGCTGCCCTTGCCGCCATTTTACCTCAACGATATTTAGACGGAATTGTTTTCGGTGTCGCCTGCTTACTGACGTGACAAAGTTTAATAGGTGAGAGACTTTCTAATCGGAATTAAAGGTAAGCTACAACATTTTTCTACTATCTGTACTTTTTTTTAATGAAATTTGATGTAATAAATGTCTCAAATATCAAAATAATTGATACCACTGCCTTCTCTTGAAAATTAAAATAGCACGATTGATTGAATAGGACTCGAAAATTATGGCGCCAATTTACATTTGGCGTGTTTTAGATGTCTATGTCAGTCATTGTGGAAGTTTAGGAATTACAAACAGACATTTTAGTTCAAAATACGCTTTTAACGGAAAAGACTCTATATTTGTTACAAAACGCTGAAGTTGTGACGAATTGGTTGAAAACCTCCGTCAGAATTCAGCGCAAGGACCTCGAAAACACGACTTGGGCTGGTGAACAGCAGAATTCTTCGTGGTTCTTTTACGATGTGAGCAATTCATTATTTTAACAAGAAAATTACTTGTTTAAGACGCTTTCGGTAATAAGAAACATTTTCATTATGATTTTGGTAGTCATTAGAAACTGATTGACTCAACAATATTTAAAATATCTGTTGTCAAGAAGGCCATCCCATCACTACGTAAACAGGTCACAAAGGACGCCATCTTTTGTGTCTATTTTACGTTGTGAGGAATTAATTATTTTAACAAGAAAATTACTAGTTTTAGACGCTGCGCTAACAATAAACATTTTTAATTATGTTTTTGGTACACATTATAAACCTTTTGACCATAAAGTATTTTAAATTTCCGTTGAAGAATCATCTCATCACCACGTAAACAAGTCGACAAAGGATTAGCCATCTTTTTGTGTCTATTTTACGTTGTTACTCTGAGAGGCTTTGCAGTGTTTTGACACATATTTTTACATTTTAAAAATATTTGCTTAAAAGTATACTTAGATTTCGCTCTTATTCTAAAAGGTAATAATTTTGGATTGCCTCATGCTCGTTGAATGTGAATTTTAAGACAATCAAAATCACATCGTGAAATGCTATACGTTAATGATTTAGTTCTGATCATTTTTGGATTAGTCTATTGCACAAATAGTGTTTTTACGTGTCAAATATTATAAACTTATTATTGTAATGTTCATTAGTTGAAATTGGAGACTTTGAATATTATTCTTTGCTTATTTATTTGTTTATTCTATAGAGATCATAATACATTATTTAGTGAGCTGTTTGAATTGATTTTTATTTTATTTTTCTTATAACCCCTGTGATACAATCCCATTTGATTTTGAATGAAAGCAGCTTTTAATAAAATTTCTTGAAAATAATAATTATGTTGTAGGCCCTAAATGTTCTCTGCCTTCACGAAATGTAAAGTAAAATGTGGCTAATGGGCTCATACTGATCATGCTTGATATCTTATAGGGCTTAGGGCCCAGTAAATGAGTAAACTTGTTCCTTAATATTGTGATTGTAAACAAAATAAATAAATTATTTTTCAATTTGATTGAGAGTCTAACATCTCCTGTGCTTGCACACCCACGCCTGGAAGTAATCAACCTTTGGCCTGTGTTGTTGTCTAGAAGGCAAAAGTTCCGTTAGCCTCAGCACATGGTATTCAAGAGTTGATTGGCTGTCAATGGGGTTCACATACCCCTCTCAGGTTCAGATGGTTAGGAGGAGAAAGGCTCCATAAGGAACGTTCTTTATTTATGGTGGGGCGGGGAGGAAATATGGGTAGTCATGTAACTTTCAAGTGTTGAAATGGGGGCTTAGTAACTTTTATATTTCAATTGAAACCATTGAGACATGGCGATGATTAGGGTGATTTCAGAGGGTATTGGAGTGACATGAATTATTACCGGGGTGGGGTTATGTAAAAAAAATACTGGGTAGTAGGGGTCATGTAATTTAGGTATGAGCTAAGGGGGTAGGTAATTTTACACAGTCTCTGCTCTCACGCTTGTGACTTTCTTGCTTTTAGTACTCCATTCTAATGCCTGATATATATAAATACATTTTATGAAACCAAATAAGCAAATACAAACAAAATCTCAAGCGACTCATGAAGTGATTTTCTTTAATATTAACCATCACTTTATAAATAATCATCTCACCATTAATACATAATCTGTTTGTAACACAAGTTCAAAACATGACAATGTTATCTTGTACTTAAACACTTAACTTATTTTTAATCAATATTGCATTTGTTGGATAAACTTGTATGTATTTCATACTCAAATTATTGTATTATTTACTTATATGTCATCTTCCCATTCAACGATCAACTTGCCGAGACAAACTCTCATCCAACTTGAAACCAGCGTTACGCCAACAACGCTACCGGCACAAATCCATCCAGCCATCATTCAGACAATAACCCACTGACACAAAACCCATCAGGCCAACAACAACGCACTTACAAAACTCATCCGGCCAACGTCAACGATGCCGAAATCCAAAGAGAAGACAAAACGGACAGCTCCCACATATTCTCTAAGAGTCCGATGTGAACACCGTGAACTCAATGAAGATGCTTCTACAAGCAACACAATCAAAATCTAGGTCACAAAATTGGAGGGATAAGCTTAAAGTAGACAATCCAATCAGATACAAAGATAATGCGGTAATGGAAAAAAATAATAGCACCTACTACAGACTGCAGTGCGCTACAGCTGAAGCCACACTACGGAAGCGGAACCTCACTCCAAGTGAACGAGAAGAAGCTGAGATGTGGTTGGGACGAAAGAAGAGAACCAATGAGACAGCCAGATTAAGGATGAAGAAAATGAATGACAAGAAAAAAGTGGAGAAGGCTTCAAATCCTGATCCAGAGAAAAAGCAGAAAGTTGAAACCAGGAAGCAAAGTGAGAAACGTAAAGGAAAAGCAGCAACAAAGAAAGCAAAGGAAAGAGCAGGCTACACAGAAGAGAGGAAGGAAGATGTAAATGCCAGGAGACGAGAGCTTTACATGAAGAAAGAGGCAGCAAATTAATAATTCTAGAGAACGAGAGGAGAAAGTTGAAGGAAAGAGAGGATATATTAAATGCGCTAGAAGAACAGTTGAGAATGAAGGAAGCAGAACTGAATAACAAAATGCAAGACTTATCGAACCAGAATGACAGTCTACCAGAACAGGTAGACATGCGGTCGAAAAGGAGCCAGAATGCAGGCTTTGAAGCGGCTGAAGAAAAATCTTCCCAAAGAAGCACACATGAAATAAACACTGGGTTGATTTCAACAAAGATGCATCGCCTACCAAGCAAGCAGAGCTGATCGACGCTGGTCTCCTGGACCTTCACCTGACCCCTTTGAACGACTCAATTGCAAAGGCAGTCACCTACAATGAAAGATAAAACAGCAAAGTCGTAAATCAAACGGAAGTTCTTGGCAAGAATTCTACAAGAGGAATTGAAAGAAAGTAAGACAACACGGTCAGCTGCCAAGAAGTTCAGATGTTACCCAAAACTCTCTTTCAATTGCCAAGCAGAAAGCTAGTGGACGGAAACGCATCACGCTGGGAACAATCAAACTAATCCAATGCTTCTACGAGGAAAACTCAAATCCTCTTCCAGATAAGAAATTAGTAAGTAAGAAGACAATGAAGCCGAGACACATCATGAGGTGCACCATCTCCCAGCTGTACCAGCAGTATCTAAAAGAACTCCTGAGCCACAAAGTCTCTTCTGAGTGTTCTTCACAAGACAGGCCAACCCACGCACATAGGGTGCCTGTGCAAAGGTATATTGCAGAACATCTATCTGAAACTGAAGGTCATTAATCAACCACAGCCTGGGACTTTCAAAGATGAATACGGTCTGGTCTCCGCAACAATGTGTGACAAGCCAGTTGGTTCCACAACCATCCTGCGTGTATCAAACGCCAGTGCAAGGAGTGTGGAACTCATAAATTAAGTGAACTACTTCAACCACTCCTTCGTACCCCTTCACAAGAGGTTACCTGGACCAAATGGGAAGTAGTATCAGCACCCTACTACGGTAAACAAGGAAAGAAGGAGGTCAAAAAGAGAAAGCCTATACAGAAGCAGGACACGATAGAAGAGCTGTTAGGAGAACTGAAGGCTGAGGCGTATCCACACGCGGAACATCTGTTTAACAAAGATTGGCAAAACATGCAAGAGGCCGATCTAATCAGCAACCTGCGGGCAGATGAGGCGCTGGTGTTTATGACCGCCCGAAAATTTCAAGTGTATTATCAACGGAAGTCCAGAGTGCGTATTATTCGCAAGATTCAGTAACCATACATCCTGTTGTGACGATTCAACTGCAATGTTTGCTGCAAACCAGTCCGGGAAAGCCTTATTCTGGTCAGTGAAGATCTCACCCACGACTACAATTTGGTAAACGATTAAAAAGTGGTGAGCAATCATTTAAATACAGCGAGGATCTGAAACTCAGGACATTCTACCGGTTTTCGGATGGTTGCAGCAGCCAGTATAAGAGCAAAGGGCCAATATCCGACATAGTTATAGCCAACAGGACTCGTTACACCATCCACCACAATTACTTTGGAACTAGACATGGCAAAGGAGCCAGTGATGGTGAGAGGAGTTGTGAAGCGTCTGCATCAGATGCCATCAAAGCTGGAACTGCTGTCATCAGCACCTCACAGCAGCTGTACAAGTTTTTAGCAGAGAGTGTGACGAAAGAGGCTGAAGACGGGTGCTGCATTCCATTCCGGCGGTCAGTGTTTTTTGTCAAACATGATGATGTTGAGCGTGAACGGCAAGATAGGGCAGTAAAAACAGTTGCAGGAACAAGGACACTTCACAGCATCAAGTGCGTGACTGGAGGACAAGTTGGAACTGTGAATCTTTCCTGCTTTTGTGACGCTTGCAGAGGATTTGGTGGGATCAGATGTCAGAATGCATTGTATGTCCATCCTGGAAGGTCGTAAAGCTGGCAAATGGTGACGAGGAAGCAGCCCCTGCCCAGGATGCCAGTCCCTCCCCTGATGATGATGAGGAAGCAGCCCCTGCCCAGGATGCCAGTCCCTCCCCTGATGATGACGAGGAAGCAGCCCCTGCCCAGGATGCCAGTCCCTCCTCTGATGATGACGAGGAAGCAGCAGCCCTGCCCAGGATGCCAGTCCTCCCCTGATGATGATGAGGAGAAGCAGCCCCGCCCAGGATGCCAGTCCTCCCTGATGATGACGAGGAAGCAGCCCTGCCCAGGATGCCAGTCCCTCCCCTGATGATGATGAGGAAGCAGCCCCTGCCCAGGATGCCAGTCCCTCCCCTGATGATGACGAGGAAGCAGCCCCTGCCCAGGATGCCAGTCCCTCCCCTGATGATGATGAGGAAGCAGCCCCTGACCAGGATGCCAGTCCCTCCCCTGATGACGACCAAGCAGCACCTTCCCAGGATTCAGGGACCTACCCTGATGACAACAAGGAAGAACCTGCTCAGAATCAGTGTACTGCTGACCGTAAGAAGTAAGTTCACCATGTAGGCATGGCATACAATTTAGATTCAACACAAGGTTCATTGAAATAGTTCAACATATATTTGAATGGATTTTTTTTTTTTACTGCTTGATCATTTTCAGACATAAACCATAATTCATATTCACAGTCTATGCAATTTTCAAATATTGCCTGTTGAGGTTGCTATGCTTACCAAATTTCCGTTCATACTATTAATAATTCAATGCATTGCTTTTCAATCCTACAGGATCAAAGTCAACGCTTATGTTGGAGTGAGGTTAGAAAGGCCAAATCAAGCAAGAAGCAGCAAGACTACCAAACCTTTTCTGTATATGGCAATGGTAAGGCAATTTTTCATTTTTATCATTGCGATTGGTTATAATTAATTTGAAATGATTAATCCAAATCGAAACAAGCAATTCTTGATCACCGACGATCTTATACACCATTCTATTCCACTCCTGAAGTATGAATGCCACATGTTGCGTACTGCACACATGTGATTATAATTAGCAATTTTGTAATCAATTGCATGAATACTTTCAACATTGCTTTTAAATCAAGTTCACAGTCAGATGCAAGAAGTGGAATGATTTGAAATTGCATTGTATTGGAATAGAGTACAGCAGGTTCATGATATTAGTGATTTATGTATGTCTGTATACAAGTAGTTTTTGAGGAGATTTTTCAATTGTCCTAATTGTTTTTCATCAGATATTTCCTATTTTGTAGGTATCTCACAAATACATGTATGACGCAGAGCAAGACTTGGTGCAAGTACGATTCATGCGACAAAGACAAAGGGGTCTTTATGAGTTTTCATCCGAGCCAGAGGCAACACATCCACTATCAGATGTTGTGAAAATAATGAGTGACCCTGTTGCAGTATATGACGGCAGAGCTCTCCGTTACCAGTTCATCAACGATGAACTAAACTCTTTGTCATTGAACTTTATACTGAAGTAAAAAGATAACATCCTTTGAGAATCCCTTAAGCAAAAAATCCACAGTACTAGCACAGGGTAACCAATTGAATAAAAACTAGGGTAAAATATGAGCTTGTTTCAATTTATGAATGAAGTGACCTAGTAATGTTAATTGTCAATTTTTGGCCTCATAGGGCTACTCTTTTTTGAACATTTAAAGTTCTGCTATTATTTTTCACAAAAAAAACACCCCTGTGCTAGTTTCAATCCCTTATACAGAAATCAGTAGGAACTTGAAATAACCTTTGAAGTAGAAATTTACCTTCAACTTACTGAAGTTCTTCTTAGGTTTGATAAAGTAATTACATTGGCTTTTCACCTTGTAAACAAGTTGTTATTTCAAGATTCTTATTGATTCCTGCATTTAGACCATAGGGCGAGCCGATTTTAACGCTTGTCTTGTAGTCCACATGTTGTGACTACCTGAAACTTATGTAAGAATTAAGCTTAATATTGTAAAGAAATTAATTGATATATTCCCACGCTGGAAAGTGGAGCAGAATTTAATATTTTGATGAAAAAGGTCAATATTATTATAAAAAACCGTCCAATCAAATCGACAGCATCCATTCACGTTGCTAAGAAATCGCTAAGACTATCAATTTATCCGATTGGCCCATCAGATCCACAAAATGACAGATTATCGCTAGCCCGCCAATCAGAAAGGTTGTATTAACCGGCTTTGGTATTGCATCACGTGACACGTGTACTGTGCCAGGTGACGCTCGGTTAGCCGTAAACATGTCTGCCGATGCGAAATCTTATCAGAATTCGTCAAGAAATAGGTGTTTTGCTCATTGTTCTAGTGTATCCGAAGATATAAAACCATTTACGAGCAAACGGTGGAACACATTTGTAAGCAGTGTGAATATTTGGAAAGATTTAGTTGGGTGTCAGGCTGATATAGCGAGAGCTTTTAGACAGTTGGCGTTGCCGTTGGACCTGATGCACTGGGCGATAATACTGCTAGCTTACCAGTACCAGAATTTGGTGGATGTCACCCGACGTGCTATCGGTATTTCACAGATTCATCCAAGCAAGAGAGGGGGAAATTAAACAAAGAGAAACAAGAGAAACAACAAACAGATGCTGCATCATGTCAGACTTCAGGTAAGCCATACATTTAACCATGGAGGTAGGAATATAGTTGTAACTATAGTTGTAATTTTTTACATGGACTAAACTAATTTTAAATATCCGAAATTTTTTCACTCACAATTGAGTCAACAAAAATCTATTTTAGTCTTGCAGCTACAATCAATTTAATAAACCAGCACGATGTAGCCAATATCATGAGTACCGTCAACAGCATGACAAATCCCTTTGTGGTCGATAGAGAGACAGATGCTGATGATCTTGTGCATCTCTCATCAGGCATTGTTGCATCAGTCGGTGTGTGCTCAGATCTTCTGAAAGCAGGGGAGAAGGGGGACGTAGCATTCATCAACTTCGCCAAAACCAGACTACAAGGAGATGTCGATCTTAACAAGCCCATCACCAAGATGAAACTTAAGACATTTGCCGATTCTGACAAGCCAAATATCAACATGAAAGGGAAAGAAGTTGTGCTGAAGAGTGCCCATGAGTTACTGGCAAGGCTCATCATCATCGGCCGTGGTGCAAAGTTGATCAACGGAAGATGCTAACTCACTCCTTAAGCCCATACCCACCAGCCATTTGTAAACAAGATGGATGTTTAGTCAAAACAACAAGGCTGCCCTTCTTCACCAATTAGAAAATTACCAGAGTCATCCCCAACAGTGGATCCACTGCAGAAGTCGGTGTGGATTATTGATGGTATGGCAATGCTTCAAGGCCTAATACCAAGTAGGATGCCTGCTACCATGGGACAGTTGGCCAAGAAAATCCTGAAGGATGCAGTTTACCAAGCCAGAAGCACCAGTTCTGATGTTGTCCACTTTGTCACTGACACATATCCGCCTGTTAGCATCAAAGGTGCAGAAAGAAAAGGCGTGCTGCAAGTGGGTCCCAGCGGATAAAGATTCAAACCAGGACCAACCAGTTCCAAAGCAATGGAAGAAATTCTTGGCAAATAGCTTCAACAAGCAACACTTTGCCAAGTTTTTATATGAGACGTGTGTGCTTGTGGTGAGGATGAATTCAAGGAGTCGATGTATACCTGGCTCATTCTGAAGAATGCCACAAGTTATCTTGTCGTAGCGGTATCACTGTCAGTGAAGCGATTCTAGAGCTATACACTACTCAAGAGGAGGCCGACACGAGGATGATGCTACATAAAGTACATCAGCAACATGGGTACAAAGGATATCATCATAAAGAGCCCGGACACCGACGTATTCATCATTGGCATTGGGGTGTCTGCCCAACTTGAGGGGTCCAAGTTGTATTTTCATACTGGAAAACAAGATAAGGAGCGCACAATTGATTTGAACGCCATACAGTGTCATCTGGGAGAGGAAATCAGCAATGCCATTATAGGCCTCCACCCATTTACGGATTGCGATTCAGTTAGTGCTATGTATGGACTGGGAAAGACTAAACCCTTTACGCTGGTGTCGAAGACTCCAAAGTTTACCAAGGCATTTCAGGAGCTTGGTAAAGCATTCACACTTACAGATGACCTGATTTCTACTCTGGAGGAATTTGTTTGCAAGTTATATGGGATGAACGAAATCAATACGGTAAATGAAGCAAGATATGCTCTATTTTCCATGGCTACAAGACAAGAAGACATCATGCCCCCAAACAAAGATGCCCTCATGAAACACATCCAGAGGGCCAATTACCAAACCGCTATTTGGAGGCGCTGCTTAGAGAGCCAGCCAGATGTTCCGTCACCAGTTGGGCAAGGTTGGAAATCGGTTGATGGAGGGCTTGGAATAGACTGGATGGATATGCAACCTGCTCAACAGAGCATCCTTGAACTAACTTCATGCAAGTGCAAAAAGACTAAATGTAAAGTCACAGAAGCAGATGACCAGTGTTGTGCGTCTTTGGGTCTTCCCTGCACAGAACTGTGTGAGTGCAAGAACTGCAACAACATGACTGTGCCAGATGAGGAACCAATCATTGAAGAAGAAGAAGAAGCAGAAGCTAATGAAGGTGACAACTTTGACGATGAGGAGAATTTTGAAGAAGAGGAGTTATTTTAACATGTTCAGGTAGGTAGCAGAAACTCATATATCCCATAAATAACAGTCTTCTTTTTTACAGGAAATAAATAGTTAAAATGTTTATGTGAGAAGTTTTCTTTGAAAATTAGCTTTATATTATAAGTTATCACACAAGCGAGGCGAATTATCTTCAAGCAAACTTTGCCAAGAGTTAGAACACACAAGACGCAGGTCGTGATATGGGCCGTGCAATATAGGTTTATATCACACTCTTGTTGCTATGGATCGACCAATCAGAACCTAACAAGCCCAAGCTATTTTTGCCCTCCCAGGCCCAAAGGGGGGGGGGATTTTGCCCCCCCCCCTGTCCAATTTAAAACACTAAAAACAGCCTCAGTAATACTAATTCGTAATACTTGTTCGAATCAAGAAAATAAAAAATTGACGAATGTATTCAAATTTCATATCAGAATGTTTATTACAGTATTTAGGAAGAGTAACCAAATTTTGTTTAAATCAAACAAAAACTGTAGACGTGGCAGCGAAAAATATGAAAAGCATGCATGCCATTTATTGGTTGCCATTGCAACAAGAATTGACGAATGTATTCAAATTTCATATCAAAATGTTCATTACAGTATTTTAGGAAGAGTAACCAAATTTTGTTTAAATCAAACAAAAACTGTAGACGTGGCATCGAAAAAAATGAAAAGCATGCATGCCTTTTATTGGTTGCCATGGCAACAAGAATTGACGGATGTATAGATGGATTGCACTAAGAGTCATCAACCGCCATATTTGATGTATAAACAATGCAAAAGTGCATACGGACGTGTACGCGCTACGCACAGCTCTTAGCCAATGATAGCCTTGCACGCGTGCACATTTCATCAAATATGGCGGTTGATGACGCTTAGTGCAATCCATCTATTCAAATTTCATATCAAAATGTTCATTACAGTATTTTAGGAAGAGTAACAAAATTTTGTTTAAATCAAACAAAAACTGTAGACGTGGCATCGAAAAAAATGAAAAGCATGCATGCCTTATATTGGTTGCCATGGCAACAAGAATTGACGGATGTATTCAAATTTCATATCAAAATGTTCATTACAGTATTTTACGAAGAGTAACCAAATTTTGTTTGAATCGAACAAAAAATGTGGACGTGGCAAACAAAAATGTGGTGGAGGGGGGGAGGGGCCTAATGTATCCCCCCCCCTGTGGTTAAGGCGCCATTTTTTCGGAAGTGCTCCATTTCTGGAGGTGGGAATTATCAGGATTTCGATAAGGCACACAATACCCACATTTTAAGCTATATTTTAGGTAGTCACAAGGAGGAGACTACAAGAATCAGTTTAGGAAGCTATTTTGACCCCATGCCCTATAGTCTATTGTATGATTGGTTATGAGACTATTTGTATCCGGGACCTTCTGTGATATGCTGATATCACAGAAAAGCAAATGCTTTCATCAGCTGCGAGATACAAATATCTGTCTAAACAAGAACGAGAATTATGATCAACTGAATCAATTATTAGTATGAACGGTAAATTATCAATACAAAAGGTGGTATTTTTATGATCGTTGTTGCAAAGTTGGTTGATGTCCCCCTCCATTCAATGATCATCAGTAAACACTAACATAATGTTAATTAAACATGAAGATGGAGAACATATGTCATTAAAATAAATGAACACTAATAGAACTGTGTTTTGCGAGTCTTACTGCAAATATCAAAGTATTGAATGAATGTCTGTGGCACCCTAGGTTGAGAGATAACATCAGCATAACAATCCCATTGTAACATCACATGCAGTAAATTCACTGGTGAAAAACTAAATTGATGGCCAAAATTTGTACTGGCGTACGGTTTTAGGCTGTAAAACAATGGAATTCCAACATTTTTCACTCTTTTGAGATTTTTGTTTGTTTTGAAAATCGTAAATGAAGGGTGTTAAACTCTTTGTATAGGGTTGGTGAAAAGACTGAAATGTGTAAATACAAAACAAAAGATACAACCTCAACTTAAGGTGACACAGTAGAAAGACTGACATTGTTATTTTAAATGTAACATGTAATTAGGTAAAACTAAAACAAAATGCATAATAATTATTTGAAAATTAGCACATGGTTGCTATTTGGAGTCACTTTTAAACGCGAAACATGTCTCGAGTTGTGATAATTTGAAAATATGCAATTAATGTGATGATTGTGAAATGATTAAATGTATTCAGACAGTTGATGAGATGTGAATAGAAGCAGGAAAATGTGTGGTTGTATGATTAAACTCAATAATATGGAGTCGGCCAACTTAAAATTCAAATGCTGTATGCACTTGCGTGGACTGCCACGCACAGCTCAAACTAGCTTCAAGTACAAACTATTATGAAGCTATTTCTACACCTTAATTTTAATTTTATTTGTTAGTGGAGTTAAATTCAATCCAAATATAAAGTTCTCATTCACAGAAATACTTTTATCGATTACAAATTGCTGTACAAAGATTTTGTTTCGTGTGTAAAGGGGACACCAACATTTTTGGTGTCCCCTTTACACGTGAAACATGATATTTAAGGTTCATGTGTGGGAATTTGCATGTGAACTTGAAGATTAACCTTAATGAGGTGTTATAACAGTTCCCAAACTTCAATTTGAATAGCTTCTTTCTCATAAATAAAAGGTTTCTCTGCTTTTCCATCATATATTTGTTAAACATAGCAAAAATGTGCCTATTTTGTTTGAAATGCCCAAAATGCGGATTGGCGTAATTTTTTTGGATCAAGTAAACTGAAGTTGACTTTTGTTTTATGAATTCAGCACTAAAAACAAAGTATTAACCTGGTAAAAAGACTTCCTGAACCTAATGACAAGTGACCGAATGGTACCATGACATTTTGACTTTGGTGTCCCCCTTTACACGCGAAACAAGCCTTATGAGATCCTATTTCGGTTGCTATTGCATCAAATCATGGGATTTAGGGAAGAAATAACCACTTTTTTCTACAAGATTGAATGTTTTGACAATTAAATATAATATCTTTCTTAAGATTTAGCCAGTTTGAAAATTTGGGTCCCATGTCACAATTTGGCCCCCTAATAAATGGAAATACCCATATGTGCTGATATGAAGGACATCATTATCAGCACAAATCATAAGGTTGACAAAATATTAGCCTTTATGCAGCAAATATCACAAGAATCGGTAATTGTAAACAACCCTAACTCTAGACCATCAAATCTAATTACTACAAAACATGCCGTGCTGAACTATCACAAGTATTTTTTTTTTAAATTTACATTGTCATATATTTGTCCAGTAATAACAAAAAATACATTTGTTTTTGGTCTTACAGCCATGATGCCATGTGCACCCTCAGCGTTCGATTTACCCGGGTGCACGCATGCACGTGTGCATGTAACTTTTCTCATGTGCATGTAACTCATATGAGTCGCATGCACGCTGTGCATGTAACTTTTATCCATCCATTCATACACATTATCAGCCCAATTGTCAGTCTATTCAGAGACTAAAGTTTGTTATTGTACTTGCATATTGTAATTCCATTTTTAATCCATTGCTGGTCCTCGCGGCAGATTCAGAACTTCTGTAAGCACGTTAGCTGTTTACAGTTCACAGCGCTAGCACGAGTCCAGTCATTGCATGAATCGAGAAAGTCCCATCCCAAAGCATGCCAGGATTTGTTTGAATTGACGTCATATCCAGAGGGCTCTCGCTAATGAAGCAATTCATGTACCCCCTCCAGGCAATTTATTCCTGCGTGTCACCTGCGGTATGTTGACTGTGTTAAGATTGGTACTATACTAGCGGCGCCCTCACTCGGCCACGAGGTATTGTTGCTAGGTGGTAGTGCTGTCACTAGGTGTGAATTGAGTTAACTTAAGGCCAGTTTATAGTCAGTCGCGCGACAATCCTTGGGGGTTTATAGTTAACGCGCAGGGATAGAAATACGTGATCGACCGTCGCGCGACCATCGAGCGACCGACTATAACCGGGCTTACGGCTAGTGTTATTTGAACAGTTTCGTTGATTGATTTATGCATCAATCATGCCTCCCAAAAAAGGTAAATCGGCAGTGTCGCAGAAGAATACGTTGCTATCTTTTTGGAGAAATGCAACAGCCAGGGAATCGCGTGCTAAAGAGTGCATTTCCGATGACCCAGCTCACGCTGCAACTCAATGCATTGAGCGGGCTGGTGGAAGTGGAACGCAAGATCATGGGGATGCAGCAGGTCGTGTGGATGTTGAACCTACGCCTAGTAACGTTAATGTTGATGAAACGCAGGCTACGCAGCCAGAGTCTTACGCTGGGGATGCAGGTCGTGTTGAAGTTGAACCTACTCCTACATGTAATCCTAGGCCTACTGCGCACATCACAAAAGGAAAGAAAGGAATAAAAGTATACAAGTTTCAAGACATTTGGAGACAAGAAAACAGTTGGCTTAGGTATAATTGCGGAAAAAATGCCATGTACTGTACAGTGTGTCAAAAATTTGACAAATCCAACAAGCGGAATGTTTTCAGAGATGTCAATGGTCCAGGGTGTCAATCAATCAGGTATAGTAATGTTGTAGCCCACAACAATAGTGACCAGCATAAAGCAGCTCTAGCGGCGCATGGCGTTTCTAAACTAGATACAAAAGACAAACCACTTGAAAAAAAATTAACAAAACTTAGCGAAAAAGAAGTGAATAAGATGAAAAAGTACTTCACAACATGTTTTTATATTGCCCAACACTGCAGACCTTTCTCCGACTTCCCCAATTTAATGGAGCTGCAGCTGCATTTTTGCCAGTAAAGAAACTGCTGATCAGTATGTGTCTTACCGAACTGATAAAAATGTAAGGAATTTATTGACTATATAGCAGCTGATGTGTTGGAAACAATGGTCGTGAAACAGCTTGATGACGACAGCTTCATAAGCATACTAGCAGATGGGAGCACAGATAGGTCAAATACGGAGCAGGAAATAATTTATATCAGTATGTTACAAGACAATAAGCCTGTAACACAATTTGTAACCCTGGCGTCTGTTCCAAATGCTACAGGAAAGAACATTGCTGACCAACTAAAAAGTACCTTGGAAAATAAACTGAAACTAACCAACTGGCCGAACAACGTAATTGCTTGCTGTTTTGACGGTGCATCTGTCATGCACGGTAAGATCAAAGGTGTTTCAACTTACCTTGCCAAAGCGCAAAAGCATTTATTGGCCATTCATTGTTGTGCCCACAGAATGGAACTAGCCATTAAAGACATGAACAAGAACGTATCCGAGATTGACGACATGGACGAGGTAATACAACAAACATACAGGATGTACAAACACTCCAGAAAAACTGGAATGCTCTGCAAGACATTGCAGGAAAGGACGATTGGGCATAAAGATTAAGAGGCCTGTGAAGGTAGTGGGAACAAGGTGGTTAGCCCACCATCACAGAGCTTTGTCAGCTTTGGAAAACAATTGGAAGCCAATGGTAGTTCATCTGGAAGATGCAAAGTGGCAGTGATTTAAAAGCAAATAGAGAGAAAGCAGAAGACTTGTTGGATAAGCTTAGATCGCTCATGTTTATCTTAATGATGAATTTCATGCTGGTCTACTCAGCATTCATGAAGGAGTTGTCGCTAACCTTGCAGAGAAATGACACCACAGTTGATACTGTTGTGGATAAAATCCAAGCGGTCAAGATCAAACTGCAGAAGCTGCGAGTCCGAAAGGAGCTACAACAAACTATGGATCAGGGGCTTGAAGAGAAGTCTAACCAAGATGGTAGCACTATCATCACATACAAAGGGAGAGACAGTAGGTGTTCCATCCCAACAAGTCCGAGACCAGAACTGCTCAATCACAAAGAATGACCACAAAATATATCAAACAGAAGGTCATTGGTATCGCAGAGCAAGTGCTGGATGACACTCTGGACAACTTAGATGGCAGGTTCAACTCTTTTGTTACCAATAACGTGATACAAGCAGCGGCAATTGTAAACCCGCAGAACTGGCCGGATGATGGTGATGCTTTGACGACTACGGGGAAGCAGAAATAGGAGAACTATACCATCACTTCAGATCACCACTTGAATCAAGGCACGTTGTTCTAGAAAGCTGCAAGGTTCAGTGGATGGAACTAAAACACTTCATAGCTAGACGAAGACGATTAGAAAAACAAGTCAAGACCAAAAAAGCACCATCCAACAAGCGTCCATCTTCAGCAAGTTCATTTCTCCATGTTCATGATATGTGGTCAACGATACTTGCCGACCCAGAGCTTGTTTTACGTTTCAGTAGTGTGCTGTCTCTCATTAGAATTGTCTTAGTGTTGCCAGTTCACACTGCTAACCTTGAAAGAGGATTCAGCCAAATGAACATTATCATGACCGACACACGTACAAATCTCACAACATCTTCCATCAGCTCCCTATTAATGCTCAAACTCAGCGGAATAGACTACAAGGATTATGACCCAACAAATGCCATTGTCAAATGGTGCCCATGGAGTTTACCACAAAACAAAAGGCGCAGGCCTCACACAAAACCATATGGTCCCCGTCCAAGCAAGACTGTGAAATTTGCAGATCATGAGGCGATTGCTGAGGCCACCATGGAGCCTAAAGTGACTGAAGTAGCGAGAACTACTCATCAGAATCAGATTCAAAATCAGAATCGGACTCAAATAATTCAGATTCATCAGCAGGCTCTGAATCTGGTATTGGCATTCATGTACCTGTACCTACTATCCATCGCAGCACTGGTGGTGTTGGTAGAGTAGCTAAACGCACTGCATATTCATCAGGCTCTAAATCCGACAGTGACACTGATATCAAATCTACCCACTGTGGGTCCCACACCCGTGCTGGAGGTGGATTAGCCAGACTTGCTCGCGAAGCAGCTGCAGAAGATTCTGAATCTGCCTGGGATTATTCAAGCGAGGTCGAGGATAGTGATTTCTAAGTTCAAGGGGTGAGTATCGCAGCACACGGGGTAAGTCATTACATTAGTCATTGATATGATCTATTGTGAACACTTTCATATCCAAAAGAAATAAAATGCTCTAAAAAGGTAACAGACGATCTTAAATTAAGAACGACCCATCTTAAATTAAGAATGACTTGTGGTTAACACAAATTGTATTTATTATTTATGAAACAAAACAAACATACATGTGTACATGTATATACAAACAATCTGCCAACTAGCAGCAGTCAACAAACAGTCAAATACCTTCTAATGTAACCAGTAACAACACTTTTTTGGTTATGACTATGTGACCGATAAATCACAATATAAATGTGTCGATTTGCCAAAAAAAATGGTGCATGTAACTTTTTGTTGGTGCATGTAGATTTTTTGGTCTGCATGCACCAGTGCATGTAGCTTTTTTTTGGTAAAACGAACGCTGTGCACCCTATGGCTCGTTCACCGAGGAGCAGGTCGAGTTAATATATGGAGAATTGGTAAAAGAATTCGCAGGAAACAACACAAATGTAAGTATTAGGATCCGGGAAGATCCAACTGTCCGACTAACATTAACATTAGATCCGGGGATGTGTGTTCTACCAATTTCCCTTGGCAAATGCATATAACTAATAGCTTATGTCCCATTAGGACCAATGTAAATCAAAACAGCTTTCATGATCAATTGATTTAATTTTGCCCTCACACTGACGTGTGTATAGCACTGTATAATCAGTGCTTTCCGAGTCTCTGTGAAAAACTACACATGCGGGACTCCGGCAGGATTCGAACCCACGACCTCCTGCTTACTAGTGCAGACATCTTAACCTCTCGACCACCAAGCTTGCCCGATGGCGATTGGCTGGCTAGAATTTTATATAGCAGCGGATTTTGCGATATATATAGGTTGGTGAATATATCGCAGAACCCGCTGCTATATAGGATTCTAGCCAGCCAATTGCCATCGGCCAAACTCGGTGGTCAAGAGGTTAAGACATCTGCACTAGTAAACAGGTCGTGGGTTTGAATCCCACCCGAGTCCCGCATGTGTAGTTTGTCACAGAGACTCAGAAAGCACCGAGTATACAGTGCTATACACACGTCGGTGTTAGGGCAAAATTAAATCAATTTTTTATTTCCCGGCGCAAGAATTTACCCAACCTATAGCTTTCATGATCTTATTCAATTCTTTTTTCTTTTTTAATTTCAGTATCTGGAATACATTTCCAAGGTTTTGCTGCCAGAGGCATTTGAAAGAGTGACCATGCAGGGCCTAAAGATACAAATGTAGGATTGCAAGAAGCTCAAGAGATTTTAAGTGTTGTAACAAATTAAGAAATGTATTTCTAAGTATTCCCGGAAAGAATGTCGTATCCGGCCGCCACTTTTTAAGGGCTTTTTTGGAATTTTTTTGGCAATCACTAACCCAGTAAAAAAAAATGTGTTTCCTTTATTAACAGCTAAGCCTGGGAGATGAGTATGATTAATAGAGTACATGCGATTAGTGATTTGTATTCCCTGTGTACCATTGTGAATGCATTGTGCAGTTTCCACACATCCCAACTATATACTGTAATACTAAATGACCTGTCAATCAACATCGATTGAACTCTCAAAGTGCATGGAAATCTGTAGTCTTTGTTCAAGACGTTCTTTTGCACAACACCTAACGGCGCCCGCAAGTTCAATGGTTTTTTTGTAAATCCATAAAAAACAAAAACAAACAAAAAATAAATTCCAAAAAAAAACCAGAATGATTGTTTTATCTAACAAAATATGTTAATATAGTCTATGTAATATCTATGTTATATAGTACGGTTAATATTTGTACAATTTTTCATGTTTATCTGTTTTGTGAGAATATAAAGGAGGTAACTTCCAGTACAAAGGTGGTTTATTTTCTAATAAGAGTCTTCCCCCTGGTTATTTCACTGGTTATTTCACTGTCTTAAATTAAGCTGTGTAGACCGATGTTTGTTTATTTAAGCCAAAGCTTGCATCTGTACTTAAAGTGCCGTTAGAAAAGTAGGTTCTGACCCACTGTTTGGAAGATTTTTTGGCAGTTTATCTTTAATTGTTTATTATTAAAGTAAATATTTTTTGTTTAAGTGACAAGAAAATCCCCCAAAAGCGACTTTTCTGAAGCACTCATGACGCATTGCTGTTGAAAACAAAGGTCACAAGCCATTTTCCGTGACGTCGAGAATTAGACTGACTAACTCTGGTACCTGACCTCACTACAACAAAGCCGTGCGTATGCATGCATTTTGTGTGTGATCGGTCCGATTGCATCGTAACACACGCATTGTGTATGTATTTTAACATGGCCGAGTCAGACGGTAGTCACGAAAGTTGGGAAGAAAACAGCATAGATTCGGAAGGTTTCACTCAAGAAAGCGACATGTCTGGAGATTCGTCAGATATCGATATTGCAGATCCAAACGTCAATGGTGAGGAAACAGAAACAGTTCGGGGAGCCGAGCCGTATCGGTATGGACCCCTTAGTTTTAGTGAGCAGGCCAGCATCATACACTTAATTAGTGCCCTTTAGTTAAGTGAAGACACCAGCTGCTTTGAAAGTATCTCCTGGAATAATCAGTGTTTCGTTTTTTAAATTATGTTTTTAATTATAAGATATGAGTTTATATTATTTTAGAAATCTAGTTGGTAATGTTAACTTTATCTATACCTTTAAAGTATACGTTTGAGAAAGTTTGGATGAAGCTCATAATTATTAGTTTCTTGGATTTTGCATATTTTTCAGTTTTATAAGTTTTTATTTTTGTCTCAAGGAGGTTCAAGACTATTGATTGCTATTTAGTTTTTCCTGACACCACTTAAGTAAGGGATGTTCAGCATTCACTGTGAAGGGGGTCAAACAACATGTCAACTACTTGGTGGATGAGGGAGTGACAATATCCAAGGGCAGCAATGCAGCTATGTTATAGAAAATTCACTATAGGCAATCGTGCTCGGGCCGTTAGGCTGGTGGTGTAATGCGAGAGTTGAGGGAAAAGATAATGGTGCGGAATTTGGATTTCTTTTCCTGGCTTTCTTGTACATGACCTTCGACTGAGAGAAAGTTCTTTTCCGGTATGATACCCGGGGTAAAGACATACACTTTACCTCATGTAAGAGCACTATGTTTTGGACAGTTCGCAAGTGTAAAACTAAGTTGTTGATAGACAAACTTATTGTAGACAGCCAAAAGAAAACGGTCATTTAAAAAAAGGAGGGGGGGGGGGGAAATAGAGACAGGGCCAAGGACGGGATTTTTAAACAAGAGAAGACATAAACATCTTGCTACTTCAACTATGCATAATGAATGCTTGGTGCAATTCTCAACATACACATAATGGAATACCATAATGGAGCAAGTGACATTCATATGCAACAAAGGTAGACAAAACCATCGATTCCCATTCAGCATTAATGGTTGCGTACAAGTGCAACCAAACGCCACACTTATTTAATAAAGGACAGGGACTCATTGATAGATTTCTACTGATGGTGCCCAACTGTTTGAGACCAAGCCCAACAAATACTTGCGAGGTACATGTAGCAACCAAAGTAAAAGATTGGCTTTTTTTCTCGATATGTATTTTTTTTATCACACCGTCATTTGAGACTAATTCTCTCGAATTAACAGACATCTGAGCATTACTATGGAAGTAGACACACCACAAAAGCATGTATTCTCATTTTTGGAGCGAGTGGCAAGAGAAATTAATGTGTCCAAAGGAAAGGCTTGTTTGGCCCTAGTCAGAAAATTAAACGAACGGTCGCAATGTCTCCATGAAAACAGAGAGAGACTAAGAAAAATAACCAAGGACTTAGAGACAACACACTCAGAAATACTGATGGCGGAACAAGACATAAAACATCTAGAATCTATGGTAGAGGAGGGCGTGCCTGCTCATGTTTGGAGCCAGTGGCAAGAGAAACTAATGTGTCCAAAGGAAAGGCTCGTTCATCATCGGGACTAGGCAAAAAGATCTTCTGCTCTTTTTCTGATTCACTGACAAGACTATCTCCAAGCCTGTTATTCTCGACTATTCTGTACCCCAAGGCTCCGTACTAAGCCCACAGCAGGGTTGGCAAATTTTTTTATTTAAAAAAAAATCTGATTTTTTAAAATTTAAATAACTTTCAAAATATTTATATGTCTCAAAATTTATCTAAATCTTCCCACGCACTCTTTTACACCCAAACAACAAGGAGTTTTCAGGTTCCTATAATACCCATGATCCACAAAACGCAATTCAGTATGTGGATAATTACCATGTAGGCCAACAAAATTGGACAAGATGAGTAGGCATAAGCGTCTGATTGGGTCACTTAATATGCAAATTCATGCAAAAAAGGGGAGGGGCTTAAGATAACGAGGGCATTGTGTGTCCTCAAAAAGTTAAGCCGTAAACTTTAAGTTATTGTCTATGATGTGATCCTTAAGTTAAAGATTGTGGCGTGTGCTCCGTAAAAAAAAAACTCGGAAAGGCGTACAAGTACATTTGGTCCCTGGTACGAAAATTAGATTCAACGAAATATATTATGAAGTATAGCAGTCACCATGGTTGTTACCAGAGAACTTGCAGATACTCTAGAATTGCCAGACATTGAATTCTTTTGAGTTTTTTTTATTAAGTTGACTGATGATAAAAAAAGATATTCTAATGCAAAGATTACATCAACTTTTGGTGGTTGATCAACTCAGTATCAAACATGAATATAATCGGCACCAGATGATTTTGACCAATTCAGTATCGAGAATGACCAATCCAAGTATCAGACACAAGACGTATGCTTTGACTTGGATCTACTGGGAACTGTTGGCTATGGTGATCAGCAAGCCGGACCAGACGGAATTGAAAACGGATTTACATGTATGCGAGATATTAGAGTTGTTTAGTTGTAAATAAAAATAAAGATAACACTTTTCTAGTAAACAGTGAAGTCTTAGAACGCTATCGTGAACATTGAATCCCCTCACCCCTTCATAGTTTTTATAAAATCCAAACGTGAAATAATAAATAAAATGTATCAATAACCACAAATACGGATCACAATTTCTTGGACTTGTATATATCCAGCATACTCCTGACGCATCTTTGTTCATGTTGTCTGCCCTCAATGAGGATTATCAGCTTATGGCTCAGACCAATTGAGGTGCACCATTGTCCCCAGCTGGCCACCTATAGAATTTTTCCATTTCTCCGTTGAAACCTGTAACCCCCTGACCCCTTGGTGCCATCTTAGCTATAACAGAATAAAAAAGGGTAAAATATACAAACCTATGCTATCAATATTCAGCCATTCCGGTCCCATCCCTCAGTACTTGGACGGGTCCGACGATGCGTTTCACGGGGATACATCATGGCGGACCCGGTAAACACTTGTCCCAGTACATGTGCTTCCCCACCTCCCCTGTCTATTCGGGCGGACCTGGTCACGCATTTCACGGGGATACCTCATGCCTGGACCCGCACTTGTTCCCTTACATACCATAACCTCTCGCTTCCCAGCAAAACAATTTTCTTTCATAAATTTGTTACCGCTATTGTAAACCCTGTGTGACTTCATTCATCATTTGTAATCGGCACAATCATACCCATTGCCACTGACGGTTGACGTCTGTTTTGCAATGGATATTTATTCCACTCTGCCGGTGGAGGTATATTGACGTCCAAGACCGATGAAAGGAAACCGCCCGTAGCGGGCGGATTACCGAAGGGAAATTGAAAATAGCGCCCCCAACAATGTTGGAATGGGTGTATTGATGTTTTCAAGGAGAGTACTATAAAATTTTACTGGGAATAACACTGATTTTCCATGAAAAATAATACCACGTAGAGGCACAGTAATTATTTTTTAATACCGACATGAAGAAATTTTGGTTAAGGGCAATTCCATGAAAACATGGACATGGCCTTAAAAATTGAAAGAAACCTGTAGAGATCACCTGGATAGCTACATAAAATAGCTTTATTATATTAAAAATATATTTTGTTTTAATATGGTCGAACTATACATCAAATTAAAGGTCTTGATGGGAGAAAGTCAATGGTTTATGAGTTATGCCCTCCCAAAGACACCATACACCTGGTACTCTTTTGGTCGTCAATGGAGTCAAAGTGATTGTTAAGTTATAACCATCCATACTATTCATTTTTAGTTAAAATTTAGTCGAACTTTACTTTGATTTAAAGCTCTTGATGCATGAATTACAAAAATGCAAACAGAATTCTCACAGGTGCTACCATTCTGGAGTTACATCCTCTCTATAAGATACTATACTCATGTAACTTTTCTGGTTGTCTGTTATTTCGCTTCTGTAACCAGGGTGGAACAGCAACTACTTAAGTGAAAGAAATGCCTCCAGATATTCCCTAATATCAGCATCTAAAGCCAACTAAAATACATTTGTTTGTCATTAAATGGACGTTTTTACAAGTTTTATTCATAAAAAGAGTGAATTACTGAGGCAAACATCAAAGCGCATCATCCCTTAATCGGAACCCTGGCCTAGCCCTAACCCTAGCATATCACTCCAGAGATTCTATCAATATCATCGATGCCATCATTAGCCTTTTCAAGGCTTAATTAAAATCTCCACAAAGCGCATGCGCAATCTCGCGCAGGAACAAAATCAAAGTTTTCTTACTTAAAGGAACAAGGAATTTACTAATATAGGTTTAAAAGCATCCCCATGTTCTGTAAGTCTAAATTCCTTTATAAAAAGTTGAAAATTTAATCAAATTTTGGCCAAAAAAAGGCAAAAAATTCATAAAAACCTTATTTCCTCACTGATTGAGATGGAACAAAAAGCATCACGAACCTCCCTATCCTATCCCTATCAATAGATGGCAGTATTTTTCTATTTAGAAGTCAAGAGAGGGCAGTATTAATCAAAAACGGTGACCCCAATGAAAAATGTAATTTGTCTCAAAATAGCCGCGCTCATGGTAGTCTTCCCGGTAACCATGCTCTGAATCTTTTTGTTTTCTGGAATTTTTTTTATATACATGTATATGCCTATTAAAAAAGATGAGGGTTTTATTAACTTGGAAGAGTGATTTGAAGTTCAGATGGCATGTTAGGATGGAGCAACATTCATTTAAAAACCTAATTTTTGTGTGTCACCAGAATAGGAAATGTCAATATCGCGCTACCTCTAAATCTAACAAAGCTACATAAAAACTGGTAATTTTAATTTAAGATAATTATACAATAAAAAAAAAGACATAAATGCAATGACATGAATGAGAAAAAGTGAAGCTGCAGTGTAGAGAGGGAGCTTTTGAGGGGCACAAACCACTAGTAAATAAATTGACTGACGTGGCCTCCCGCACCGGTCGGCATGCCGTCGCGATCGTGTAGGGGCCGGGACTGCATGCTACTTTTTACGGTGAGAAAATCTTTTATTTTGTAAATCCATTTATGTATAACAAAGTTCATACCTTTCTGGATAACGTCGGTCATTATTGCAACCCAAAACAGCACAATGATCACCACCTCCCATCGAAAACAAACTGTAAGAAAAGTGACAACTATTGCTAAAAATAAACAGTATAGTGTACATGTGTTGTAAATAATTTTTTCACTGCCGCGTGATGGCGCTGTTGCTCCAATTGTAAACCCATGATCCTTTGCGGTTTGTATTAGCGATAAACCTTATAACCAGTCAACTTGCTCCCTGGCAAACTCACCCCCTGGCAAACTCGCCCCCAACGAACTCACCCCCCGTAATATTTTGGCACATCTCACGCTAGTGAGATTGTATAAGGGAGTAAATAAACATTATAAAGGCAGGATATATGGGGACAAACCTATTTTAATGAATTATAATTTATTAGGCGCTATTGAGACTGATTTAGTACAAATAAAACTGAGTAAATCAAACACAGGGCCTATACAAATAACTTCAATGGGCGTTTTATTTAACAAAAATAATAAAGTTACAATTTATTTTACTATGCACAGTGAAAAATGGCCTACTGTACATGAAATGGCACGGAGCGGCCGCGAGAGGGCCACGCAGCCACCTCATTATATGACGTCATACGCGTCACGGATACTCGCCATATATGGCAATTTTCATGAATGAAATTGCCGCGCATGTGCATATACTTGCCATGAGTCATTCGCTGCGTTTTTACTTCGATAGAGCTCGTGACGATCTTTCCAATGGTACCAAAATCTTACGATTTTGGCATTTTCTTCGATTTTTTTTATTTCAACCTGAGGATCAACAACTTACGGATTCGTTGCTAATATTGTGAGTTTCGTAAGTTATATTTTTGTTACCATCTTAGTATGAAACCGCACCACCCTCCAAATGTGTTCGGGATGTATTATATAATCATTGACAACATGTATTATATGTATGGGATGGATGGATGGATTGAGTGTGCCGCGGGATTATGCATGGAATTGTCATGCGCTGGATGGGGATTTTGATGTGCACGTCTGTGCGTGCGTGGTGTGCATAGTTGTTTGCGCTTGCGTGTACATTTTGACCACAGAACGGTTGTTGACCTTCGGCCGGGTAAGGGATGCAACTGCAAAGCAGTTCTAATAATTGGATTGGAAGATTGCAAATGCAAAGATTGGAATGCAAAGAGATGCAGCATCTGGATTGAATTGAGCTAGTGTGTGTTTGCATCTGGGTTGGCTGATTCAGATTTAGACTTCTTTTGATTTATATATCTACATGTATGAACATTTTCAAGACATTTAACTCTGATTATTGTTATCACTGACGTAAAAAATAGATCTAGATTCTAGATTCTAGAGGAAGTTTTGATTTAGAAACAGAAACAATACATTCAAAGCAAAGAAATACTTAGGAAATTCAAAGTAGACAATTCAAAACAAATACATAGGAAATTCAAAATTAAGGAATAAAAAAAAATAGAATATGAATAAAAAATGAAGTTGAAAACATTAAAAAGTTTACAAAAGAAATACAAAAATCTTAAGAAAAACTTGTTAACTGGAAACATTAACTTAATGCTAATATTTGTAATTACCTCTGATTCAAATTCAGTATGGTTAAACAGGTGAAGCTTAGATCTAAATCATGATCATGATTTGGGGTTACGTTGTTGGATGATTTAAACTGGTAATTGAGCTGATCACAATTTCAATCATAGTTTAAAATAATACCAATAGATAGATTTCCTGAAAAAATGATTTAAATATATATATATATATATATATATATATATATATATATATATATTTATATATATATATATATACATTGTGTGTATATATATTGTGTGTATATATATTGTGCTACATAAATTGTGCCAATTCTGAAGCTGTATGTTCCTCCTGATAACAAATCAATTATGTCAGGCCAAATTTAGATAAAATGTTGATACATGTTGAAGCAATGGTTTAAGTTAGCAAATGTGGTGACAAATTCAATCACAATTTAATTAAATCAAAATGATTATAGTGTGTGTGTAAAGTAAAAACAATCTTGATTTAATTAAAGGAATCAAAGCAATTTAAATTGGGACAGTCATGATGTAAGTATCAGTGCAAATGTGTCACTAATTGAAATCATTTTAATTTAGAGTTTAAAAATCAAGATTTAATTTTTTTTATTTTAGCTCTATCTATAGCGTCGAGCTCCGAGTTCATGTTTTCCTATAAGATTGTTGTTTGTGGCAGAGATGACAATGCATGTAAGGTATATAGGTGACCAAATAGTAGAAATCTGACAATTTTAACATGAATTGACCTAGTCATTGTTTGGTATTTGTAACATGTATGTATACATTTACCGTAATGTACATTCTCGTATCATTGGCCTCATTTATGTTGCAGGTTGAAAATGGAGGAGCACATCAATGCCTTGGCTATGATGTGTAGGATCTGCGGGCAGATCATAACTTCATCTAAAAACAAGTCCAGCTTAGCAAGGTACAAGACGGCAGGGCTCTCAAAGTTTAGAGGAGTAGGAGGGTACAAGAAAGAAAGTAGGAGGGTGCAGACAAATGGGCAAAGCCCATTTGCCGAGCGCCGAATGCGCGAGGCGTTCCGGGAAAGGCGGGTTCCGGCGGCCCTCCCCCGGAAAAATTTGAAAATATTGTACTCGCTGAGGTGCATGTTTGAGGCCCTAAAGAGGCATTTGGAGGGTTATTTCCAACCCATGGAAAACAGAAAAAATGAAGAGTCTGAAGTACACTTTCCAGACTGAGGCAAGAATAAGACAAAATGAGAAAAAAAAACAATCTCAACTAAATCAATTCCATGAAAAACTGTATCTTTATTGTAGTATAGTGAACAGTAGACTAGAATCACAAGAAGACACACTGGCAATTTTAGTTCCGTTGTTAAAATAAATGTTTTATTGTTTTATTATTTCTGTTTCAACTCTTCTTTTCCATTTAATCAAATCTTGGTTAAATGGTAATTGGTCAATTTAAGTGGTAAATTGTACTACAGGGGCATCCCAAGATGCTAAGCTTCCTCCTGGGATGCCCCCTGTAGTAAAGTAAATTTGGTATGCCTACATAGGCTAATGGGATGAATGTATGGAGCCAGTCTCTGATGAACCTTGGATTAAAAAGTTTCAACACACTCAACATGTTCACTTCAGTCTCTGAAAATATTTTTAAGAACTCAACAAAATCAGTTTGAATAAAAAAAAACGTAAATCTGAAGATAGGCCTACATGTATCTAACTCTTGAGATCATCTAATCCCTCCGACTTAAATAGCAGAATTATTGATCGTACTGGTACTTTTATTCAACACTCTGAGTCTGTATCTGAAAAATCAGACAAATCTGAGTATTCATCTGAGTATTCGGTCTTTTCCCCGTAATCCACGCATCTAGCGTGCCTCTCTGTCGCTTCGTCGCCATTTCTGCACGCACGGCTGGTGCATCATACAGCGAGCTACATTCAGCGGTCCACGTATACGTGACTAGCTGTACTTGTCAGAAGTACAGGTATGTGTGTGATCAGAGCGCATGCATATAGCAAGTTGACATGGACGTTCATGTCGCAAAACACGTGTTGAAGAATGTCATTGGTCGATCAAAGGCGATGTGGGCGGAACTAACTCGTTGTGCATACCGCGCCCCTGCCTTCTAAATAGGATATCCCGTAAGTTATGTTGGCTTTGGATAAGGACATGACTTTGCGTAGTAATTTTTTTAAATAATATTACGAAACTAACAAACTGCAAAATATTACGAATATAAAACCAGAACTTGAATGTTAATTTGTTTCTATCACAATGAACTTTAGTTAAATTTCAATAAACCTTGTTTCCTGAAAGAATGAATTTATAAGAGACCTACATGTAGCTAGGAATAATTAAAAACAACAACTGCTACTACTAAACAACGGTTTTAAGAATTAAGATTATTTTCAGAACCCAATATTTCTCGTTCAAAATCGGTTGCGGTGTACTGATTGTTACTTAATGATAAGTTATAAATCATGTTCACTTTGGTGGGGTGGGAGTTTTGCGAGCATTCATTGCCAGGAATACCAACATGTTCATGTTATCAGGCCGTAAGCGGCTCCGCTTTGCCGTGACGACATTTCCCGCGGTGCGGAAAACCGCGTTTGTACGGCACTGACGTTGCCGGAATATCAAGATATTTCTTGCCGATCCTTGCGACTGAACCGATCGGAAATTGCCAGCCACCAATGACATGATCATTACAGAACTCGACAATGACCGACTTAACACCTCCCTTTTTATGTATTTCTTTTGAAACAAACTGTCACCTTGTCGGCAAATTTATGTAATAAACAAGAAAGCTTGGTATCGGTGGGTAAATAAATGTAAATGTTGGCGATATGTTGAGGGATGGTCGGTGACACATCAAAATAATTACACAACAAAACCAATTTCAACATCACTTTTTTATTAGGACAACAATTAATGTGGACATCCCTATAAATAAAATCCCTTTTTTTTTTACACATCGTGGTGCACACTGCAGTGTAGATATAAAGCAGCACTTAAGGTCCCACTAATCCAATTACTGTGAACAATAGGCAAACATTCCATCCTGAGCAGCTAGTTTGATACTTGTTTGTAGCATGCGTGCCGCAGCCGGTCTATTTGAGTCTTTAATAATGAATGGATACAATGTATCCCAAACAGTTTGACAAAAGTGTATGGAATCACAGTACGGGAAACATTGTTAACCAATCAGGATATTACACAAAGCGCAAGGGAGCGTATACGTAATGGCTGCGGCCGTGTCGCTGAGAAAACTTACTAGTTATGACGTGATTTCAGGTAAATAAAACTTCGTATCGCACCGCGTGCGAATCAGTTTTTTGCAGAGAAGTTCACAGAAGTTCAAAAATATTTTTGGTCATCCGGTGAAAAGTAGCCGGCGGCAAAACTTGCCGCAGGCGGCGATTTGCCGCCGGTGACCGGCTACTTTTGAGAGCCCTGAGACGGAGCTTCTTGCTGTGTACAACCTGAATTTAGATGAGTAGGAGGACATCCATCCATCATCTATGTGCAACAAATGCAGGAGATTGTGAGCTAAGATTTTCATAAGCTCAGCTACTAACATTTTTCCTTCCATAAAAATGATTATTTTTAGTATTATTGTTTTTCAGTGAAGACTGCAAAAATGAAGATTGACCAAAACAAATACCAAGTCTTCATGTCGTATGAGTTTGTTCCATGCTTGCTATTAGCCAGCAACTGCAAACCAGATATCAATCACATCATAATTAGAATAATTGTAAAAAGAAAACTCAACTGTGTGTTGTGCATGGCCAGATTACATAATTTTTTTAAATCAATATTTTGAATGTGAACACATGAGATATTCCCCAAATTATCAAGGTGCTGTTCCCTTTGCTACATGTAAATATAGCTTCATACAAGTCTGAAATTTGTCTTTAATTTTCATGAGTCACACAGATCATTAGGCTATTTGCTTTATAGAAGTTCCCTATTTTCTTGTATGCAATATTGTGAAAAACCCTAAATACTTGTGTATTCAATTGCAGTCATCATCACATTTAAATGTTTCTTCTTCATGACTGATATTTTTTTCTTGTTACCTATTATACAGACAACAGGTGCAGCGTTCATACAGTTCAATTCAGCATGGCAAGCTGTATCAAGGAAAGCTTCCGCAGATCAGGTACTTTTCAGGTCATGACTGTACTTGCCGGGTGTGCAGTGTTTATGCTGCACACATGTCACGACTCCGCCCTCAGTTCGCAGGCCCCTCCACATTGAGCAGCACACCAGACCTATCAGAAACATCCAAACCACCAACCAGCTCACCAGATTCAGTGCCTTCTCAGCCAAAGCCAAGCCTTTTAACCGCCACAAGGACCCTCTTCGGGGATACAGTTCCAGACCCAGGAATGGCATCACATGGGAGGAAGCGGGTATGGAGCGTTAAGGCCAGCTTGAAGGATGTCAGGCGGGATTATGCCCGTAAGCGGACAACAGAGGCAGCTGTATTCATTAGTGACTTTTGTGAGAGGCAGAAAGAGGACAAGCTTGATCTCCTCTACTTTCTGCTAAGTGATAATCTTCACGAATCTGGTGACTCCAGATATGAGGTAATTTTTTGTTCCTTATTTTGTAAGTCAATATATAATTTTATTTTCGATGTATTTGTGTGCTGTGATGGGTAGAGGGTTCTTTAAACAGGCATAATTTTTCTTGGTGTATAGGGGAAATGAGTTCTCATAATCTTTCAATGCACATTTTGATATGCAAACAATCTTGGGCTGATGTTGGAAAGACAGTTGCATCTCTGTGAAATTCAAACGTGAAAGTTGTTTGAAAATCATGTTCCTCTGCCTACTTCCGTCTTTGATTTTGTATGATTTTTTTTAACAAAGAAATACTGAAAATTAGACAAAAATCATGTCACCAACCATGGCGAATCTATGGTAATTAAATATTACAAATACATTAGATTGGGCTTTGTTGACGATGTAATTTCATTGAATTATAGTTATTTTTATGAGAAATGGTGCAATTAACTCATAATGATGAAATCATGAATTGAGATATGTGTACATGTATGTGAATAATTGGATTAATGGAATAAGCTACTCTAGCACTACAAGGAACTTACAATGCATATTTTCCTTTTTTTTCTTCTTTTCTTCTTAGGTGTTGGCATCCTGGAACAAGGAAACGATAGAGCTTACAGCAGAAGATTGCTTTGCTATGAGAATTACAACAAAAATGTCAAAAACACACTACCAGGCCCAGTACCAAAAGTTCAAGGCCAAAGGGACCAGTGTTCTCAAACCTCCACATGTCCTCACTAAGTTAGAAAAGACATACAGTGTACATGCCAGGCAGTGTGAGGTTTAGGTTGGAGGGAGGGACAGATGTCATTCACCACACCCCAGTTAAGACAGGAAAATCCCATATTGAATATGGGGAGCTGTCATTTGAACCTCAAGACTTAAATGTAGAGGACCACCCAGGGTTAGAAACCCCTTCCCAAACATGAAAGGCATGGCTTGGCCATATGCTCATGCAAAGACTCTGGAGGAGTTAGATGAAGATATTGCTATGGGCATGACAAAGGCAGGAATTGATCAGGATGATGATCATTGTATACTAACGACTATAAAGGATGGGGCAGATGGGATGGGGGATATCTCCACAACAAAAGCTGCTAGGGATCATCTCCTTCCAGACAAAGCATTCCGGGCAGCATTTGCTGTAATCAAATGCGAGGTTGAGAGGGATGGGGAGAGGGTGACGGTATATCAACCAGATGCGCCAGATTCAACTTTAATTACTCATCCGCTCATTGAAGCGATAGGTGACGAGAACAACAGGTCGTCTGCTTCTGTCCTCCTGGAAAACATGGAGCATGATCAGGAGGTGCTCCGAGGCAAAGAGCTGTCGGTAAATGTCAAATCTGTCTGGAGAAGACATAAACTAACGTTTTACAACAGCATGATAGATGAGAAGTTGGATCGGGCAGATGGCGTTTTGCAGGGGAGTGGTTCCCGATACATATGCACTTTGTGCCATGCAACAAAAGAAGCTGCAAAGAATGAACTAGGCAGGTTTTCAATTTCTCGCACCTATGACGAGACAAAGTCTACTGCACAATATATTCAAACCCAGACAATCTTTCAGCAGCAGAACTTCAAGAAGTGGCCAGGGGCGTGAAATCCCATCCAATTCTTAAATCAGATCCCAAAGAAAAACTCATCGATGCCACCCATGCAGATATAAATTTGGGAAACTACTTTTAAAAAATTGTTAATTTGTGAAATTGTACAAAGTACAAAGCTGGGACATTAAAAAGGATGTAAAGCCTTTGTTCGACACTGCCGAAAAAAGACTGAACGACCATCTCACCGAAACTATTGGATTGGTACCACAACAAATGATGCCAGGGAACTTTGCCCGCGATCTTTTCGATGACACAAAAGTTGCATTTTTCCTAGTGCTCATTCCCGACGAGAACAGGAAGGAGAACCTGGCAGAGGTTTTGAGCATTTTTCGCCAACTTCGCACTGTTGAGGGCGCTGTTTAATAGCTGCCACTTTTAATTTTTCTCTGCCGTAGTTTATATTTTATAATCGTAATTTACTACTGTGTGTTTTAACCATCGACTCTTGATTTTTGTTTGCTGTGTTTGGTAAGATATTTGTGCTTCCATTGTGGTGGTTTTTCTTCACTGTTTGGTAGTTAATAGCTAGATTTTGTAGATTTTTATCTTTGTTCAAGTGTACTGTTTTTCTATGTGTATTTAACATGGCTGCCATCATTCGTGCCTGTGCTCGACTTTCAATCTTAGTGTTTTTGCATCTTGTTGGTGTTCAACACAAGTCACACCCAGTTCAATTCTTTGTTGACGCTGAGACTATCATCATGTAGGGAGGTCGTTGCTGTGCGCGCGCCAAGTAACACAAACCCGGCGAAAAATCCGTGCGGAGCGCAACAAGCCATTTTCAATAATTTTTTGGGGATATCTAAATTCTCTTTTTAAAAAAAATGTTTTTGGATAAAAGTATTAAGAAAAACTTTTTCTACAACTTCACCAAATTTGAAAAGGATTCTACATTTATTTTTTGAGAAATCAAATCTTGAAGTTCGTACCTTGAGCTGAAAATCAATCTTTCCGGCACTGCTGTCCCAAAGTGGCACTCGGAAAAATGCCCGACATGCGAATTTTCAAAACCAAACGGGCGGATGAAGACTCCGTCCAATTAAGTCAACCTTACACTCAAAAGAAAGCTTATATTCTCCTCTTTCTAATTATGGAACGTTCGTAAAGAATACTTCAACTTTATATTTAAAAAATTTAAAAATAAATATTAAATCGGGCTGCGCAATACATTAGAGAAAGCCGTCGCGGTTGCGCTATGTATCATTCTAAACAGAATTCACACTCTTTCTGAAAATGGCATTCGCAAGACCGTACACAGTAGCGCATTTTATCTACAACGCTTTCTAATGACCAAATCCCCATGCGGTGAGTGCAAGGTTGTAAACTCTTGCCATGTCTGGTTTTCACCTCGATTATTAATCACAGTGTATTTCGCACAACACCGCGGCATCACTTGGGCCGCAACCAGACTACTTTCTTTGTTACATGTATGGTGTTTAAATGCCAAGTTGCCAGCTGTTCCGAGGGACGCTTTGTTGCTACGCTGAGTACAGGTTCGCTTTTTCAGCAATTTTACATTTATATTTCACTATTTTTTTATTGTCTGGGTTCATTTTGAATAAGAATAGTTAAAGCTTTTTGTTGATATAAAACTAATATGAACCCACTCAGCTAGCTCAGATCAGAATCAGATCTCACATACATAGCAGAGTGAACAGTTATATAATTATGCATATTAATTAACTAATGACATAGCATAATTATTAAAAAATTAATTAATTACTTAGTCAAGTTTTACATCTCTAGAAGTTCCAATGTATTTATATTCAGCACTTGCAACTTAGAAAATACACCCAGGCATGATTTTGGACTTTGTTTGGTATTTTTTCCAGTGAAGACTTCGTAAAGTGACAAAGTGTTAATTAGTGGTTTTCAAAAATACGTAATTAATTAAATGTAATTACAAGAGATATCAGGATACATTTAACTGAAAATACAGTTGTTTTCTTATATAATACTGAAAAAAATGAAGGCCATTCGACATTTAGTTTTTTTAATATAACTTTTTAAAAATGACCGATTATTCAAATTGCCACTTATGGTGTCCTTGGCCTTGGGGGAATCATTAACGTCATCATGTCTTTTGCGCCACTTTCAGTGCGCATTTTTTAAAACTTTCTTGAGCTCCAGAACCTGTTCTTTACTTTCACCCAGAGAAATTGTTGTTGTTAACCAATTCTAGTTGATTTTACTCGTTTGTTCACTTTAACTAATTAATTACGACTCGTTAAAGTCATTTTCATTACATTTGGTTGCTAAGCAGTAAAATTGTGACGAAATTAGTTTAGACGATCACGAGGACAAGCGTCATTAACGAGCCATGACTTATAAACCGCTTCACCGATTTTGCCCAAACTACCACCAAACACCTTTTAAAAAGTAGCTCTTTCTAGGGACCGAAACGGACAACTGCGCATCCCCTTTGTGCATGTCACGAAACACTGCACAAAATTTGGTTCAGCTCAACCATTTTCCGCGCTCGCGAAAAAGCCTTGTACCGCAAAGGATTGTGGGTAAAAGTGCATGCCCACGCGTTCCATGTGAAGCAGAAAAGCCAAGCTGACCATCGACGAAAGTTCCGATCAAAATCGCTAAATTTTCTCTGTTTTCGTTGAATCTACAATTCGGTGAGTATTTGTTTCTTGAAATTTAAATGTTTATACATGACCTAAGTAAAAATAAAGGTGAAATTTGATTATTTTAAGGTTCAAACTGTCCATCAAACTTGTCCTTTTAGTTGTGCTTACGAGCGCATTCGCCCACGAGCGGTCCGAACGTAGCGAAACGGTCCGTGTAACTCACTGCCGTCGAAGCTGTGTGAAGCCTGGGCTTTCCGCTCGCGCACGCTGTGTGTGCAACAATTTTATCGGACTTTTCGTTGGGCTTTAAAACGTTTCTAAATGAAATAGAAGGGGACAATCTTGTTCTTTTTTAAATATTTCAGCAATTTCTAAGTATCATTCGTATTTATCATATTTATTTTATTATTATTATTTTTTTTTTTTTTTTTCAAATGTTTTTTTTTCAATTTTTTTTTAAATCAAAGGCAAGTACGGTTGGAAATTTATTCATCCGGCAGCTGCCTTATTGGTTTTTTGTTTGGGTTTTGGATAGCTTTTTTCTCTCCTTCATCAAGCTTTAATTTGTTTAGTTTAAATTATTATGCCATTTTCAAATTGTGTAAGTTTTTTTTTACTAAAAGGTTGACTTGATTATAAGCTCAGTTTTGATGGTGTGCATTATGATGAACTTTTATTTTGGTATTTTCAAATATCAAAGGAAACAGTGCCAACTCGACTATTTATTAATATTTTGCCTTTTGTTTTTTCTTTCATATTCAGAATGCCTGTTTCAGTTGACATATGGCGGCTGAGAGTGGGTCTTTTCACAATGCCTCCATCCAAGTCATCAAGGAAAGCTGGCCAGTTACATGAGTGGCAGAGTGATGTGTCAGGACCATCAGTCGGTGTGATGATTTGCCTCCTGTTTATCGGAATGATGGCAGTTCATTTTGTCCGTCATCCATGTGCACTAGACATGAGTGGAAATGAGTTTGAGCCCAATGAGCATTCGTTCATCCCCTATCTGCAGCTGAATCTTCTTCTGGCTGGTGATGTGGAGGAAAATCCTGGTCCATCTCCACTTCTAAGTGAGGAAGACTTAAACGTTCTAAGAAGAGGGGAAGAGCTGAATGAGAAGCCATCGACTCTGCTTAACAAGCACATCAACCAGTTGTACCAACTCAAGAAACAAGACAAGAGCATCACATGGGCAGATGTCATTCTTTGGTTGGCACAACTAATGGACAAGTCTGTGACGGATTTTCCTAGTGAAGCTGCCATTTTTAAGTTTTATTTATTCTGTACTTTGGTTGTTTTATTAATCAACATCCCTTGCATAGTTTTCTGTTAGTACATGTATATGTACATGTGCTGCTTTTGTAACACAACAATCACTGAAAAAAATTAAGTCTTCATTATACTGGAATGCAAAGTTACGGACATTTCAATTTGTTTACTGCTTTGTTTACTTAACAAGTGAGTTGCCGGTATTAGGTAAACAAATTAAAACATTAATAATTAATTAACTTGATCAACTTTTTAAGATGAGTTTTTTAAATGTTGTACTTTAAGATGTGTAGTAATAGATGTATTAGTTTGTTTGATCAGAATTAATCATAATTTATGATTAAAGGGTATTTACACATTATTGATTGTTATCTTTGTTTCCATGGCAACATAATTTACTTTAATTATTGTTAATCAATTGTGTGTTTATGTTTTGCTGTAATATCACTTCAGTAACTGAAAAAAATCAAGTAAGCACTGTATTGGAATGCAAAGTTACGGATGTTTCAATTTGTTTACTGCTTTGTTTACTTAAGGCCAATGAAAGCTGATTACTAGTTTCTCGTCAGCGCCCGCACGTGATTTTGGCCCCGCACCAAAAAATTTCATTATGCCAAAATTTCATTATTTTGCAAAACATTTTTGGGAAAATCCGACGCAAACTACTCCCAAGCTAAAAGGAACCATTCCGATTGCGCGGTCGATGTTTTTGCAGCTTCGCTGTATCATGCAACATACCGGTCGCGCCACCTTCCATACAGCTGGGCCCATGGGAAGCGCTTGATCTGCCTAGCTTCACAGATTTGGCGAAGAAAAACCCATGGCATGCAGGGTATATAGTGTACATGCAGCTGGTGCAGCCGCTGAGAGCCGCGGAATGACGTTCACAGGTCACACAAATTGCAACCTCGTTTCCAGATTACATACTATGTGCCCGGCCTATCCGGGTCGTGTATTGTCGCCGTGGTACGAGGTTGGTATTGATCGATCGTTGTCAATAGAACTCAATAGAACTGATATTGGCATCAAACTCACATTTCTGGGTGAATTTAGAACCTAAATCTGTTTCAAAATGGCAGTTTGTGTATGTGTATGGGTTGCATTTTTCCTTGATGAAAAATAATGAATAATGAATAATGAAAAAAAAAACTCACCAAAATTTGATAAATGGCTGACGAGAAACTAGTAATCAACTTTCATTGGCCTAACAAGAGAGTTGCCGATATTAGGTAAACAAATTAAACCTTTAATAATTAATTAACTGGATCAAATTTTGAAGATGAGTTTTTTAAATGTTGTACTTTTAGATGTGTAGTAATAGATGTATTAGTTTGTTTGATCTTAATTATTCATATTTCATGGTTAAAGGGCATTTACACATTATTGATTATTCTTTGTTTCCATGGCAACGTAATTAAAAATAATTAGCGTCGATTAGTTATCAAACTCTGCCGTTGAATACTTATGTATCATTTTTACCAACCCTGAAAAAATTGGAAAGTAATAAACTTCCTATGCAAAGTTATGCTCAAAACAATTTGTTTACTGCTTTGTTTACTTTCTTTATGAGGTATAAACAATGCATTTTGTCTTAATGTTTTACCATAAATACAATTGAGAAAATGGAACGGACACAATGAATATTGTCCGAGCTTACTGGACCATAACTCTGGAACCCCTTGACCGATTGTTTTCATTCAAATGTCAAATGACTTAGAAATGTCTATCTGTTTGAAAAACATCAAACAGAGACTGAGGAAAGCAGTTTGAAATTTTTCATTTCTGTCCCTACTCTTTCATTGTAGCCACTTTTCAGGTGAATCCTTAAAACTTCAATTTTCACTTTGTCAGAAATGGTGTCTTTTGAGTATGTATAATGTAACTTCACATCTTTATACATTTCATTTTCAGTCTCACTTTGTAGTCAAATCAGTTTGCCTCGTCATGTGGTATGGAGGCTGTGCCGTTATTATTAAATTTATTATTAAATTATTAATAAATAATAGTGTGAAATGCGTCCACATTACGGGGGGCGAGTTTGTAAGGGGGGCGAGTGTAGGGGGCGAGTTTGCCAGGGGCAAGTTTGCCGAGGGGCTACTTTGTCAGGGGGCAACTTTTGTGAGGGGCCAGTTTGTCAGGGGGCGAGTTTGTATCAACAGGGGGCGAGTTTGTTAGGGGCGAGTTTGTAAGGGGCGAGATTGTATGGGGCGAGTTTGCCAGGGGGCGAGTTGACTGGCATCCTAAACCTGTACTGGGCCAGTAATGTCGCAGCAATGGAATGTGTATTGGTCTCGATCCAGGACCAGTGGTGAAAAGGAATCCTCGACCGGTATTAATTCTTACCTCCTCAGGAGTCAGGTGCACGTCACATACAACAATGGAAAAACTGCACATCACGTTGCCGTGTTCATGCTCTCATCCATGACGAGCCAATAACGTCGACAAGTTCTCGGGAAATTCGTAGAAGAGACGAAAAATAGGTTTTCTAGGAAGTTTCGGTCTAACTCCGTACACCTGTTGCTCTTTATAGAGCGTGACTGATCTTTGAATACCACGCGTTCAAATTATTACCCATATATAAGCAGCGGTAAGCACGATGGGGACAAGCGAAATCTTCCTGCTATTGCAATTGCATTTGAATGGTTATCTTTGTTAGATAGCGGGAACCAGTGAGCACATGTTTGGAATAAATCACGGGGGCCCGGGCATATCATGCACATTCCTCCACACGTACTTCATGCATGAATGATCTGCATGGATGCTTGGCTGAGCCATAGTTGAGATAACAACAGCCTGTTATGTAACCATGTAAAAATTCTCTTTTCAGTAGTAATTTAAAAAAAATTTTTAGCTTTGCGTGGTGAAGAGGATAAGTAAGACTAATTGCGGTGACACCGTACATTTTCTCAGATAACACTTCAGATGGAATATTGGTATTCTGGTGCTCCTGGCCTGACAAAAATGACAATGATCTTCGCTTGTCCCACGAGTGCAAGCTTTAAAAATTCGATATAAATACATTTTCTCAGAGTAACACTTCAGATGAAATATTGATATCGCCATGCTCGTATCAACTAAATTTACACCTAGTATTAAGCATTTAGACAATAATTTGTTAATTTGATACTAATGACCAATATTGTAACTTCCATTGGAACAGGTGCACATTTGTCCCAAGTGCTCAGTGAGGAAATGAAAAAATGTATTGAAAGGATTTCGAAATAATTCCCCAGCCTCGGCTTAAAGACTATGAACTAGAACAAAAACAATACGTCACGGGAAAACAACAATATGTAGGCCTACAAACAAATATTTGTTTTTGGGTGGATATAGGGTCCGTCCACTGATCTATATTATTTCATGGAGGAAGAAAGATCATAATTTTGACTGGGTAGAAGATTGCGGGCTTCCGTTCAATAGCCGTGAGATATACCACGTTGGTTCTTCCACAAACCACACTTTTTTCAATAGACATTCCTTTGTATGTGCATTCCACTGTGGACAGGTTACTTTTGTGTTCTTATTGAGTAGTGGCAGCGGCGTAGCCAGGACTTTTTCAGTGGGGGGGGGGGGGCACAGGGGAATTGCTTTTCAGGGGGGGGGGGGCAGGGGTTATGGGTTTTTTCCCTTTTCTTTTTCTTTTCTGTTTTTTGGGGCACTATATGAGGATTTTTCGTGGGGGGGGGGGGAACCTGAATAGTGGCCGCTGAGAAGTGGCCAGTCTGTGGTGGACGCCTTTATTGTTAGGCACCAATAGGTAATCCTCTATCATTAGTCTTAATAATAGAGATCATTGGGTCTGGCTGCGGCGGTTGCCATTTCTGCGATCCGTGATCTTTAGTCAGTAGAAAGCCAAAATTGCAGGTAGTGGTACAATTGTTCTTATTGTTTGACAGGACTTGTTGTTTGCAAGCTTCTTTTTAGCAAATCCACTGTACTATAAATAGAAAGGACGTCATGCTGTATAGTTTAAGTAATTCATTACGAAGACATTTATTTTTCTATTGTTTCTTTGTACAATAATAAGGTACATACAGTATTTCAGTTATTGGTTAAAAATCCTGAAATATCAACGTCTGGTTAAGTAAAGCATTTTAATATCTGCAAAAATGGTAGTTATAGTGGCCTGACATTTTGACTCCAGCAGCGTCATGTCTCAAAGTATGTCCCAAAGGCTCTACTAGTACTAGGGTTGAAACATAATTAAAGGGAAAGTATATCGTCACGATCAACAGGACATGGAATTGGAATGCTAGTTTATATTAACCAGTCGGTGACTACCATAATACCCCACATGATAAGGTCATATTACCGTTGCTGTTGCATAAATGAGCCAGTAATTTTCAGTCACTGTGTTAATCTTAAACTAGGACATCGATTTCATGCCCCGTCAAAAGTCTGCTCTGATCATGACGACACTGCCCCTTTAAGGTCAGTAACTCACCATTCATGCATATAGGGGGATAGGTCATTTTAGTTGGTAAGCAGTTGAATTGCCACAGTATGGAGAAATTAAAATATAGCAACAGCTAATTCTTAAATCATTTTAATGCCATGTCCGAAATAAGCATTTTTGGCAACGGCTATGGCTATTTGGCTGCAGCGGCAATGCTGAAGTATAGGAAGAAACAGTGACCTAACCATAGCCAAAGCTGTCATTTCGGACGCGGCCTAATATCTGTGGGGGGAAAAAAATCACACTGAGAGCCCTAACCACCCCAAATCCTTCTAAAAAATCCTCCTCTGTTTGGCCTCTGACCTGGCCCCATAGAGCAATAGATAATTGGCATAAGTGGACTGCCCACCAACATAGGGGCTGGTTAGCTCCGTTGGTACATGTAGAGCGGTCGTACGGTAATCGAGAGGTCGCGGGTTCGATTCCAGCATCAGCCAATTTTTCTTTGCTCGCTACCCATTTATATATATATAAATTAAATTAAATCTGGAGGGTGGCCTTAGCTTTCGATCCAAACCGGACCTTCATCAGAGGCTTTGACAAAGTACAAACATAAAAAAACACATCCATTTATAGGGAAAAGGGAAAGCAAAGGATCATGGGGCGGGATCCAAAAAGGCAGGAAATAGTGAACAATTAAAGATAAGCATCAGTCTAGAAAAGCCAATAGGAGTATCAGAAGTGAACAAAGGAGGGATTATTGAGCCACACCGAGGTGGCAGCTTGTAGTAAAGCTAGGGTAAAAATAGGACAATACACAAAGGGATACGACAACAAAAGGGGGGGTTTACACCATACAAATTGAGGAGTTGGTGTGTGGGTGTAAATAGCTAAATTAAAATTGTCCTATAAGAGAGTTGGAAAAAAATGTAATAATATATAAGATAAGATAACATAAAGGTAAAAAATATATATCAAGGCAGTTGATAAAATCCAGCAGTGATATAGGTGAATAGTAATGATATAGGTAAAGGTAGCTGGGTTATTTGATACCTGTGTTGATGTTGAGGCCATATGGTTGAAGTGTTTTGAATTGATGTATCCAGTGTGACACATAAGTTTGCGATGTGTATCATTGCTAGTGCAGGCTTCAATTACAATGAGTTCAACATGATTATATATATATACTTGTAGTAAAACTAGTGGAACGCTGGTAGTTGTAACTCCGAGTTTCACGCGTTATGCGATCATCAGTTATATATATAACGTAAAAAAAAAACCAGCCGTTAGGGCGAAATTTCACAAATCAAGTTATAACAGGACAATGCAAATTGTAACACATGTTAAACTAAGTTCAAATTACATGCACAACT
>CM055819.1:36958980-37060662 GCA_029582265.1 Zoroaster sp. YZ-2022
AAGGCATGTGTTAGCAACATGGATGCTGCCGAAGAATTGGGGGAGTGGGTACAAATAGTGAGCAATCTTTGAACGAACTGTTCGTTAGTATAATCAAAGAGTACCCTGTTCTAATCGAGAAAAGTCAGTTGCCGGGGGTAAAAGACATGAAGGCAAATGCACTTAAAAAAGCACAAATGTCAATTGCTACCAACACAGGTAAAGCCATGGATGAGAAGCACATTTTGAAAAAGATAGCAAACATGAAAAGTCAAGTGAAGAAGAAAACAGATGGAATGCAAACAGGAAATAGGAAGATTGTTTTGGTTCCATGGGAACAAGATCTGTACAACATCTTCAAAGGGGATGAAAACCCGACTATTACGAAGATGCCATGCGTTTCAAACCAAGTACTTCGACTGCTGCTAGCCACTCCAAATTTTCAAAATTGAACCGAAATAATTTCCGGTATCTGGTAGGATTGACTTCATCACGATTTATTCTTTCATTGTACACCTTTTCATGTTCCCTTACATGCATAAACTCAGCCATGATGGCAGGAGTAATGCAACATGCAAGTGTTAGCAAATGCGTAAGCTCCTCATTTAGTATCTTGTAAAAATATTAGCAAGTGCTACAAGTCATTAGTAAAAGGTCTGGTTTATTTATATGCTTCCAAGCAAGTGCTAATCTCTCTAGTAATTGCTTAAAAATCATAGCAATTGCTTTTGCTAACTACTGGAAGCAATTACTTGCAAGTAATTGCTCACTTTTATTAATGAAGATTTAAGAAAATGACTAGTAAAAGCAATTGCTACTTTTTATTTATCCGGCCCATTGTATACGACAACCCCATAGAGTGGGTTTTGTACAGAAAAAGTTAAGCAAGTTAATCACTACCTTCCCCCAAGGTTTGTTTATGCCACAGAGAATGCAGCGTGAGGTCAGTGTAATACAATGCATGCGGTTTTTGTGTGTGTGTGGGGGGGGGGGGGGGGTTGTATACGAGTGTGTATGTGGGTTTTGTATACGAGTGTTTTGTAAGGGGTTACAGAGTCATCGTCGTTAACATTTTAATTTAAAGAACATAAAATAGTTATAGCCTAATTAGAACGTTGCTACGACTGTTACACGATGTATACAGAATCAATTTGATTATTCATGAAACGATCGACTACCGTATGAATTAAGCGTGCCATTGCTGCATGCTACGCGCGATATGCATGTGCCACTCACAAAACGACACCAATTGTAATCCAGACTACCAGATTATAATCTGTGCTTGTTAATAGCAAGATGAAATTGATCTTTTTGAGACGTTATCTACTGACACAAATTTACATGTTGCGATGAATACATAGGGAAGAAAACAGTGAATCCATGCCCGCGTGTTATTTTGTTCGTGGTACATGTATTAAGACAGTAAACTACCCGTAATTTATATTCAATAACACCCTAACAAGCACGCTACTAATTATTTATCAATCCTATTTTCCCTTTGAGAAAGAACCTGCTATAGGTTCGAAACGAATAACTACTAGTTTGCATTTATACTACAGGTCCTTTAGGTTGGTAAGCAGTTTGCAACAGCTAATTCTCTATTTATCCAAAATTTGTTTAATATTTAGATGTAATTTGAGATGCCATTTGAGATGTATAGTTCCTATTTAAAAATAAACCATACTAAGAATGTGTTTGCAGATATCTCAAAATATCAGGATTTATAGTTTCTTGTCATACACCAGTGTACATTTGGTGGAATATTCTATTAAAACCAGACATCCTCAAAGTTACCCCAGACATCATTAATCATCCTTCAGTTGCAGTTTGAAAGCTAAGTATGCTTTTTGAAAGTCATCTGAGCGCAACGGCTCATTTCAATACATTTCATATGACTAAAAATACTTTTCTTTCACGCCAAAATAATTCAATGGGTAGGTCAAGGTTGTTTGTGCTAGTGCCTTTCCAAACATCAGTGTAGGCTATACATCACGTGTACATGTACATATAACTTCAGACTTCAATTTCGATCCAAAACTTGAAAAAGATCGACGGATGAAAGGCACCAAAATTTGCTGCCCATTACAACGCTGGGAAGACATAAACAAAAGTATTACTCCAAAAATAGGACTCCCAAAGTTGATCTCAAAAGTGCTTATCGGTATATATATAGGCCTACCTGTCATCCCGATGACTTATTTAAATGGCACTAAACTTCCATTTGGAGATACACGTGCGCCATGCATTTTTCATAGAATTACTCCGTCTGCATGTCTCTCGTATGATGCAACATCATGGTTGTAATGGGATCGTTGCTTACCTGGATGATTTTCTCATCAAAATTGAAAAAACACGGGAGGCTTGTAAATGGCATTTTAATTACTTGTTTTACTTTATGGTTAGTATTTCATATAAATTGCTCAAAGATGGATAGCCCTTCCCAAACAATCACTTGTCTTAATTCATACCAATGCTCGAACTCTTATATAAAAATACCTCAGGAAAACTAGATTGTTCATTGAACTACTTCAGGAGTGTTCGCAGCCATTTACTCTGCATATTATATTAAAAATCCCAGACATATTCAAAGTTATTCATCCGTCCAGTTGCAGTTTGAAAGCTATCGCTACAGTATGCTTTTTGCAAATCATGTGAGCGCAACCCTCATTTGTGACTCATTTCAATACGTTTCATATGACTAAAAATACAACAAAGGATCTGCACTTTTTTCTTTCACGCCTACATGTTGTGTTGCTTTTATGCGTCTATAGTATACACCATAAAAATGAGTGTTCACAGCCAAGTAAGAGCCAGCGATTTGATAGATGGGCTCTAAAGTAACTGTTAACTTTCTAAAAAAAAATAAAAAGAAAGGATATCAGGAAACAAATGAACTGAAATCACTTTTAGTCTTTAAACTTTCTCTGAACCCCTTTTCTGCAAATTCACCGTTTCCTTTGAATGCGGCCAAAACAAATCTGTGCTACAACACTACTTATCTGGAACAATACACTATGTAAAATGACGGAGGAAGGAAGGAACTTTCCTCCATGATAAAATGAATATTAGTTTTCTTTCAAGAATTGATTTATTATTATTTAGGAGTATTCATCATGTACAGCGATATAAAGCCACTAATCAGTGTAAAAGCAGACTGGAAGTTATGTGTACTAGATTATATTAAGAGTGCAACAGGATCCAGTATGGATTTACTGTTTTCTTTCCTGCAGGATTTTCATCTGAGCATGCGCATGTCTCTATACCCCTTACATAACATGCTGCACACTCTTACAAAAAACCAACTCACACACACCCGCACGCGTTGCATTACAGGTAGTGACCTCACGCCGTGTTGGCTACCGTGCGAGATTCAAACTAATTCGCCTTCAAATAAACTTTGGGTGAAGGTGCGAATTGAAGGGTGATTAACTTTTTTTTAATAAACCCCACTCCTAAGGGGTTGTCACATATACTGTAATAAAGGACATAACTGCCATCCCACCAAAGTGAACATGATTTATAACAATGATAAGTACCAATCAGTACACCGCAACCGATTTTGAAAGAGAAATATTGGGTTCTGAAAATAATCTTAATTCTTAAAATCATTGTTTAGCTTTATTATTATTAGTAATAGTAGTAGTTGTTATTTTTAATTATTCCTAGCTAGGTCTCTTATAGTAAATTCATTATTTCAGGAAACAAGGTTTATTGACAGGCCATTGACATTTAACTAAAATTCATTGTGATAGAAAGCAATTAATATTCAAGTTCTGATTTTAGATTCGTAATATTTTGCAGTTTGTTAGTTTCATAATATTATTTTATTAAGCAAAATCATGTCCTTATCCAAAGCCAACATGACAAGGACGGGATATTCTTATTTAGAAGGCAGGGCCGCGGCAAGGCGCAAGCACATGAATCGTTTTAATTTCCCACAACAGGTTAGTTCCGCCCACATCGCCTTTGATCGACCAATGCCATTATTCAACACGTGTTTTCTGACATGAACATCCAAGTGAACTTGCTATACGCATGCGCTCTGACACGCACACACCATCATTAGGCCGTATTCATAAAAATAAGTAATTACTTACTAGTAAATGCTATAAGTAAAAGCAACAGCTAGGTAAGTAAAAGGTCTAGTCTAAGCAATTGCTAATAATCTTATTCATAACCATTTGCTAAATGATTACAGTTGTTACTTGCCTCGGCTAGTAAGTTCTCAAATAGTTGCTATTGTACTACAGTACCATCCACGAGTCTCGGTATTTGGTGGTATGAAGGTGTTTGCAAGCCATTCCACATTTTCTTTGTCAAACCTAAATAAAGTTCTGTAAGTGGTAGGGTTGACTTCATCACGATTAAGCCTGATGTTATACACCTTAGGTTGTGGTCTTGGACGTAAAAACATGGCAGAAAATGTGATATGTCTGTATTGGCTAAACAGCAAGCCAAAATTAGGTGCTTGTACAATCACTAGTAAATGCTAGTCGAAGGTCATTTTTATGAATACAAATTGAAGTAGGTGCTAATTTCTTTAGCATTTACTTATAAGTAAAAAGCAATTACTAATGCTTAAAACTTGTAGCTTTTACTTGAAAGTCATTGCTTATTTCTATGAATACACATTTAAGTAAAGGTTAGTAAAAGGGGTTGTTACTTTAGTAAGCAATTACTTATTTTTATGAATACGGCCTATTAGGCCGTATTCATAAAAATAAGTGATACTACTAGTAAATGCTATAAGTCAAAGCAACAGCTAGGTAAGCAAAGGTCTAGTCTAAGCAATTGCTAAAAATCTTATTCATAACCATTTGCTAAATGATTACAGTTGTTACTTGCCTCGGCTAGTAAGTTCTCAAGTAGTTGCTATTGTACTACAGTACCATCCACGAGTCTCGGTATTTGGTGGTATGAAGGTGTTTGCAAGCCATTCCACATTTTCTTTGTCAAACCTAAATAAAGTTCTGTAAGTGCTAGGGTTGACTTCATAACGATTAAGCCTGATGTTATACACCTTAGGTTGTGGTCTTGGACGTAAAAACATGGCAGAAAATGTGATATGTCTGTATTGGCTAAACAGCAAGCCATAAATTAGGTGCTTGTACAATCACTAGTAAATGCGTGTCGAAGGTAATTTTTATGAATACAAATTGAGGTAGATGCTAATTTCTCTAGCATTTACTTATAAGTAAAAAGCAATTACTAATGCTTAAAATTTGTAGCTTTTACTTGAAAGTCATTGCTTATTTCTATGAATACACATTTCAGTAAAAGGTTAGTAAAAGGGGGTTGTTACTTTAGTAAAAGCAATTACTTATTTTTATGAATACGGCCTAATGTCTCATTCTGATGATATGAAAGTCACTCCTGACACAGTCACGTGTGAGGCCACTGAAGCTGCGTGATGCACCGGCCGTGCGTGTGCACGTGTGATCATATCAATGGGGCTTTCTTTTGTACAGTGTAAATAATAATAATAATAATAATAATAATAATAATGTGTGGACTTATATAGCGCACGTATCCACCAACTAAGTGGTGCTCAAGGCGCATTCTTTTTTACATGCATTGCACAACACACGGGACCTACGGCTTTACGTCCCATCCGAAGGACGAAGCAATTATGGTTAAGTACCTTGCTCAAGGACACAAGTGTCACGACCGGGGCTCGAACTCACACCCTGCTGCTGGCAACACCAGAACTTGAGTTCGGTGCGCTACACTTTTGTAGCAATTTTTACGGTTTTATTTCAGAAATAACTTTAAGTAAATACAATATTTTGTCACCAAGATGTTATACTTTTATTATAAATAAAGATCAAATTAAATATTGTATCCTATGTATTATAAAGGTCAATTTTGTTAACATCTACATGTATTTGTACACCAAAGGAGGCATGTTTTCAACAAGAATGAAAACGGGTATCCGGGTATCCGAACTTTCCTGATTTCGGGTATCCGGTTCCAAAAATATCCGAAAACGCACACCGCTAGACTATAGAGTTTTTTTGCCCTTCACCCGCTTACCTCTGATGGGGAATAAGGAAGGAGCAAGCTTGCACCTCATCCTCACTGCAAACTCAGTCTGGACAATCTGTGGACAATAACATAATTGAATAAGAAATATTTTTGTGTAATTTAGAAGCCAATTAGGGATAAGGCTGTTCCAGGTAGCCATGTATCTGGATGACTGAAACTGCCATTACCCGGTTCCATTTTTTTTTTCAGTTCCAATTACCTGTAAACAATGTTCACAAATTTTGACTTAACATTTAAGCCAGATAAATGGAAATCTCAAATCTTTTGTTAAATTTTTTTTTGTGTGAGTCGTTTTTAATATAGAGGCAGGAAAAGTACTTGAGTAAGTCCACATTTATTATGATTCTAATTAGACACGAGAAGCTTGTGTTCATGTTGGTTATTTTATACATTTGGGAGTATTTGTGTTTTTATAAATTATTTACCAAAAATAACCAAAAACGTATGTTTTCTTTTTTTTCTGTGGGTGGGAGTGGGGGCATGGCTTCATCAAAAATTCATAAATAATTGTTTGACTACAGAAAAACTTACATGATGTTTGTCATTCTTACCCCCAAGTATAGTGTAAACTATATGGATGGTTGACTACGGTATGTCATAGCAAGCATGATCAACCTTTGATCTGAAATACAAACATACCATGTAAAAACAATATTATGTTTTCAAAGAGGGACAAAGAATAATGGTCATGCTAACAAAACACACATATTAGTTAGAAAACCCTCAGAGTCATTATTATCAGCATGATGGATTGATGCAACTTCAGAAAAATGCCTTAAGTTAGGCTTTAAAATAGAATACATGTGACCTCTCCTTGATCCATGACATGACTGTTTCATTATCTCATGAGTTTCAGGCCTACTTGTCTTTAGTCATGGAGGAAGGTCCTTCCTCCATTTGCTTTAGTTGAGTGAGAAAAGTGTGCCAGTTGCAGCCACCACAGTATTACTTAGGAACTATTGACACTACTGAAGCCAAATTGCCTACAGTTATTAATATTATTATTGCAACATCCCCTGTGTGTGTTTTTTGTTATATCATGGCCCTCCATCCATGCAATGTACAGGACAATGTCACCCTGACAATGGGTTGTAGTTGTACAGTGAAAGCTCGCATACACATGTAATGTATACGACCAGTAGGCCTACAGTCAGTACATGACCTTCTGTACAATACCAGTGCCACACTCACACTGATGTTAACGTTGTAACCATAGTTTTGTACAGTCATTATCTATACTAAAACGAACATACATGTATTAATAATGTGAAAGATTACATACCTTCAAATGAAACCAAGTAATGAAGACCCCTTCCATTAATTGTGCAACGATTCTCAAACGATCAGTTAGACGAAAATAAACGACATCGTTTCGTAGTTAAAAATGGCGGTTGGAAAAATGTGACCTGCGTGACGTATTTCTTTTCGTCCAATCAAATTGGCTGAGTTGCTGACATGACGTCACCGATAAGAACATTGGCCCAATGATAAAAACTAACACAATGCCAATGTTGGTGTCCGACTAAAACCCAACGTTGGTCCAACATGATCGCCAGCGTAATTCCAATGTTATATTGCCGACCTAGAGCCAACATTGGCCCAATGTGAAAACTAACACAATGCCAGTGTCGGCGTCCGACTAAAAACCAACGTTGGTCCAACATTGATCGCCAACGTAATGCCAATGTTACATGTATATTGCCGACCAAGAGCCAACATTGGCCCAATGTAAGAAACTAACACAATGCCAATGTCGGTGTCCAACTAAAAAACAACGTTGGTCCAACATCGATCGCCAACGTAATCACGGCCAATGTTATATTGCCGACCTAGAGCCAACATTGGCCCAATGTAAGAAACTAACACAATGCCAATGTCGGTGTCCGACTAAAAACCAACGTTGGTCCAACATCGATCGCCAACGTAATTCCAATGTTATATTGCCGACCTAGAGCCAACATTGGCCCAATGTAAGAAACTAACACAATGCCAATGTCGGTGTCCGACTAAAAACCAACGTTGGTCGAACATCGATCGCCAACGTAATTCCAATGTTATATTGCCGACCTAGAGCCAACATTGGCCCAATGTTGAAAACTAACACAATGCCAATGTCGGTGTCCGACTAAAAACCAACGTTGGTCCAACATCGATCGCCAACGTAATGCCAATGTTATATTGCCGACCTAGAGCCAACATTGGCCCAATGTTAAAAACTAACACAATGCCAATGTCGGTGTCCGGCTAAAAACCAACGTTGGTCCAACATCGATCGGCCAACGTAATTCCAATGTTATATTGCCGACCTAGAGCCAACATTGGCCCAATGTAAGAAACTAACACAATGCCAATGTCGGTGTCCGACTAAAAACCAACGTTGGTCGAACATCGATCGCCAACGTAATTCCAATGTTATATTGCCGACCTAGAGCCAACATTGGCCCAATGTAAGAAACTAACACAATGCCGATGTCGGTGTCCGACTAAAAACCAACGTTGGTCCAACATCGATCGCCAACGTAATGCCAATGTTATATTGCCGATTAATTGCCAACATTGGCTCAACATAAGCAGCCACCATAATGCCAACGCCGATGTTGGCGATGTAATGCCAACATTGAGCCAACGTCAAAAGCTGACATAATGCCAACGCCGACGTTGCCGACCAATTGCCAACGTTGGCCCAATGTATGAATGTTATCTGGGCTGTGAATTCTTTAAAAAAAAATTGAGCAAACAATGATCAGACATAAGAATATCTGTAAATAAACCACAAAAACACTCTGTTCTCTGTAAAAGTAAATGATTCCTCCAAACCAAAATTGCATGAAAACGTAGCCGATATCAAATGTACACCAACAGCAAACAAAGATATGTTTACATTTTTACAAACTTTAATCTCAAATTTATCTATCTTTCTGTATATCGTTAACGCTTCCTATTTCCAATGCTCAACTTACTTCTAACATCCCAGGAATGAGTTCAAAGTGTGGTCATATGGACTGTTGCGGCGGAGGTTTGACCTTCGCAAAATCCTTCCTAATGTCCTGATGCTGTGTACATAGTATGTAAATACAAGAGGTGAAAGCAATAGTAAGAAAGTTACATGTGGTGAAAGTTACTTTTGCACACCATGTTTTTTGTTTTTTGGATTTTATTTGATGTCTACAAATCAATTAAATAAAATACTCCTATCTTTCAATCAACCAGCCAAGCTAACTTTACTTGGCTCTCTCAATTGTATTATAATTACCCTTAAGAGAAAAATGCTGCTAGTGTTTTATTTACCTGCAAAAGATTTGATGCTGCAAGGCAAGAATAGAGACAATTTCAGCATTGGTGTAACCTGCCTCAAAGTAGTGTTGCACAAGTTCATCTCTTAAATTTGAAGTTTTAAGTAAATAACAAATCAATAATGTAATCACTTCATTATAAATTTTGGAAAATCTAAAAAATAACCTTATAAAATATTTCTAACCCTCATGTTACACCCTTCATAATCAGCAAACTGTAATACAGAACACAATTCACATAAATTTATATCATCTTCATTTGTAACAATTTGTAAATCACAGAAGTGTCTTTCTTTCGCAAAAGCTCTAAAATTATGTATGATTAAGGCTGCAGCATGCTTGGAATTATGACCCACTGAAAATCTCAAGGCAAAAGCGTAAATCATACACAACCATGAAAGAAACCGAAGGGCACATAATTTACAAAAGGATATTTTCCAGTTGGTAGGGTAGCATGGGATTTAACATGCTGTAATCATCGTCCATGGCAAACCTGTCAAAGACAAAAGCGGCAAGGGAAATCATCACTCACTGGATACTTCATCATCATCATGATATGCTCCATTTTATTTGGAGAAGTTCTCAAAATTTTTAATCAAAATTCTGTTGATGGTGGTTATAAGTTTTGCTAAAATTTAAAATGATCTTCAAATGAAATTCCAGGCCAGAAATGCATAAAGATGCTGTTAAGCTTTGGTCTAACAATACATTTCTTTCCATAAACATGTTTCATTGTCTCAATAATTTTACACTAATGACCAAGTAAGCATCAAAGAAATAAGTGCTAACGTTAGTCTTTGTTCATTGCTTCTGACGATAGTATAATTAAGGAACATTTCCATTTCTGTACTATAAAAAAATCAATGCACTTGAATATGACGGCATGTACACAATTAGTCCGAATGCGTCTTCCGTTCACAGTCTCCTATTTAAATTTTTATTTATTTATGTAGGCCTAATTCATTCACAGTGTGACAAATTACATAAATAATTATTTAAAAAATAGGAGACTGTGAACAGAAGAAGCATTCCATTCGGGCTAACATTACAACACATTGACCTAACGGTGACATTAGTGCTTAAAAAATGTTCACACTTTTACAAGCAAACTTTCTGGCAAAAAGCATGACCTAACGTTAACGGTAATGTAAGTTTGCCAAGAAAAGAGAACCAAAATGTACGTACACAAACGAATTCGTACAAAAGTATCGTCAATGTACGTAATTCGCCGCACTCGTGAAATGACGCACCTACATTTGGCTTAGCATTTCTCGAAAAACTTAAAAAATTATGGCGTATTACTGGTTGCATAAACTTACCTAAGTCGTGCTTGTTACAGAAAAAAAAATATAGTGAAATTGTATGAGTTACTGGACAGTTAGTGCTTGTGAAAGTGGAAAAAGTTGTTTAACCACTGATTTTACTAGATACAAATAGTAAGAGATTTACATGACCTCAATTTTTTTTTAACGAACATCTGTGATTTTATTGTTCTATGCCGTCAACAAGCTGTTGTCTGTGGAAACCAAAATATATGAATGCTTTGCATTTGCAATGATTTTTTAAAGAAATACTGATCCTCAAAATGGACACATTCCTTATAGAAGAAGCGAACGAAGACGACTTAATTTTTTAGTGTTTATTTCGAAGGTAGTGGAAAATTATTGAGAAAAAAAAACATTAGTACCATGGTTATGAAAAGAAATCTTTTATTTGCCAAAATGTTAACAGCATTTGTACACATTTCAAAGTGTTAAAGTACTTAAATTTTTTTTTTTTAACCACCTTCCATTTTAGGCCAATGAAAGCTGATTACTAGTTTCTCGTCAGCGCCCGCACGTGATTTTGGCCCCGCACCAAAAAATTTCATTATGCCAAAATTTCATTATTTTGCAAAACATTTTTGGGAAAATCCGGAAAATCCGACGCAAACTACTCCCAAGCTAAAAGGAACCATTCCGATTGCGCGGTCGATGTTTTTGCAGCTTCGCTGTATCATGCAACATACCGGTCGTGCCCACCTTCCATACAGCTGGGCCCATGGGAAGCGCTGATCTGCCTAGCTTCACAGATTTGCGAAAAAAAAACCATGGCATGCAGGCCAGGTATATAGTGTACATGCAGCTGGTGCAGCCGCTGAGAGCCGCGGAATGACGTTCACAGGTCACACAAATTGCAACCTCGTTTCCAGATCGCATACTATGTGCCCGGCCTATCCGGGTCGTGTATTGTCGCCGTGGTACGAGGTTGGTATTGATCGATCGTTGTCGTGCCTTCAAGGTATGTTCATGTCGTTTGCATGCTGATGTGCGCATTCACATGCAGATTTTTGTGAAGTGTCGAGTCTTTTGTGTACGTGTGGAATTTGCCCGCTGTGAATATGATGTTTTCGTTGGCGATTTATCACAAAAGCAGGTGTGTGGTGCAATGGAAGATTGTAGACATTGGAGAGGTCGACGAATCTTATTCTTTTGTTCAACTTCTGGGTGAATTTAGAACCTAAATCTGTTTCAAAATGGCAGTTTGTGTATGTGTATGGGTTGCATTTTTCCTTGATGAAAAATAATGAATAATGAATAATGAAAAAAAAAACTCACCAAAATTTGATAAATGGCTGACGAGAAACTAGTAATCAACTTTCATTGGCCTAATGAAGCACCAGTCGTCAGTCAATGGAATTGGTAATTTGGGCCCCCTTATACTTTTATTGCTTGTTTGCCCCTCCCCTTCCCTAGTTCTTGGATTCTATAGTGCTGCAATGATAGACCAAAGAATTTTAGAAAAAAAACCAAATGTGTTGGTTCATCACCAGTGGCAGTACATGCCATCACCAAGAACTTGGGGGAGGGGGCAGACATTTTATTCTAAAATTACCGATTCCAATGACAACCCCTGAATGTCACCCATTCTGAACTGTCACTAAATCGTACATACAGAGCGTACATTTATTATAAATGCAGGTTGATTCTGTTTTCTTATCAACAAAGGATCATGGTTGGGTTCATTTACACTGAAGTCATTTCACTTGTTACATGTGTAAGACCATGCATGTACACTCATTTCTAGATTGTTTACAATTAGGTTAAACAGGTCAACAAAGTGGTTTCAATTGTGGGGGAGGGAAGTGTGTAACCACAAAAGTCAAGTTATGAAACCCAACAGACAGTTAAAATAAATATGTATTTCATTGCTTTATTAGCAATTTACAAGCACCCATACAACTCTTTGATTATTTCAATGTCTAACAATTTATGTACAAAATGGCATATGATCTTTAGGTTGTAATTCTGTAGTATGGATGCAGCTACAGACATTTTGCCAATCATGTGTACAACCTTGAAAATGTAAAAATCAATGTAGAATTTGTTTTCAAATTTTATACATTATTTTTAATTATTTGCAGTATAGGTGAAAACAAAGACAGTTTATAAGCATGTCACAATAAGGAGATGCTTGATTACAGTGTCAATATCATTGTCAATTTATCATTATATTTTTGTTATAAACTTAACCTGAAAGTGAAGTATATTATAAATAAAGATTAAATTTATTTTTGTACAAGACTTAATACCAAGAGATAAATACCAATGTTGGCTTCATTTAAATCTAAAATTGAAAGGTTTTCCACAAACAAAGTGAAAAAGGGCAAACCAATTATCAGATTTGATCCAGTGAATATAATTACATTTAATTTTGTTTGAATTGGGGAATTATTTACTTTTTGACAAAAACTCCTTCTGCGGGGGCAGTGGAAGATGGAAAGCACGGATGCAAGCTTTCTTCCAACTTTATCATGTAGTAGTTATAAGCTTGTTTTCTAATGAAAGGCTAATTAGCTGAAGGAAAGGAAAGGGGAAATATTTATATGGTCTTCCATGCTTCAGTGCCTTCAGTAACCCCAAACTACCCCAAACAATTTAACCCACACTTCCTGCTCTTTGAATTTGCAGCCAAGCTTAATCCAGTTACTATACATGTAGTCCCCTTCTATCCTAAATCAACTTTGTGACTTTATGCCCATAATAACGTTGAATAGGTTGATCTGGCTACCTACAACCATGGCAAACTATTTTCATATGAGTGATTTTAATGTTGATTTATCATCTAGCATGGTTTTTGAAAAGCATGTGTTGGGCTAGTGTCAATATTTAAAATAAAAACATTGTGTTCCAAGTCACGCTTGTTAATTTCTAATTTACTGCTTAAATCTCACAACATTTCCAAGTTTAACAGCCAATATCTCAAGAACTAAATGACCTATTAGAAAACAAAAAACATAATTGAATTCCTTACATTAATAGCTTGTAATTCTTGTGAAATGAGTTACCATAAATGCTTGCCAATGGTCCAATTAGTGGCACACGAAGTAACGATTTTACAAATTTTAAAAGGTCATATCTCATAGCTTCAATTTAATGTATAAGTTGACAAATTTGTTATTTTTCATAATCATGAGGAGGTCATATATGACCTTCAAACCACCTAATGTAACCTTTACTTCCTGTCCAAACAGGAAGTTCAAATTCAACACATTCTAACGCAAAATTGATATGTCTTTTGAATATGAAATTGATATTGTTATTATAAAAGATGATAAACCCTTGCACAATATGATATTGACATCATCGATGATAATTTGATTGAACCGGAAGTAGACTCGAACACCGTGTGTTTGTTCTAACAAACACTTAAGCTCTAGTTATTATTATTATTATTATTATCATACGGGTTATTTCACAATTGCCTGCACAAAAGCTTTGTTAGAGTTTGTCATCCAGTTTTGTTTTGAATGTTTAAGTTTAAAAGTGAAGTTCAGGTGATTTCCATATAAACAGCTGAGTGTGTATTCATGTCTCTTGAATTAGCCGCACGAACCTTGTCTGGTACCTCACCGATCGCTAGGTATCCGGCTGTAGCGGGACCAGATGGGGCCGACAGCTGCTTCTCCACTCTGATTTCGCACATTTCCCGGTCTACCTTTGCTTGATCGGTTAATTCTGGCTCGACGTATTCGCCCGAAGCCTGGTATAAGGCATCTCCGACCATACCATTGGGAGGCGATATTTCAAAATACTGCTCCGAGTCTGGTGAGTCGATATTAGTCTCCATGTAAGGGTTGGAAGAGAAAGTCGGGGATTCGGGATGGACTTGTGTGTAAACGTGTGTATTAATCGAACCACCCGTTACCGGTTCCTGATAGCCATGGGTATCCACATCATTAACCGTCGTTGCCCTTGATGGTGATATTCCAGGGGTTGCTCCCCATTGTTCGTCAGGGTCAGTTATTCCACCGGGGGCAATGTGTCCTGGCATGGTCTCCACGAATGTTCTTGGGGACAAAGGAGGTGGTCTATACTCATGTCGTCGCTTTTGCCGCTTTTTGCGTCCTCGGCAACAGCAGAAGACAACGAGAGCAAGAAGCAGAGCAACAAAGATTGAACCACTACTGACGATTGCTACGGTTACTGGGTATGAGCCGAAAAGGAGGAAAGGTTGTTTGGGCGTTGATGCTGGAGATGTAACCGGTGTCTCCTCGGTGGAGATACTGTCTGGTGTTGTCTGCGAAGCAGTATTAGTTGAACCAATTATACCGTTGGTTCCCGTGTCGTTGGGCGAAATTATCACCTTAAACTCTCCCATGGCGGACTTTCCGTTTTCGAAAGTTGCGGTGCAGTAGACCATACGTCCTTCGTCTTCGGCAAAAATCTGAGCCAAGTACATCCGCTTAGCACCGCTGGAGGAAAACAACGCCCGGTTTGCCTGGAGAGGTGGGGCAGTGTGCCATGTCACAGTTGGAGGATTGTTCCAGGCATTTGGTAACACGGTGCAAAGAAACGTAGCCGATCCCCCCAGCACGATCGAGTTTTCTGTGTAACTTACTGTTACACGGGGTTCAGAAATGACAGTGATGGGTCCAACGGTGCAAGTCCTTACCGCAGGTGAGCAGGCCGTCACAGCTGCGGAGCAGTGATACATTGCTCCATCGAGATCGTCCGTCACATTTATGTTGAACTTAGCTGAAACCGAATCCTGTAAGTTGCCACTTGAAATTACAGAGTCAATGGGTGTCCCAGTACTATCCATCCAATTGAGAGAAGCTCTTTCAGAACGCCACGAACAAATCAAATCTAGTTGATCTCCTCGTAAAGCAGTAATAGCACCGCTTGGGTTGCACAAATCACTACTGTCATACTCCCTGACTGATAATTCCACAGACGACTGCAAGACAACGTACGAACTTCCCCCGTCTGTTGTGTCATATATATTGCAGTTGTAAGTTCCTTGGTCTTCTGTGCAAACCGTTTGGATTGTGAGATTAATTAGTGTCCCCTGTAAGTTGGTTTCCTGTGCCACAATAAAACGGGCTGGGCTCTCGCCCCCGCCGAAATTAGGCAAAATGACACCGTTCCAAGATATCGGTTTGTCCCCCTTGTTGATCGCTACGATTTGAGAGCCGTTGGTTTTAGCGTCACACTGCATGACCGTTCGGCTCGACTCCTCCGGGTTCGACTCTGTAATCATGAAGGATAATTTGCTTTGGGCGACAGCACTGACTACCCCGAACGCCATTAGCATGATCAAGTAGAACATCGACATCATCGGTAGCTGCAATATGCAACTTCTCTTATTATTTTATACAGATAGACCTAATACCTCCTTTCGAACAACTTCCATGCAGCTATTTTATAAAATTTTAGTGCAGTCCTCATTGGGACGTAGCTGTGACGGATCTGGTACAGAAAAACAAAGTACGCTTGAACTGATACCTTTATATAAAAAAGACTTCCGGATATCAAACTCAACCAAAGCCCACTATTTTGGTTACACGTAACGTCCTGGTTGATGATTATGTGCGTGATATCCTGTCTCGTGTCCACCGTATTAAAGCATATTATACCTTCTGAACCTTCTGAAGTTGTAGTCAGCAGGGCGAATCTAGTCCGCATGTCGCTAACTTTATGGTGCAGCCTATGCATGCTAGAGTGTGTTGAGCTTTTGTTTGAAGTTCTCGTATGATGTGGATGAAACTACATGTACATGGTGGTCCAGGTTATTCCATGCCTTGCCAGTCCGTGGAAAAAAGGAGTAATTGAAAACATCCTTACTTACTATACCTCATACATATTCATGATCGAGAGCCGAATTCTCACTGGTCCATTCACCATCACGTGCCAGATGCTATGTTGGCTATTTACCAAGTGCCCGCGAGTATTCACGCACGGGGTAAATACGCATGCGCAGTAGTGCGTAGAAGACTGTCGCATCGGGGAACAGTCCCGGCGATCTGTTCCCCGCGCGCCGGCGGGGAACAGTCGCACAGGTGTAGTACGCACGCGCGAACATCGCCCTAGCTACATTATATACACTAGCGGGATGCCGCGCTTCGCGCGGCACCCGCTAGGTGTGGGTGATGTGTGAGTATTAAATGTTGCGGGTTTTGTGCCGACTTCTTTGCTGGTTTATGTAATGTAATATGGGGTAACGGGGTCTAATTTGCAGGGGGCACTCAAGGGTCATCATTTTCTAGAATGAGCTTGGTGATTGGTTAATTTGTGAGCGGGGGGCATGTAAAAAGTCAAAGTGACATAACACAACAGCGCCCTCGGGTTTTTAACATGGTAGGACAGTGAATATTGAATAAATAAATGTACTGAAAAGAAATACATGTAGACAGAAAACGGGTATCCTAGTATTTTCGTACAGTTCAGACACAGATATGTGCACAAAATGTCTCTTTTGGAAATTGATTGCATGGCCCCCTTCAAGTCATGAAAAAGGGGAAATAAATATGAATAACATTAAATTTGCAGATGAAATCTGCACTGTTTCCTGAGGCCCCCACCCCCTTAATATAAAATAGGACGCAGTTTGAGTTTAAATTGTTGCCATGGCGCTGTAGGTTTTTAAAACCTGTTTAAAATATTCAAAATTGGGAGAAAAGATTCCCAAAATTGTTTTGTGTGAGAAATGTCCTGAAACCTAAGTGCATAAGCTGTTGTGATTGTCAGATCTGAAATCGTTTTATATTACCTCAAAGTTGAAAGACTGATGGTATCTACACTGGCAATTGTGAAATCATTTTGGGCTTTTCTAACAGTTCAAGTTCTACTTCTATGTATGTAAAATCAAAGGTCAGAGTCCCTATTTCATCGGTTGAAAATTGTTTTCACAAATCAGCAAGCTGAGGAATACAGAACTGCTATAAAAATATATATTATAACATAGGGCCTATATTATAATATATCTTATAATATATAATATATCAATATGGGACTGAGAAATAATTTAAATTGTGTTAAACTTTACTTTGAAAATCCAGTGAACTCTCCAAAAGACATGAATCTGGGACTGAGAAATAATTCACATTGTGTTAAGAAATTATTTGAAAGTGCTGAACTCTCCATAGACTTTGTACACAATCGAGGACATGGCGTCTGGATACTACAGGCTTTCAAAAGTATTACATGGGTACTGAGGTTAATTGATGTTTGGTATTTATTATCAAATATCAAACATCAATAAGGGTTTTGTAAATGTTGATCATGTTGATTAAAATTGTTTATTGATGTTTGGAGATAGCTGTGATAATCGTAGCTCTTGGTCACGTCCCTAAGACCTAGGACTAAAAGAGCTACGCGAAATAAATGCATCAACAAAGAGTCGAGTCGACACACCGACGTCATTACCGACCAATCAGGAGGTCCGTCTGAAACAGAGAATCAGACATTTCGCAACGCGGCAGTTCGGTACTGTTCGTGGTATGTGGCACCCGGCCTCCTCGACCAACGCTCACCGAAAGCCGCGGAGTAACCAACCAATGTTGCTCATGTTGATTAAAAATGTTTACGGATGTTTGGTATTTTATTGTTTTATTATCAAACAACACAAACAACAAACATGCCAAACGTGCGTTGTAAATGTTGATGACAATTGTCTTTTTGAGCACAAAGGTCACGTGTAGGTACGGAGTTCATTGATGAAAAATAAGACCAATCAGGGGGTCCGTCTGAAACAGCCAACCAGACATCTCGAACCACAGCAGTCAGGAGTGTTCGCCTCATCTGGCACCCCGCCCGACCCTCGATCACCGAGGATAGCCGCGAAGTCACCCGACCAAGCTTAACGATCATTGCGGGTGTCCGGCTGCCGTTGCACGCAATCCACGCAATCGCGGGTAGACGTCGGAACACCAACAACGCAGACCCCAACCCACGGGTACCCCGAAATTGACCCCTGGACGCATCAATTCAGCAGGGTGCGGGCGCCAGTTGACGCGAAACATGGCGGCGCCCTGAAAGAAACATGGCGGCGCCCTGAAAAAAACATGGCGGCGCCCTGAAACAAAGATGGCGGCGCCCCGTGTTTGCACTAACAAAGATGGCGACTTAACGATCATTATAGTATAGAGATGAAAGGATGGCGGCACACGTAAATGTCAATTCGCGTTTTCCCGAGCTCAATATCATGCCGAACTAGAGAATATTGTGAATATGTATGAGGTTTCGCCGAGGGAACTAGTTTCTCAACTTCCAACACCGAGGGGAGCTAATGTCGACTGTCCACCCGAAATAAACCATGTTATATTTGTATATTATAAATGGAATCTCAATATGATAGTTGTGGTTTCTTCTTAAACCAGCAGCAGGTGAGATTTTTAGGTGTTTGGGTATGTACCCGAAACACCTATTGTTTTTGTTCGGTTTTTAGGTGTTCGGGTATGTTCCCGAAACACCTATTGTTTTTGTTCGTTTTTTTTTAGGTGTTCGGGTATGTGCCCGAAACACCTATTGTTTTTGTACGTTTTTTTTTTAGGTGTTCGAGCGACAGCGCGAACACCTCTTGTTTTTGTTCGGTTTTTTAGGTATTCGGGTATGTGCCCGAAACACCTATTGTTTTTGTTCGGTTTTTTAGGTGTTCGAGCAACAGCGCGAACACCTCTTGTTTTTGTTCGTTTTTTTTAGGTGTTCGGGTATGTGCCCGAAACACCTCTTGTTTTTGTTCGTTTTTTTTTTTTAGGTGTTCGGGTATATGCCCGAAACACCTCTTGTTTTTAGGTAAAACTTGTAGCTTTGCATGGTGAGGATGATGAGTAAGACTAATTGCGGTGACACCATGTGGAATCTCAATTGAGTAGTAATTAGTTCTGAAAAGAACTGGGGGTACAACTCGACGTTTCGATCAGTATGCTCTGATCGTCCTCAGGAGAATGCCGGACTCTGGAAAAAGCTGCTGCTTAAGTAGGCTGCTGGAGGATCATCCCATGAATGGATGCTGGAGGATTAGTTCGTTGAGGCGCGCAGGCGGGAAACTGTGAGACTATGAGACTAGGATCCTAGGGGTTGGGGAGAGGAGTGTGTGCTCACTGAACTGAATCAGTTGTTAACAAGCACAGGGAAGGAGGGTGGTTGACTTAGGATATAGGGGATCCTCAGTCTGGGGGGTTATGGACTTTGGATATAGAAGATCCTTCAGTCTGTAGTATAGGTCGCCAAATGTCGCTGATGAAGAAACCGATGTCCTGTGGCACAGTGTCGTGTTTGACGATCTCGATGGCCTCTCTGATGCGTCTGGGGTGCCATGCGTCGATGGGTGTGATGAGTTGGGCTGCCTGCCAGTCGATTTGGTGGTCCTTGATGTGCGAGTGCTTGACGATGGCGGACTTCTCGAAATCTCCTCTGCGGCCGTGTGCTCGGTGTTCCTTCAATCTGATGGGAGGTTGCGTTTTGTTTCGCCGATGTACACCTTACCGCACTCACAGGGATCCGGTAGACTCCCGCTCTGTTGTTTGGGTCCGGTTTGTCCTTGTGGGTATGTAGAAGTCCTTGAGTTTGGGGGCTGAGTGGAACACATCGATGCCTGCTTGTCGGAGGAGGCGTTGTAGTTTGTGAGACGTCGAACCTAGATAGGGGAGACAAGCAGAGGGTTAGATCACTTACCTTGCTTTTGGAGTTTGGAACCGGCTTCGCTGTAACCGTTGCGTTTGAGGGTAGTTCGGATGTGCTGTAGTTCCTTGGGAAGGCTGTCCTTGTTAGGTGTTCGAGCGCACAGCGCGAACACCTATTGTTTTTGTACTGTTTAGGTGTTCGAACGCGCAGCGTGAACACCTATTGTTTTTGTACTGTTTTTTTTTTTTTTTACTTCTTAATCTCAGTGGCGACTGTCCGGCAACAAAGGCATCCTTGCAAAGCATTTACAGCCTTCAAACTTAACACATGAACAGAACATAACAAGCTGACGAAACCGTTTTCTGTGACGTCAGCGATTACGTCATCAGGTGTCGAATTACGCTAAAAGTAAAAATATTTAAAACGTTTCATATACGTTGCATGAAAGAATCAAAGTTCGTGTAGCGCCGCAAGGCGCAATACGAGGCGCCAGGTCTGGGCTATGGATTACACGTAATATGCGAACAGCGTCGATATCGATTGTACATGGAGATTGTAACCAAACATCGTGTAGTACACGATATTTGGTTACAATGGAGCTGCATGTACAATCGATATCGACGTTGTTTGCTGTGTAAATACATGCCCAGACGTCATTTTTTTAGGCTGTAAAAATGGATCGCCAACAGTACAGGGTCATAAAAAGAGTAAGTATTTTGAAGTTACTTTTTCAGAGGATTTCCTGTATTTATCTTCGTGTTTTTATACAAGAAAAACCATTTTTTTAAGCTGTCCATTCGTCGTTGCATGCATTGTGCCTGTTTAACTAACATGACTAACGTTTCTATTTTATACCTCCATGGTTAGGCCTACGTGCATGAACATACTTTGGACAGTAAACAACTAACAAAATATGAACAGATGTCACCAAAATGTATTTAGAATATAAATAAGGATAGGAAAATTCAGTTGTTAAGGTTATGGCAATTATTCAGTAGAAATTTTATGCCATATTTTGTAATTTTTGTTTTCTCCAAAAATCTTCAGTTTGTGCACAAATTAAATAAGTAGCCTAGCAATTGTTTACTGCACTTTTCCTTAATTTTGTACCCTTCTCAGATACAAATAAACTTACATAGACAATTATTTCACAGCAAAAATGCACAATATTCATGACACAATACATGTACTTCATGCTCCCCGCGAGGCCTCTCTCAGACATCACTCACATCACAATCACATCACAATCACATGAAATTATATGAGTATATGAGACTCTGCAGTTTCCTTAAATACCTTTCTCTTTTGATGAGAGTTTCGTGCGAGAACATTTCTTTAATTTATTACACATTGTCAAGAATAATTGTGTGCAATTTTGAAAACAAACCAATGCCCTTTTCAATTTCAATGGTCCAGCTACTCTAAAATTATACACTATTTTCCCCATTCCCATAAATTAGAACTTCTCTGAATTTTCAAATACTTTATTCTTGGTCCATGTATTTATAAAACCTTCCTATTATTTTTTACAGCATGTTCACTGTGACATTATTTTCCTCATTCACATAAATTAGAACTTCTCAGAAATTTCAAATACTTTATTCCATGTACTTCCATAAAACTTAACTATTATTTTTTACAGCATGTTGACTCCGATGTATCATGGCTCAGACTGAGTTCCAGCCAACAGTACCCCTACACGGCGTTGACACCACATCCAAATGCAGTATCGTAACTGTTCAAGTCATCAACAATCTTGGTATGGTTTAACGTCTTATGTTAACAGATCGTTTGAGAAGGGGTCTTCATACTAATGATGAACATTTCATTTAGTTTTAATGGTTGTTTATTACAAAAAATTAAGGTTTAGTATAATTTGTTATTATTTTTTGCTATAGCAGTACTGGCATTTCAGTCCAAGAGAAGGGGTGTATCTGATAACCACCTTTCCAATCCATGTCAGTTAAACAACATTTATTTAAATCTAAGCCCTTACTCCTATTTTCAATCTTAAATCTTTTTTTTTAGAAAGGACAGAAACATCTTGCAACTTCAGCTGTGCAGAATTGATGCTGGGTGTGATTTTCGACATAATGAAGCACCAGTCGTCAGTCAATGGAATTGGTAATTTGGGTTTTATACTTTTTATTGCTTGTTTGCCCTCCCTTCCCTAGTTCTTGGATTATATAGTGCTGCAATGATAGACCAAAGAATTTTAGAAAAAAACCCAAATGTGTTGGTTCATCACCAGTGGCAGTACATGCCATCACCAAGAACTTGGGGGAGGGGGCAGACATTTTATTCTAAAATTACCGATTCCAATGACAACCCGCCCTGAATGTCACCCATTCTGAACTGTCACTAAATCGTACATACAGAGCGTACATTTATTATAAATGCAGGTTGATTCTGTTTTCTTATCAACAAAGGATCATGGTTGGGTTCATTTACACTGAAGTCATTTCACTTGTTACATGTGTAAGACCATGTACACTCATTTCTAGATTGTTTACAATTAGGTTAAACAGGTCAACAAAGTGGTTTCAATTGTGGTGGAGGGAAGTGTGTAACCACAAAAGTCAAGTTATGAAACCCAACAGACAGTTAAAATAAATATGTATTTCATTGCTTTATTAGCAATTTACAAGCATCCATACAACTCTTTGATTATTTCAATGTCTAACAATTTATGTACAAAATGGCATCTGATCTTTAGGTTGTAATTCTGTAGTATGGATGCAGCTACAGACATTTTGCCAATCATGTGTACAACCTAGAAAATGTAAAAATCAATGTAGAATTTGTTTTCAAATTGTATACATTATTTTTTAATTATTTGCAGTATAGGTGAAAACAAAGACAGTTTATAAGCATGTCACAATAAGGAGATGCTTGATTACAGTGTCACTATCATTGTCAATTTATCATTATATTTTTGTTATAAACTTAACCTGAAAGTAAAGTATATTATAAATAAAGGTTAAATTTATTTTTGTACAAGACTTAATACCAAGAGATAAATACCAATGTTGGCTTCATTTAAATCTAAAATTGAAAGGTTATTCCATAAACAAAGTGAAAAGGGCAACCAATTATCAGATTTGATCCAGTGGATATATATTCTGTTTTTTGTCAACAAAGCGATCATGGTTGGGTTCATTTACACCGAAGTCATTTCACTTGTTACATGTGTAAGACCATGTACACTCATTTCTAGATTGGTTACAAGTACATGTAGGTTAAACAGGTCAACAAAGTGGTTTCAATTGATTGTGGGGAGGAAGTGTAAACCACAAAAGTCAAGTCATGAAACCCAACAGACAGTTAAAATAAATATGTATTTCTTTTGCTTTATTAGCAATTTACAAGCACCCATACAACTCTTTGATTATTTCAATGTCTAACAATTTATGTACAAAATGGCATCTGATCTTTACAGACATTTTGCCAATCATGTGTACAACCTTGAAAAGTTAAAATCAATGTATAATTTGTTTTCAAATTTTATAAATAATTTTTAATTATTTGCGGTATAGGTGAAAACAAAGACAGTTTATAAGCATGTCACAATAAGGAGATGCTTGATTACAGTGTCACTATCATTGTCAATTTATCATTATATTTTTGTTATAAACTTAACCTGAAAGTGAAGTATATTATAAATAAAGATTAAATTTATTTTTGTACAAGACTTAATACCAAGAGATAAATACTAATGTTGGCTTCATTTAAATCTAAAATTGAAAGGTTTTCCATAAACAAAGTGAAAATGGCAAACCAATTATCAGATTTGATCCAGTGGATATATATTCTGTTTTCTTGTCAACAAAGGATCATGGTTGGGTTCATTTACACTGAAGTCATTTCACTTGTTACATGTGTAAGACCATGTACACTCATTTCTAGATTGGTTACAAGTAGGTTAAACAGGTCAACAAAGTGGTTTCAATTGATTGTGGGGAGGGAAGTGTGTAACCACAAAGTCAAGTCATGAAACCCAACAGACAGTTAAAATAAATATGTATTTCATTGCTATTATTAGCAATTTACAAGCACCATACAACTCTTTGATTATTTCAATGTCTAACAATTTATGTACAAAATGGCATCTGATCTTTAGGTTGTAATTCTGTAGTATGGATGCAGCTACAGACATTTTGCCAATCATGTGTACAACCTTGAAAAATGTAAAAATCAATGTAGAATTTGTTTCAAATGTTATACATTATTTCTTAATTATTTGCAGTATAGGTGAAAACAAAGACAGTTTATAAGCATGTCACAATAAGGAGATGCTTGATTACAGTGTCACTATCATTGTCAATTTATCATTATATTTTTGTTATAAACTTAACCTGAAAGTGAAGTATATCATAAATAAAGATTAAATTTATTTTTGTACAAGACTTAATACCAAGAGATAAATACCAATGTTGGCTTCATTTAAATCTAAAATTGAAAGGTTTTTCCATAAACAAAGTGAAAAGGGCAACCAATTATCAGATTTGATCCAGTGGATATAATTACATTTAATTTGTTTTGAATTGGGAATTATTTACTTTTTGACAAAAACTCTTCTGTGGGGGGCAGTGGAAGATGGAAAGCACGGATGCAAGCTTTCTTCCAACTTTATCATGTAGTAGTTATAAGCTTGTTTTCTAATGAAAGGCTAATTAGCTGAAGGAAAGGAAAGGGGAAATATTTATATGGTCTTCCATGCTTCAGTGCCTTCAGTAACCCCCAACTATCCCAAACAATTTAACCCACACTTCCTGCTCTTTGAATTTGCAGCCAAGTTTAATCCAGTTACTATACATGTAGTCCCCTTCTATCCTAAATCAACTTTGTGACTTTATGCCCATAATAACGTTGAATAGGTTGATCTGGCAAACTGTTTTCATATGAGTGATTTTTAATGTTGATTTATCATCTAGCATGGTTTTTTTGAAAAGCATGTGTTGGGCTAGTGTCAATATTTAAAATAAAAAACATTGTGTTCCAAGTCAAACTTGTTAATTTCTAATTTACTGCTTAAATCTCACAACATTTCCAAGTTCAACAGCCAATATCTCAAGAACTAAATGACCTATTAGAAAACAAAAAACACAATTGAATTCCTTACATTAATAGCTTGTAATTCTTGTAAAATGAGTTACCATAAATGCTTGCCAATGGTCCAATTAGTGGCACACGAAGTAACGATTTTTACAAATATTAAAAGGTCATATGTCATAGCTTCAATTTAATGTACAAGTTGACAAATTTGTGATTTTTTCATAATCATGAGGTCATATATGACCTTCAAACCACCTAATGTGACCTTTACTTCCTGTCCAAACAGGAAGTTCAAATTCAACACATTCTAACGCAAAATTGATATGTCTTTTGAATATGAAATTGATATTGTTATTATAAAAGATGATAAACCCTTGCACAATATGATATTGACATCATCGATGATAATTTGATTGAACCGGAAGTAGACTCGAACACCGTGTGTTTGTTCTAACAAACACGTAAGCTCTAGTTAGGTGTTCGAGAGCGCAGCGAACACCTATTGTTTTTTGTACTGTTTTTTAGGTGTTCGAGAGCGCAGCGAACACCTATTGTTTTTAGACTGTTTAGGTGTTCGAGCGCAGCGCGAACACCTATTGTTTTGTACTGTTTTTTTTTTTTTTTTTACTTCTCCTTCTTCTCAGTGGCGATCTGTCCGGTAACAAAGGCATCCTTGCTAAGCATATACAGCCTTCAAACTTAACACATAAACAGAACATATCAAGCAGACGAAACCGTTTTCTGTGACGTCATGATTACGTCATCAGGTGTAGAATTACGCTAAATCAAAGTTTAATATTTCGAAAAATCATATCTCATGAACCACAAAAGATATTTTCACAATCTTTACATAATCTGAAATATCTTGAATTATATAATTTTTCGTTTTTAGACGTGACCCCAATCTGACCTTTCCTTCCGGTCAAAAATGGAAGTTGAACATTTCTAAATTTCAAAAAATCATATCTCATGAACCATATAAGATATTTTCACAATCTTTTTATTATCTTAAAGATCTTGAACTATGTCACGTTTCGTTTTCAGACGTGACCCCAATCTGACCTTTCCTTCCGGTCGAAACCGGAAGGTTAAGTGAAACAATATGCTGAATTACTATTCCCTGTATGTACGAATAGACATATCGCGTGTGCACAGAATACGTACACACAGCAATATACGGAGTTTAATATTGGCCTACAACGTAAAGGCCTTGTCACACGGGGCAATTTTCGGGCAATTTTCAGGCAATAAAAGTTGCTGGCAATGAGATTGCTCGGAGTTTGCTCGGAGATTGCCCTGTGTGGCATTTCATGCAATCCAGTGGCAATGAGTAGACTAGCTGGCTTTCTACTTTGAGGCAATCTGTCGAGGCAATCTCCAATCACATTGCGTATCAGTGATCACGTGACATTTTATCACAAGCAAAACATTTTCAGCGGCGGCCATTTAATTCTCGTTTACATGAAAAAATACTGAGGAATTTTTCCGTTCTTATTAACTCCAAAGCAAAATACAAGAAAATACTAGAGCTTAAGTGTTTGTTAGAACAAACACACGGTGTTCGAGTCTACTTCCGGTTCAATCAAATTATCATTGATGATGTCAATATCATATTTTCCAAGGGTTTGGCATCTTTTATAATAACAATATCAATTTCATATTCAAAAGACATATCAATTTTGCGTTAGAATGTGTTGAATTTGAACTTCCTGTTTGGACAGGAAGTAAAGGTCACATTAGGTGGTTTGAAAGTTATATATGACCTCCTCATGATTATGAAAAAATAACATATAAGTCAACTTATACATTAAATTGAAGCTATGAGAAATGACCTTTTAAAATTAATAAAAATCGTTACTTTGTGTGCCACTAATTAGACCATTGGCAAGCATTTATGGTAACTCAAGAATCACAAGAATTACAAGCTATTAATGTAAGGAATTCAATTGTGTTTTTTGTTTTCTAATAGGTCATTTAGTTCTTGAGATATTGGCTGTTGAACTTGGAAATGTTGTGAGATTTAAGCAGTAAATTAGAAATTAACAAGTGTGACTTGGAACACAATGTTTTTTATTTTAAATATTGACACTAGCCCAACACATGCTTTTCCAAAACCATGCTAGATGATAAATCAACATTAAAATCACTCATATGAAAATAGTTTGCCAGGGTTGTAGGTAGCCAGATCAACCTATTCAACGTTATTATAGGCATAAAGTCACAAAGTTGATTTAGGATAGAAGGGGACTACATGTATAGTAACTGGATTAAACTTGGCTGCAAATTCAAAGAGCAGGAAGTGTGGGTTAAATTGTTTGGGGCAGTCAGGGTTACTGAAGACACTGAAGCAGGGAAGACCATATAAATATTTCCCTTTACTTTCCTTCAGCTAATTAGGCTTTCATTAGAAAAACAAGCTTATCACTACTACATGATAAAGTTGGAAGAAAGCTTGCATCCGTGCTTTCTATCTTCCATTGCCCCCCGCAGAAGAGTTTTTGTCAAAAAGTAAATAATTCCCAATTTAAACAAAAATTTAATGTAATTATATCCACTGGATCAAATCTGATAATTGGTTGCCCTTTTCACTTTGTTTATGGAAAAACTTTTCAATTTTAGATTTAAATAAAGCCAACATTGGTATTTATCTCTTGGTATTAAGTCTTGTATAAAAATAAATTTATACTTTATTTACTTTCAGGTAAAGTTTATAACAAAAATATAATGATCAATTGACACGATAGTGACACTGTAATCAAGCATCTCCTTATTGTGACATGCTTATAAACTGTCTTTGTTTACACCTGTACTGCAAATAATTTAAAAATAATGTATAAAATTTAAAAACAAATTCTACATTGATTTTTACATTTTCAAGGTTCTACACGATTGGCAAAATGTCTGTAGCTGCATCAATACTACAGAATTACAACCTAAAGATCAGATGCCATTTTGTACATAAATTGTTAGACATTGAAATAATCAAATAGTTGTATGAGTGCTTGTAAATTGCTAATACAGCAATGAAATACATATTTATTTTAACCTCTGTTGGATTTCATGACTTGACTTTGTGGTTACACACTTCCTCCCCACAATCAATTGCAACCACTTTGTTGACCTGTTTAACCTACTTGTAACCAATCTAGAAATGAGTGTACATGGTATTACACACATGTAACAAGTAAATGACTTCAGTGTAAATGAACCCAACCATGATCCTTTGTTGACAAGAAACAGAATATATATCCACCAGATCAAATCTGATAATTGGTTGTCTTTTCACTTTGTTTATGGAAAAACTTTCAATTTTAGATTTAAATGAAGCCAACATTGGTATTTATCTCTTGGTATTAATTTTAATAAAATAAATTTAGTCTTTATTTATAATATACTTCACTTTCAGGTTAAGTTTATAACAAAAATATAATGATAAATTGACAATGATAGTCACACTGTAATCAAGCATCTCCTTATTGTGAACCTATTAGAACAATCTCCTTATTGTTAACCTGTCTTTGTTTCCACCTATACTGCAAATAACAAAAACAATTTTTAATAAAATTTGAAAACAAATTCTACATTGATTTTTACATTTTCAAGGTTGTACACATGATTGGCAAAATGTCTGTAGCTGCATCCATACTACAGAATTACAACCTAAAGATCAGATGCCATTTTGTACATAAATTGTTAGACATTGAAATAACCAAAGAGTTGTATGGGTGCTTGTAATTGCTAATAAAACAATGAAATACATATTTATTTTTAACTGTCTGTTGGTTTTATGATTTGACTTTTGTGGTTACACATTTCCTTCCCCACTTTGTTGACCTGTTTAACCTACTTGTAACCAATCTAGAAATGAGTGTATGGTCTGACACATGTAACAAGTAAATTTACTTCAGTGTAAATGAACCCATCCTTTGTTGACAAGAAAACAGAATCAATCTGCATTTATAATAAATGTACTCTGTATGTCATTGAATTGGTAATTTTGGAATAAAATGTCTGCCCCTCCCCAAGTTCTTGGTGATGGCATGTCCTGCCACTGGTGATGAACCAACACATTTGATTTTTTATTTTTTTTACATTCTTTGGTTTATCATTGCAGAGAAATTTCAGAGAAGTTCTAATTTATGTGAATGACGAAAATAATATGTCACAGTGAACATGCTGTAAACAAAATAATAGGAAGGTGTTATAAGTACATGGACCAAGAATAAAGTATTTGAAAATTCAGATAAGTTCTAATTTATGTGGATGGGGAAAATAGTGTATAATTTTTGGAGTAGCTGGACCATTAAAATTGAAAATGGCATTGGTTTGTTTTCAAAATTGCACACAATTATTCTTGACAATGTGTAATAAATTAAAGAAATGTTCTCGCATGAAAAATGTCTGCCCCTTCCCCAAGTAAGTTCTTGGTGATGGCATGTCCTGCCACTGGTGATGAACCAACACATTTGTGTTTTTTTTAATTCGTTTTTTTTTACATTCTTTGGTCTATCATTGTAGAGAAATTTCAGAGAAGTTCTAATTTATGTGAATGAGGAAAATAATATGTCACAGTGAACATGCTGTAAAAATAATAGGAAGAAAAGGTGTTATGAGTACATGGACCAAGAATAAAGTATTTGAAAATTCAGATAAGTTCTAATTTATGTGAATGGGGAAAATAGTGTATAATTTTGGAGTAGCTGGACCATTAAAATTTAAATGGCATTGATTTGTTTTCAAAATTGCACAATTATTCTTGACAATGTGTAATAAATTAAAGAAATGTTCTCGCATGAAACTCACATCAAAAAGAGAAAGGTATTTAAGGAAATTGCCGAGTCACATATACTCACTATACTTATAATTCCATGTGATAGTGAGAGATGTCTAGTGAGAGGCCTCAGGGAGCAATACCCACAAGTACATGTATTGTGTCATGAATATTGTGCATTTTTCCTGAGAAATAATTGTCTATGTAAGTTTTGTATCTGAGAAGGGTACAATTAAGGAAAAGTGCACCAAACAATCACTAGGCTACCTATTTAATTTGTGCACAAACTGAAGATTTTTGGAGAAAACAAAATTACAAAATATATGGCATAAAATTTTCTACTAAAAATTACCATAACCTTAACTGAATTTTCCTATCCTTATTTATATTCTAAATACATTTTGCGGACATCTGTTCATATTTTGTTAGTTGTTTACTGTCCAAAGAATGTTCATGTAGGCTCAACTAACGTTAGCCATGTTATTGTTAGTTAAACAGGCACAATGCAACGACGAATGGACAGCTTAAAAATGTTTTTCTTGTATAAAAACACGAAGATAAATACAGGAAATCCTATCAAAAAGTAACTTAAAGTAACCTATCAAAAAGTAACCTATCAAAAGATACTTACCTTTTATGACCGTATTGGCGATCCACGGGCAACACATATATGGAAACAGCAATGATCTCGATTGTACATGAAGCTCATTAACCAAATATCGTGTAGTACACGATATTTGGTTACAATGGATCTACATGTACAATCGAGATCGACGCTGTTAGCGTGTGTAACTAGCGTTCAGGGCCAGCTTGCGGCGCAAAACGATCTTTAATTTATTCATGCAACGATTAATTTATTCATGCAACGTATATGAAACGTTTTAAATATTTTACTTTTTAGCGTAATTCGACACCTGATGACGTAATCATGACGTCACAGAAAACGGTTTCGTCAGCTTGTTATGTTCTGTTCATGTGTTAAGTTTGAAGGCTGTAAATGCTTTGCAAGGATGCCTTTGTTGCCGGACAGTCGCCACTGAGATTAAGAAGTAAAAAAAAAAAAACAATAGGTGTTCGCGCTGCGCTCTCGAACACCTAAAAATGGGTTACCGAGAAAGAGGAAAATATAATTGCATTATTAAGAGGTAAGTAGACATTATTTAGAGGTTTATTGGCCTAGAATGTGCGTTTGTAAAGTAGGCCTATCGTAAACATAATTATTGCATGCACAATCCAATGGAGGTTCGTGACGGACGAAACTGTTGTACTGCATCTATTTCATGATTTCGTAAAAACTATACTGAGTCTACTCTTTCGCTGTTTTTGCAGTGTACCTACATGATTTTAAGTTTGCATTTTAACTAAGGATAATGACTGAGCATGGATAGATTATTGTCCAGAAAGTTTTAAAAACTGCCATGCAGTCAAAGTCAAAAGAGCATCGTAACTCGCTCACATATATGCAAATCATGTATGCAACCATGTAAATATATACATGTTCGTGTGTTGTTGTCTCTTCTGCAATTCTGCATGTTCTTCGTGTCAGCGAAATATATCCCTAACTCAACCTAAAGAGATGCTTTTACTTGATTAGTCTGCTAGTTGTAGCCACAAAATTGTCATATGGGCCCCTGTTTTTCTGAGCTAGGTTACATTTGTTGTTTTGTTATTATTAAGCATAACAAGTCTGTCCTCTATGCTTTAAAGAAAGGTCAGGTCTTATAACATAAAAAAAGATGAAGAGCCTGCATAAAAAAGAAAACTAATAAATGAAGAAAAGCTGCAGAGGGATGAGTTAATATGAGTTTTAATTGGAAAATAAACATGCAGGTGTAAGGTGGACAACATGTGTACACCAATTATAGAGGCATTCTCTTACTGGAGTAATACATGTTGGCCTTTCCTCATTCAGAATTAATTTTTTCACAGAATCATTTGAACATTTATTTATATTTTGTATTTTAGCTCTCCAGTATGCTTGAGTAATTGGAATTAGATGCAATGGCTGCATCAGTGGAGAATCAGTTCAACAGCTAGAAAGCATCTAAAACACAAGCCCCAAGGTAACCAATAACCATCTGTGGTACAATTATTGTAAATTAGTGTGTGTGTGTGTGTGTATGATTGCATTCCTCCTGACTGCCCTATGATCCACTCACACATGACCCCACCAACCCACATTGAAGATTGTGATTTTTATTTTCAAAAAGCAATTCTTTTTATACTTTATCCACAATGTTGTATTCTTCCAGTGAAAACAGGTCAACTAACTAATTATTACCAACTCATACTATTTTGGTCAACTCGACCCGTAAAAAATATTTATTACTGAATATTTACTGGCATGTGTACGGGTTGACATCCGTTAATTTAGCTACACTATAGTGTCTATAGTTCCTCATAATACTAGTAGTGCTTATGTGTGTGATGGATGCATTGCAGTTTACTTGATACTAGCACTTAATTTTCTACCAAAGTATTCCAGAAACAAATATCAGCACATTTATTGAGATAATGAAACAGTCACATCATGGAGGAAGGAAGACGTCACATGTAACTTTCTTATTCCATTGTAAACCTAACTTAAAAGGCATTGTTCTGAAGGGATCATTTTCTAAAGTTGCATAAGTTTTCTGAAGTTACATCAATCCATCATCCTGATAATAACATATGAGGGCATTCTAAGTTATGTGTGTTTTGTTACATGACCCATTATTCTTCGTCCTCTCTTGAAAACATTTAATATTGTTTTTACATGATTAGTTTATATTTCAGATCATCAGTATCCATTTGTGCTACTTGCTACAAGGTGTGTCAGAGTCTGTGTAACTTTGTGATCCAATGGCCAGCATTTGAAGTTTATCCATTCATCAAAGGAGTTAATGTATGATTCAAATTATTTTATATGGACTTATCCTATCTGTGGCAGTCTTTACCCTCAAGAGAATTGATTTTTAGGACCTCAAGACATATATCTAGGTCTTTCTAGGAATTTCTTTAACATGTTAGAACAAAATTAGTACTGAAGAATTCTTATTATATTTTTGACTGGACCCAAACATCCTCACAAAATGTAGTTATTAAGCAATATCTGTTGGTGATCTAGTAAAATGTATATTGCCGACAGTGAATCCCTGGCAGTTGGGCCATATAAACATAGTAAACATAACCCCAATCTTCATTGCATGGGTGTGTCAGCCTTGGAATACCTTTTTCCAGATCACCTAATTAAAGCACTAGTATAAGGGGCCCCTTATACTTGTATTAAGTTTGTTTGCCCCTCCCTTCCCTAGTTCTTGGATTATATAGTGCTGCAAATGATAGACCAAAGAATTTTAGAAAACAAATGTGTTGGTTCATCACCAGTGGCAGTACATGCCATCACTAAGAACTTGGGGGAGGGGAAGGCATTTTATTCCAAAATTACCGATTCCAATGACAACCCTGAATGTCACCCATTCTGAACTCACTAAATCGTACATACAGAGTGTACATTTATTTTAAATGCAGATTGTTTCTGTTTTCTTGTCAACAAAGGATCATGGTTGTCTATTTACACTGGAAGTCATTTCACTTGTTGCATGTGTAAGACCATGTACACTCATTTCTAGATTGGTTACAAGTAGGTTAAACAGGTCAACAAAGTGGTTTCAATTGATTGTGGGAAGGGAAATGTGAAACCACAAAAGTCAAGTCATGAAACCCAACAGACAGTTAAAATAAATATGTATTTAATTGTTTTATTAGCAATTTACAAGCACCAATACAACTCTTTGATTATTTCAGTGTCTAACAATTTATGTACAAAATGGCATCTGATCTTTATGTTGTAAATCTGTAGTATGGACAGACATTTTGCCAATCATGTGTACAACCTTGAAAATGTAAAAATCAATGTAGAATTTGTTTTCAAATTTTATAAATTATTTTGTAATTATTTGCAGATTAGATGAAAACAAAGACAATTTATAAGCATGTCACAATAAGGAGATGCTTGATTACAGTGTCACTATCATTGTCAATTTATCATTATATTTTTTTTTATAAACTTGACCTGAAAGTGAAGTATATTATAAATAAAGATCACTCTCAGTATAAAAACATGCAGTCCATCAATTAAATAAATTTTTATACAAGACTTAATACCAATGTTGGCTTCATTTAAATCTAGAATTGAAAGGTTTTTCCATAAAAAAATGAAAAGGGCAAGCAATTATCAAATTTGATCCAGTGGATATAATTACATTTAATTTTGTTTTGAATTGGGAATTATTTACTTTTGTGTGGTGGCAGGGGAAGATGGAAAGTTAATGGATGCAAGCTTTCTTCCAACTTTATCATGTAGTAGTTATAAGCTTGTTTTCTAATGAAAGGCTAATTAGCTGATATCCATACAAGCAACCCCCAGCCAATTTTAATCCAGTTACTATACATGTAGTCCCCTTCTACGCTAAATAAACTTTGTGACTTTATGCCCATAATAATGCTGAATAGGTTGATCTGGCTGCTCACAACCCTGGCAAACTATTTTCATATGAGTGATTTTAATGTTGATTTATCATCGAGCATGGTTTTTGAAAAGTATGTGTTGGGCTAGTGTCAATATTTAAAATAAAAAACAGTGTTCCAAGTCACACTTGTTAATTTCTAATTTATTGCTTAAATCTCACAACTTTTTCAAGTTCAACAGCCAATATCTCAAGAACTAAATGACATATTAGAAAACAAAAAACACAATTGAATTCCTTACATTAATAGCTTGTAATTCTTGTGAAATGACTTATCATAAATGCTTTGCCAATGGTCCAATTAGTGGCACACGAAGTAACGATTTTACAAATTTTAAAAGGTCATATCTCATAGCTTTAATTTGATGTATAAGTTGACAAATTTGTTATTTTTTCATAATCATGAGGAGGTCATATATGACCTTCAAACCACCTAATCTGACCTTTACTTCCTGTCCAAACAGTAAGTTCAAATTCAACACATTCTAACGCAAAATTGATATGTCTTTTGAATATGAAATTGATAGTTATTATAAAAGATGACAAACCCTTCCACAATATGATATTTACATCATCGTTGAAAATTTGATTGAACCGGAAGTGGACTCGAACACCGTGTGTTTGTTCTAACAAACACTTAAGCTCTAGTTTTTTTTTTTGTTACTTCTCCTTAATTCTTCTCAGTGGCGCTTGTCCGGCAACAAAGGCATCCTTGCTAAGCATATACAGCCTTCAAACTTAACACATAAACAGAACATATCAAGCAGACGAAACCGTTTGCTGTGACGTCATGATTACGTCATCAGGTGTCGAATTACGCTAAATCAAAGTTTTTTAAATCAAATTTAAAACGTTTCAGTTACGTTGCATGAATGAATCAAATATCGTATAGCGCCGCAAGGCGCAATATGAGGCGCTACACTATCTTTGGTTACAATTGAGCTACAAAAAAGCAGACGACGAAACGAAAAATTTAACAAAAGCTTACACTTTTCCCAATTGACGCACCACGCATTTTTTTGAATCCTTCATGTTACCACTGTGCATTAGTATTTTCAATTGGTGTCAATTTCGCAGCCGGGAAACTGCAATGTGTCACTTCGCGCTGTATCCGAAAAATCATACACAGTCACTTCGCGCTGCAGTGATATCATGTCGCGACGCGTCGGTGCAATCCCATCATTGAACTGTCTTTAAGTTGTATGGTTTCGTGTCACAGTATTCTTTGTATAGAACAAATAACATTATTCTTAACAGTCATACACTGTTAGCACGAACAGACATTTGTAGAAAAACCTATTTAGTTTCGCGTTTTGATGCTTGCCAAAGAAGTTATATTTCGTGTGGGTCCTCAGAGTTGTTGTTTTGCATCGGTCATGAATATTGTGGGGGAGTCAAGGTACATGACTACCAGTACCACTAGGCCCAAAAATACCAGACTGAAGCTAGCCGCGTATTGGGCCAGATATTCCAACCGCGGATTCACAAACTACCCAGCCGCGTATTCAAAAAAATTAGAATCCATGCAGTTCAAGGTGGTGAAATAAGCACTCTGTATTTCAGAATGTTTCCTGCATATTTTGAACGAAATTTTATATTATCTATATTTATCACCAACTTTTGTTCCATATTCTTAAAAGTCATAACACTGGGTATACTGGAATGTACAAGGGTAATTTGGCTACTAATTAGTGAGTAATTAGTGCCAAACAATGTAGACCTCATTATTCATTATATACTACATAAATATTGAAATAAGTTCCACTCACCCCTAAACAAAATGTACCTTCATGTTCAATGAATTATGAAATTTTGTTTCATAATCTTAAAGACCATACCACTGGGCACACTTTAATTTTGAGGGGGCTAATTTGGTTCACTAATTAATGGCCAATTAGCTGCTAAAATAGACGCCATTTTTCATTTCAATATGCGGTATATTGTACACATACCGACCATGATTGCATCTTTACCCCTAAAGAAAATGTACCCTTCATGTTCAATAAATTATGAAATTTTGTTTCATAATCTTAAAGACCATACCACTGGGCACACTTAATTTTGGAGGGGCTAATTTGGTTCACTAATTAATGGCCAATTAGCTGCCAAAATAGACGCCATTTTTCTACTTCCAATATGCGGTATATTGTACACATACCGACCATGATTGCATCTTTACCCTAAAGAAAAATGTACCCTTCATGTTCAATAAATTATGAAATTTTGTTTCATAATCTTAAAGACCATACCATCTGGGCACACTTAATTTTGGAGGGGCTAATTTGGTTCACTAATTAATGGCCAATTAGGCTGCTAAAATAGACGACATTTTTTTACTCAATATGCGGTATATTGTACACATACCGACTATGATTGCACTCACCTGAAACAAAAATGTACCTTCATGTTCAATAAATTATGAAATTTTGTTTCATAATCTTAAAGACCATACCACTGGGCACACTTAATTTTTGGAGGGGCTAATTGGTTCACTAATTAATGGCCAATTAGCTGCTAAAATAGACGACATTTTTACTCAATATGCGGTATATTGTACACATACCGACTATGATTGCACTCACCCCAAAGAAAATGTACCCTTCATGTTTAATAAATTATGAAATTTTTGTTTCATAATCTTAAAGACCATACCACTGGGCACACTTAATTTTGAGGGGCTAATTTGGTTCACTAATTAATGGCCAATTAGCTCCTAGAATGGACGCCATTTTCTTACTCAATATGCGGTATATTGTACACACACCGACTATGATTGCACTTACACCAAAGAAAAATGTACCCTTCATGTTCAATAAATTATGAAATTTTGTTTCATAATTTTAAAGACCATACCATCAAGCACACCTTAATTTTGAGGGGCTAATTTGGTTCTACTAATTAATGGCCAATTAGCTGCTAAAATAGACGAATTTTTCTTACTCAATATGCGTATATTGTACACACACCGACTATGATTGCACTCACCCCAAAGAAAATGTACCTTCATGTTCAATAAATTATGAAATTTTGTTTCATAATTTTAAAGACCATACCACTGGGCACACTTAATTTTGAGGGGGCTAATTTGGTTCACTAATTAATGGCCAATTAGCTGCCAAAATAGACGCCAATTTCTTACTCAATATGCGGTATATTGTACACACACCGACTATGATTGCACTTACCCCAAAAGAAAATGTACTTTCATGTTCAATAAATTATGAAATTTTGTTTCATAATCTTAAAGACCATACCACTGGGCACACTTAATTTTTGAGGGGCTAATTTGGTTCACTAATTAATGGCCAATTAGCTGCTAAAATAGACGACATTTTCTTTCCTCAATATGCGGTATATTGTACACATGGCTCTGACCATGATTGCACTCACCCCAAAGAAAATGTACCCTTCATGTTTAATAAATTATGAAATTTTGTTTCATAATCTTAAAGACCATACCACTGGGCACACTTAATTTTGGAGGGGCTAATTTGGTTCACTAATTAATGGCCAATTAGCTACAAAATAGACGCCATTTTCATTTCAATATGCGGTATATTGTACACATACCGACTATGATTGCACTTACCCCCAAAGAAAATGTACCCTTCATGTTTAATAAATTATGAAATTTTGTTTCATAATCTTAAAGACCATACCACTGGGCACACTTAATTTTTGGAGGGGGCTAATTTGGTTCACTAATTAATGGCCAATTAGCTGCTAAAATAGACGCCATTTTCTTACTCAATATGCGGTATATTGTACACATACCGACTATGATTGCACTTACCCCAAAGAAAATGTAATTTCATGTTCAATAAATTAGGAAATTTTGTTTCATAATCTTAAAGACCATACCATTCAACACTTAATTTTGAGGGGGCTAATTTTGGTTCACTAATTAATGGCCAATTAGCTGCTAAAATAGACGACATTTTCTTACTCAATATGCGGTATATTGTACACATACCGACTATGATTGCACTTACCCCAAAAGAAAATGTACCCTTCATGTTTAATAAATTATGAAATTTTGTTTCATAATCTTAAAGACCATACCACTGGGCACACTTAATTTTTTGGAGGGGCTAATTTGGTTCACTAATTAATGGCCAATTAGCTGCTAAAATAGACGCCATTTTCTTACTCAATATGCGGTATATTGTACACATACCGACTATGATTGCACTTACCCCAAAGAAAATGTACCCTTCATGTTCAATAAATTATGAAATTTTGTTTCATAATCTTAAAGACCATACCACTGGGCACACTTAATTTTGGAGGGGGCTAATTTGGTTCACTAATTAATGGCCAATTAGCTGCTAAAATAGACGACATTTTCTTACTCAATATGCGGTATATTGTTACACATACCGACCATGATTGCACTTACCCCAAAGAAAATGTACCCTTCATGTTCAATAAATTATGAAATTTTGTTTCATAATCTTAAAGACCATACCACTGGGCACACTTAATTTTGGAGGGGGCTAATTTGGTTCACTAATTAATGGCCAATTAGCTGCTAAAATAGACGACATTTTCTTACTCAATATGCGGTATATTGTACACACACCGACTATGACATGCACTCACCCGAAACAAAATGTACCCTTCATGTTCAATAAATTATGAAATTTTGTTTCATAATCTTAAAGACCATACCACTGGGCACACTTAATTTTGGAGGTGGCTAATTTGGTTCACTAATTAATGGCCAATTAGCTGCTAAAATAGACGCCATTTTCTTACTCAATATGCGGTATATTGTACACATACCGACCATGATTGCACTTACCCCAAAGAAAATGTACCCTTCATGTTCAATAAATTATGAAATTTGTTTCATAATCTTAAAGACCATACCACTGGGCACACTTAATTTTTGGAGGGGGTTAATTTTGGTTCACTAATTAATGGCCAATTAGCTGCCAAAATAGACGCCATTTTCTTACTCAATATGCGGTATATTGTACACATACCGACCATGATTGCACTTACCCTAAAGAAAATGTACCTTCATGTTCAATAAATTATGAAATTTTGTTTCATAATCTTAAAGACCATACCACTGGGCACACTTAATTTTGGAGGGGGTTAATTTGGTTCACTAATTAATGGCCAATTAGCTGCTAAAATAGACGCCATTTTCTTACTCAATATGCGGTATATTGTACACACCGACTATGATTGCACTTACCCCCAAAACAAAATGTACCCTTCATGTTCAATAAATTATGAAATTTTGTTTCATAATCTGAAAGACCATACCACTGGGAACACTAAATTTTGGAGGGGGCTAATTTGGTTCACTAATTAATGGCCAATTAGCTGCTAGAATAGACGCCATTTTCTTACACAATATGCGGTATATTGTACACACACCGACTATGACATGCACTCACCCGAAACAGTAAATAATGAAATTTTATTCTATAATCTTAAAGACCACATAAATGGGCACACTTAAATTGGGAGAGGTATTAATTATTTCGCAAATTATAATATAATTGGCCGCTAGAATAGACGCCATCATTTATTGGAATTTGCGGTATATTGTACATATATTATTAACTTTGGCACCACTCACCCAATACAAAGTGTACCCTTCATGTTTAATAAAAGACAATTTTATTCCATAATCTTAAAGACCGTACAACTTGGCACACTTTATTATTTCTATCGGAATATGCAGTATATTGTACAAAAAATTATTATTAACTATGACAGCCAGGATTCGAACCCACAATCTTACGACTCATCAGCAATCAGAACACAAATCCGAAGCTTTAAACCGCTCAGCCATGACACTACACTGTCATAGCATAAAGAAAAAGCGTCACATAGGATTAGGTGAATTGTAAGGAGACAACTAAAATGTACAACATAAAAAATTAACAGTATAATTATCCCATAATTGTTCCTAGCAGTATTGCTTGACAGAAATATTTTTTCTGTGGAATTGTGTTATTAAATCACTTATTACTAATGTATGACCTCACGTATTTATAATGTATATGACCTCACTTGATATTAATGTATGGCCTCAATTAATATTTATGTATGGCCTCACTTACTATTAATGTATGGCCTCACTTATTATTAATGTATGACCTCACTTACTATTAATGTATGGCCTCACTTATTATTAATGTATGGCCTCACTTACTATTAATGTATGGCCTCACTTATTATTAATGTATGACCTCACTTACTATTAATGTATGGCCTCAATTATTATTAATGTATGACCTCACTTACTATTAATGTATGGCCTCACTTACTATTAATGTATGACCTCACTTATTATTAATGTATGACCTCACTTACTATTAATGTATGGCCTCACTTATTATTAATGTATGACCTCACTTACTATTAATGTATGGCCTCACTTACTATTAATGTATGACCTCACTTACTATTAATGTATGGCCTCACTTATTATTAATGTATGACCTCACTTACTATTAATGTATGGCCTCAATTAATAATAATAATAATAATAATAATAATAATAATAATGTGTGGATTTATATAGCGCACGTATCCACCAACTAAGTGGTGCTCAAGGCGCATTATATTATTATCCCTGCTCATAAGGCTCATAAGGCTCATAAATCATTCCTGAAACCATCTCAGCTCCCTGGGGAGTATACAGCTCAATTGCTGCCATTTCTAGCGCATATAGAGCAAACCAACTCTGCCTTCACAGGTACCCATTTAACCCCTGGGTGGAGAGAAGCAATTATGATTAAGTGTCTTGCTCAAGGACACAAGTGTTACGGCCGTGATTCGAACCCACATTATGTTGCTAACACCAGAACTTGAATCCGGTAGTTAGACCGCTCGGCCTCAATTATTATTAATGTATGGCCTCAATTATTATTAATGTATGACCTTACTTATTATTATTGTATGACCTTACTTATTAAAGACCTACCTCTTTTGTTTATTTTATTTTGTTTTAACTCCAGATTGAACCGAAAATTAATATGACCTTAGGGTATGTCGGTGAAAATGTTTCACGATCATGAACAAATTTCTAATTTATTTTGTTTGGTTCTAGAGATATGATTTTTTCAAAATCTTGACATTTGATTTTGTGGAATTCAACACCTGATGACGAAATTACGTTCCCGAGCTGCGATGGCGTCACCAATTATATTATTAAACGTCTGACCTCACCCATTCTACAATCTGGGATTCTTTTGGATCACCTCCTACCGTAATGAACGTTAGAATTGTTGAATTTTAACTTCCTGTTCTCGACCGAAGCAAAGATCACGCTAAATACACGTCTGTAAGAATAATGTCACATAATCCAAGTTCATTACCAAAAGAACTTGTGCAAAAGTTTTTTTTCCATTCTTGGTTCAAGAGATATGAGGTTTTGAAATATTAACCGTGCATGGCGTTGGTTAACATTGTATGTAAGATAAAAATAATCGTTTTAATTCTGGGTCGATGATGCGAGATCTTTTTCAACAACTGTATTGTGATGTACATCCTAAGGATGTCCACATTGTCAGTCTGTAAAAGTCGTTTATTTGGGTAGCAAAGTTGTTCAGCGAACAGACAACAAAACACACCACAACTTGCGGAATCTTTCTGTTGCATGCATGGTGATTGTTTGACTGCAAATTTGTGTTGGCTCTCAAAAACACTTGGCATGTGGTTCCAATAACGGTTCATTCTTCCATTTTGGAAAAAATCAAAAAATGCACGTCCATGGATTACCATCTTTTGGCGAGTATCGCGACTTGCACTGAGTGAGTCAAAGCACGATTGTTGTTTGTTGATATTGTCAAGTACATACAGAGTGAAGTGTCTGTTTTCTAAAAGGGGGAAAAACATGACTTCACAAAACTTGCCAGTCTGGAAGCATGTTTTAGACACTGATTTGAATGTTTGGGATGTTTGTTGCCCGTCGAGGATCTTTATTGTATCATTACACTGCATAGCTCCAAATTTTCTTGTTTCAACTTCTTCGTTAACTAAGTGACACAATTGGGTGATATAGAAATCGACTAATGATTCGCTCAACCATCCACAGTGGTAGTTTGCGTAGATATACTTCAAACGTTTTAGCACAGGTGGTTTAGGGTTGCGGCAAATCATGGCCAGTTGGTGGAAAGAAATAAAATCGTTCGTTCTGTCCTCACGCAAAGCAACGCTGTGCATGTTGTTTTCATCATAAGAGGCCCAAAGAAAGGCGGACAAGTTCTGCTCTCCCTTCACTGACTTTGAAATAAATCTCTTCGTTTTCTGATGCAATGTTATGTGTAAGATTGTTTGTAATTGAATCCATTTTCTCATAAAAAAATTAATACCCTGTTTCAGAAACATGATTGGTGAAACGCAAAACACTTGTACGTTGTACGTTTGCGTCGTTGAATTCTGTAATATTTGAATCCACCGGGTTCATGACGAATGTCTTATAATGGCCACTTTCTAGTGAATTGCCTTCATGGACAACAACTGAACGCAAACGCTAAACTGCAGGTGTGTTATTGACACAGAACTTTGACAAATCAATTACAACACTTGGATCAATGTATGCTGTTATTTTCCCCCGTTTTCCATGAACAGCATGGAATCTTAATAATTGCACGACTAATAGTGAAGGACAGTTTACAATACGAGAAACAATTACTTGTGTGCACTTCTTTTGACTACAAAGACTGCAATCAACATCCCTAACAATTTCATCGCTAAAGTAATGTTGCAAACATTCATCAAGACACTTTTTTTGGGCGGCAACAGGTAATACACCTGATGTTGAATTTTCAACAACGGAGGTTTCATTGCAGTTTAGGCACATTACACTTTTACATATTTCTATTTCAGTTGTTAGACATGATTCATTAAGAAATGGCACCATCAGCTGCGAAAAAAATTCAGCAGCATCGTGTTGTTGGTTGCAATTAATTTTCATTTGCAATGCAGATTCCTTAATCATTGGGCGCACAGTATGAACAGAAATTGCTGTGGGTATGTCTAGTGCCAACGTTTCAAACAGTTGTCCGAACTGTCGCCAAAGATAGACATCACTTCCTTGAAATCTAGAAATGTTCAGTTTAGCTTTACCTATGCAATCATAGTCGGGTATGTGTACAATATACCGCATATTGAGTAAGAAAAATGTCGTCTATTTTAGCAGCTAATTGGCCATTAATTAGTGAACCAAATTAGCCCCCTCCAAAATTAAGTGTGCCCAGTGGTATGGTCTTTAAGATTATGAAACAAAATTTCATAATTTATTGAACATGAAGGGTACATTTTCTTTGGGGTAAGTGCAATCATAGTCGGTATGTGTACAATATACCGCATATTGAGTAAGAAAATGGCGTATATTTTAGCAGCTAATTGGCCATTAATTAGTGAACCAAATTAGCCCCCTCCAAAATTAAGTGTTCCCAGTGGTATGGTCTTTAAGATTATGAAACAAAATGTCATAATTTATTAAACATGCAGGGTACATTTTCTTTGGGGTAAGTGCAATCATAGTCGGTATGTGTACAATATACCGCATATTGAGTAAGAAAATGGCGTCTATTCTAGCAGCTAATTGGCCATTAATTAGTGAACCAAATTAGCCCCCTCCAAAATTAAGTGTGCCCAGTGGTATGGTCTTTAAGATTATGAAACAAAATTTCATAATTTATTGAACATGAAGGGTACATTTTGTTTGGGGTGAGTGCATGTCATAGTCGGTGTGTGTACAATATACCGCATATTGAGTAAGAAAATGTCGTCTATTCTAGGAGCTAATTGGCCATTAATTAGTGAACCAAATTAGCCCCCTCCAAAATTAAGTCTTCCCAGTGGTATGGTCTTTAAGATTATGAAACAAAATTTCATAATTTATTAAACATGAAGGGTACATTTTGTTTGGGGTGAGTGCAATCATAGTCGGTATGTGTACAATATACCGCATATTGAGTAAGAAAATGGCGTCTATTTTAGCAGCTAATTGGCCATTAATTAGTGAACCAAATTAGCCCCCTCCAAAATTAAGTGTGCCCAGTGGTATGGTCTTTAAGATTATGAAACAAAATTTCATAATTTATTAAACATGAAGGGTACATTTTCTTTGGGGTAAGTGCAATCATAGTCGGTATGTGTACAATATACCGCATATTGAGTAAGAAAATGGCGTCTATTTTAGCAGCTAATTGGCCATTAATTAGTGAACCAAATTAGCCCCCTCCAAAATTAAGTGTGCCCAGTGGTATGGTCTTTAAGATTATGAAACAAAATTTCATAATTTATTAAACATGAAGGGTACATTTTCTTTTGGGTGAGTCCAATCATGGTCGGTAGTGTACAATATACCGCATATTGAGTAAGAAAATGTCGTCTATTTTAGCAGCTAATTGGCCATTAATTAGTGAACCAAATTAGCCCCTCCAAAATTAAGTGTGCCCAGTGGTATGGTCTTTAAGATTATGAAACAAAATAATTTCATTGAACATGAAGGGTACATTTTCTTTGGGGTAAGTGCAATCATAGTCGGTGTGTGTACAATATACCGCATATTGAGTAAGAAATTGGCGTCTATTTTAGCAGCTAATTGGCCATTAATTAGTGAACCAAATTAGCCCCCTCCAAAATTAAGTGTGCCCAGTGGTATGGTCTTTAAAATTATGAAACAAAATTTCATAATTTATTGAACATGAAGGGTACATTTTCTTTGGGGTAAGTGCAATCATAGTCGGTATGTGTACAATATACCGCATATTGAGTAAGAAAATGGCGTCTATTCTAGCAGCTAATTGGCCATTAATTAGTGAACCAAATTAGCCCCCTCCAAAATTAAGTGTGCCCAGTGGTATGGTCTTTAAGATTATGAAACAAAATTTCATAATTTATTGAACATGAAGGGTACATTTTCTTTGGGGTAAGTGCAATCATAGTCGGTATGTGTACAATATACCGCATATTGAGTAAGAAAATGTCGTCTATTTTAGCAGTTAATTGGCCATTAATTAGTGAACCAAATTAGCCCCTTCCAAATTTAAGTGTGCCTAGTGGTATGGTCTTTAAAATTATGAAACAAAATTTCATAATTTATTAAACATGAAGGGTACATTTTGTTTGGGGTGAGTGCAATCATAGTCGGTATGTGTACAATATACCGCATATTGAGTAAGAAAATGTCGTCTATTTTAGCAGCTAATTGGCCATTAATTAGTGAACCAAATTAGCCCCCTCCAAAATTAAGTGTGCCCAGTGGTATGGTCTTTAAGATTATGAAACAAAATTTCATAATTTATTGAACATGAAGGGTACATTTTGTTTCGGGTGAGTGCAATCATAGTCGGTATGTGTACAATATACCGCATATTGAGTAAGAAAATGTCGTCTATTTTAGCAGCTAATTGGCCATTAATTAGTGAACCAAATTAGCCCCCTCCAAAATTAAGTGTGCCCAGTGGTATGGTCTTTAAGATTATGAAACAAAATTTCATAATTTATTAAACATGAAGGGTACATTTTCTTTGGGGTAAGTGCAATCATGGTCGGTATGTGTACAATATACCGCATATTGAGTAAGAAAATGTCGTCTATTTTAGCAGCTAATTGGCCATTAATTAGTGAACCAAATTAGCCCCCTCCAAAATTAAGTGTGCCCAGTGGTATGGTCTTTAAGATTATGAAACAAAATTTCCTAATTTATTGAACATGAAGGGTACATTTTCTTTGGGGTAAGTGCAATCATAGTCGGTATGTGTACAATATACCGCATATTGAGTAAGAAAATGGCGTCTATTTTAGCAGCTAATTGGCCATTAATTAGTGAACCAAATTAGCCCCCTCCAAAATTAAGTGTGCCCAGTGGTATGGTCTTTAAGATTATGAAACAAAATTTCATAATTTATTAAACATGAAGGTACATTTTCTTTGGGGTAAGTGCAATCATAGTCGGTATGTGTACAATATACCGCATATTGAGTAAGAAAATGGCGTCTATTTTAGCAGCTAATTGGCCATTAATTAGTGAACCAAATTAGCCCCCTCCAAAATTAAGTGTGCCCAGTGGTATGGTCTTTAAGATTATGAAACAAAATTTCATAATTTATTAAACATGAAGGGTACATTTTCTTTGGGGTAAGTGCAATCATAGTCGGTATGTGTACAATATACCGCATATTGAGTAAGAAAATGGCGTCTATTTTAGCAGCTAATTGGCCATTAATTAGTGAACCAAATTAGCCCCCTCCAAAATTAAGTGTGCCCAGTGGTATGGTCTTTAAGATTATGAAACAAAATTTCATAATTTATTAAACATGAAGGGTACATTTTCTTTGGGGTGAGTGCAATCATGGTCGGTATGTGTACAATATACCGCATATTGAGTAAGAAAATGTCGTCTATTTTAGCAGCTAATTGGCCATTAATTAGTGAACCAAATTAGCCCCCTCCAAAATTAAGTGTGCCCAGTGGTATGGTCTTTAAGATTATGAAACAAAATTTCATAATGTATTGAACATGAAGGGTACATTTTCTTTGGGGTAAGTGCAATCATAGTCGGTGTGTGTACAATATACCGCATATTGAGTAAGAAATTGGCGTCTATTTTAGCAGCTAATTGGCCATTAATTAGTGAACCAAATTAGCCCCCTCCAAAATTAAGTGTGCCCAGTGGTATGGTCTTTAAAATTATGAAACAAAATTTCATAATTTATTGAACATGAAGGGTACATTTTCTTTGGGGTGAGTGCAATCATAGTCGGTGTGTGTACAATATACCGCATATTGAGTAAGAAAATGGCGTCTATTCTAGCAGCTAATTGACCATTAATTAGTGAACCAAATTAGCCCCCTCCAAAATTAAGTGTGCCCAGTGGTATGGTCTTTAAGATTATGAAACAAAATTTCATAATTTATTGAACATGAAGGGTACATTTTCTTTGGGGTAAGTGCAATCATGGTCGGTATGTGTAACAATATACCGCATATTGAGTAAGAAAATGTCGTCTATTTTAGCAGTTAATTGGCCATTAATTAGTGAACCAAATTAGCCCCCTCCAAAATTAAGTGTGCCCAGTGGTATGGTCTTTAAAATTATGAAACAAAATTTCATAATTTATTGAACATGAAGGGTACATTTTCTTTGGGGTAAGTGCAATCATAGTCGGTGTGTGTACAATATACCGCATATTGAGTAACAAAATGGCGTCCATTCTAGGAGCTAATTGGCCATTAATTAGTGAACCAAATTAGCCCCTCCAAAAATTAAGTGTGCCCAGTGGTATGGTCTTTAAGATTATGAAACAAAATTTCATAATTTATTAAACATGAAGGGTACATTTTGTTTGGGGTGAGTGCAATCATAGTCGGTATGTGTACAATATACCGCATATTGAGTAAGAAAATGTCGTCTATTTTAGCAGCTAATTGGCCATTAATTAGTGAACCAAATTAGCCCCCTCCAAAATTAAGTGTGCCCAGTGGTATGGTCTTTAAGATTATGAAACAAAATTTCATAATTTATTGAACATGAAGGGTACATTTTCTTTGGGGTAAGTGCAATCATGGTCGGTATGTGTACAATATACCGCATATTGAGTAAGAAAATGTCGTCTATTTTAGCAGTTAATTGGCCATTAATTAGTGAACCAAATTAGCCCCCTCCAAAATTAAGTGTGCCCAGTGGTATGGTCTTTAAATTTATGAAACAAAATTTCATAATTTATTGAACATGAAGGGTACATTTTCTTTGGGGTGAGTGGAACTTATTCAATATTTATGTAGTATATAATGAATAATGAGGTCTACGTTGTAGCGGCTAATTACTCACTAATTTATATGCCAAATTACCTTTGTGTACATTCAAGTATACCCAGTGTTATGATTTTTAAGAATATGGAGAGAAAAAAATTGGTGATAAATATAGATAATATAAAATTTCGTTCAAAATATCCAGGAAACATTCTGAAATACAGAGTGCTTATTTCACCACCTTGAACTGCATGGATTCTATTTTTTTTTGAATACGCGGCTGGGTAGTTTGTGAATCCGCGGTTGGAATTTCTGGCCCAATACGCGGCTAGCTTCAGTCTGGTCCAAAAATGAGGAAAAATGCTTATTACTAGGCTTGATTGACCATCGATCAACTATGGAGAAAGGCATAGACTGAACAAACCGGTGCTTAGCAGCATCTACCTGGACATGGTGGATTCTGGGTGAGTATCTTAATCATGATCAATATTAATTTGCATTGCTATCGGTAGACATAACAATGAATTAACATGATGTACATGTGTACATAATGAACACAATCATGACAATGTCCCCTGGCAATCATGTGAAACCCCTGATTACAATTACATACTGTACATATTTGACAGGAAAAATGGTGAAAGTAAAGCTTCTATTTTGGTTTAGATTCTTATATTATCAAACATTTTTATTTGGTTGGGACACATGCCTAATGTCCAAATTAATTTGTCCAAAGTGCTTTTATGTTAGAGAAACAAACAAAAAAATTATAAAAAAATTCAAGAAGTTACCATGACATAACTTTATGAAACACAAGGGGGAGCACCTATTTTTAATAAATTTTCACAGATTTTCACATACATTTTTCAAGAGATCTAATGTTAAAGTGTTACAGGGTTGAAGTTAATGTTCGTTATCAAATACCAGTTAAGGTTATGGCAATTTTTCAGTAAAAATGTTATGCCATATTTTGTAATTTTTGTTTTCTCCAAAAATCTTCAGTTTGTTTGTGCACAAATTAAATAAGTAGCCTAATTGTTTACTGCACTTTTCTTAAATGTTTTACCCTTCTCAGATACAAATCAACTTACATAGACAATTATTTCACAGGAAAAATGCACAATTTTCATGACACAATACATGTACTTGTAGGTCCTGCTCCCTGAGGCCTCTCACTCTCAGACACTCTCACAATCACATGAAACTATATGAGTATATGAGACTCCGCAATTTCCTTAAATACCTTTCTCTTTTGATGTGAGTTTCGTGCGAGAACATTTCTTTAAAGTTTAATTTATTACACATTGTCAAGAATAATTGTGTGCAATTTTGAAAACAAACCAATGCCCTTTTCAATTTCAATGGTCCAGCTACTCCAAAATTATACACTATTTTCCCTATTCACATCAATTAGAACTTCTCTGAATTTTCAAATACTTTATTCTTGGTCCATGTACTTATAAAACCTTCCTATTATTTTTTACAGCATGTTCACTGTGACATATTATTTTCCTCATTCACATAAATTAGAACTTCTCTAAAATCTCAAATACTTTATTCCATGTACTTATAAAACTTAACTATTATTTTATACAGCATGTTGACTCCGATGTGTCATGGCTCAGACTGAGTTCCAGCCTACAGTACCCCGACACAGCATTGACAGCACATCCAAATGCAGTATCAAATTTTATACATTATTTTTTAATTATTTGCAGTATAGGTGAAAACAAAGACAGTTTATAGCATGTCACAATAAGGAGATGCTTGATTACAGTGTCACTATCATTGTCAATTTATCATTATATTTTTTTTATAAACTTAACCTGAAAGTGAAGTATATTATAAATAAAGATTAAATTTATTTTTGTACAAGACTTAATACCAAGAGATAAATACCAATGTTGGCTTCATTTAAATCTAAAATTGAAAGGTTTTTCCATGAACAAAGTGAAAAGGGTAACCAGTTGATATAATTACATTTAATTTTGTTTGAATTGGGAATTATTTACTTTTTGACAACTCTTCTGCGGGGGGCAGTGGAAGATGGAAAGTACGGATGCAAGCTTTCTTCCAACTTTATCATGTAGTAGTTATAAGCTTGTTTTCTAATGAAAGGCTAATTAGCTGAAGGAAAGGGGAAATATTTATATGGTCTTCCATGCTTCAGTAACCCCCAACTCCCCCAAACAATTTAACCCACACTTCCTGCTCTTTGAATTTGCAGCCAAGTTTAATCCAGTTACTATACATGTAGTCCCCTTCTACCTTAAATCAACTTTGTGACTTTATGCCCATAATAACGCTGAATAGGTTGATCTGGCTACCTACAACCCTGGCAAACTATTTTCATATGAGTGATTTTTAATGTTGATTTATCATCTAGCATGGTTTTTGAAAAGCATGTGTTGGGCTAGTGTCAATATTTAAAATAAAAAACATTGTTCGAAGTCACACTTGTTAATTTCTAATTTATTGCTTAAATCTCACAACATTTCCAAGTTCAACAGCCAATATCTCAAGAACTAAATGACCTATTAGAAAGAAAAAAAACACAATTGAATTCCTTACATTAATAGCTTGTAATTCTTGTGAAATGAGTTACCATAAATGCTTGCCAATGGTCCAATTAGTGGCACACGAAATAACGATTTTTACAAATTTTAAAAGGTCATATCTCATAGCTTCAATTTGATGTATAAGTTGACAAATTTGTTATTTGTTCATAATCATGAGGTCATATATGACCTTCAAACCACCTAATGTGACCTTTACTTCCTGTCCAAACAGGAAGTTCAAATTCAACACATTCTAACGCAAAATTGATGTCTTTTGAATATGAAATTGATATTGTTATTATAAAAGATGATAAACCCTTGCAAAATATGATATTGACATCAATGATAATTTGATTGAACCGGAAGTTGACTCGAACACCGTGTGTTTGTTCTAACAAACACTTAAGCTCTAGTTTTTTTTACTCCTTCTCCCCCATCTTGTCCGCAAATAAAAACATACTTGCCAAGTTTAAAAAACCTTCAAACTTCACACATAATTAGACCTTAACTTGTAGATGAAACTTAGTGACGTCATGATGACGTCAAGCCCACATACGTAATGACCCACATTCAGTGTTTGTTCACTGTGCGTTAGAAATTCTAACTATAGAGGGCGCTATACAACTTTAGTGGTCTTTACAATCATCAGTGCAGAAGAAATTAATTCAGTGTCCACGATTGTGCGTTAGAAATTCTAACTATAGAGGGCGCTATACAACTTTAGTGGTCTTTACACAATCGGTGCAAAAGAAATTAATTCGTCTTATCCTATCAATGCCAAGTTTAGCGTGAAGTTTCCCGTTACGCTAATCGGATTGCTTAATAGTGGACATGGAATGTAAGAGGGGGTTTCACCGAGAGATGTCCACCTGGGCACCTGCTTTACTGATTTGTGTGCCTTTTAATAATTATTAGGTGTTCGGGTACCCGAAACACCTATTGTTTTTGTTCGGTTTTTATTTTTATTTATTTTTATTTTTTACTTCTTCTCCCCCCATCTTGTCCGCAAACAAAAACATACTTGCCAAGTTTTAAAAAACCTTCAAACTTCACACATAGTTAGACCTTAACTTGTAGATGAAACTTAGTGACGTCATGATGACGTCAAGCCCACATACGTAATGACCCACATTCAGTGTTTGTTCACTGTGCGTTAGAAATTCTAGTAGATGAACCCTAGTGACGTCATGGTGATCAGGAAACCGCAACAGCGACGTCATGATGACGTCAAGTCCACATACGTAATGACCCACATTCAGTGTATGTTCGTCATTTTGTGCGTTAGAAATTCTAACTATCGAGGGCGCTATACAACTTTAGTGGTCTTTACACAATCGGTGCGTAACAACTTTTAGTGGTCACTTGGTGGTGCTGATCATCACATATTTATAAACTTATAACGCGTTTGTGGAGCATATCGCTGTAAAAGGTAACGAAAATTCATTCCACTTTTCTATTGATTCAAAGTTTTCACAAGCACATCGAAGTCATCTGCAGACACCTGATTGGTGCTTCTTACTATGGTGTAAGTAAAAAGGTGAAAACAGCGAGAAATTACTTTTAAAAATTGGTCAAAGTTGATGATTTTTGTAAACAAGCTTACGTACATGTGTACACGACGGTATACCCTTCCGATGGTACCCTTCACACTTACACTGCCAAATCGGCGTTTGTTGACAAAATGGCATGTTGATTTGGAGGAATTTGATATGGGGCTAGTTAGGTTTTGGTGAGTTTACTTCGTAGTTTGTACAAATGTAGGCTTACCAGTAGGCAGTACCACACATACACATAGTGAATGATGTACTTCAATATTATTATTAATAATTGAGGAAGGAAGTCAGATTCTTATGACTGTTACTAGTGTTAGTGACTGACCTTGTGTGTAGTAATATTAATTTAAAAACAAATATTAATCTAATCCCTTGCAAAGACGTCCATGATGCTATTGGTATGCAACTTTCATAATTATATTAATTATTTGTGTAAATTTAAGAAACTAAAAATTATTGAAAATATTTTCCTCATTAACGTTAGTCGTTAGGCATGGTATGCATTATATTGGAAGGGTGTGTAGGGACCTACCAATACAATAAGACATACCTGATGGCTGCATTGCAGTTTACTTTATAGTGGCACTTAATTTTCTCACTAAAGTAGCCCAGAAACAAATAGCACCTTTATTGAGATAATGAAACAGTCACATCATGGAGGAAGGATTTTGTCAAGAATAATTGTGTGCAATTTTGAAAACAACCAATGCCCTTTTCAATTTCAATGGTCCAGCTACTCCAAAATTATACACTTTTTTCCCCATTTTATTTACATAAATTAGAACTTCTCTATAATTTTCAAATACTTTATTCTTGGTCCATGTACTTATAAAACCTTCCTATTATTTTTACAGCATGTTCACTGTGACATATTATTTTCCTCATTCACATGAATTAGAACTTCTCTGAAATTTCAAATACTTTATTTTTGGTCCATGTACTGATAAAACCTCTGAAATTTCAAATACTTTATTCTTGGTCCATGTACTTATAAAACTTTCCTATTATTTTTTACAGCATGTTCACTGTGACGTATTATCTTCCTCATTCACATAAATTAGAACTTCTCTGAAATTTCATATACTTTATTCTTGGTCCATGTACTTATAAATCTCCAACACTTCGAATTAATGACGTAACCATTTTAACTTCAACCGAACACCTTGTTATATCTAGTTTGTATTTATATTTCGTAAGCTTCCTGGCGAGACCATTATACGTTTTTTATTTGTTTTAACTATATATACACGGCATATACTGACGATAATGGTACATATTCTAGCGTCCCTTTAATTATGAAATATGAATTGTAAAACGCCAAAACCACGATATGCCCTGAGTTGAAAAATGTCACCTTCATAATTCATTAACAAAAATTAACATTAAAGGGGACACAAATTGTTTTAACTTTTGATGAGTTGGTCATAAATACTCAGCATTGTTTAACTAGGCCTATATATACACGGCATATACTGGCGATAATGGTACATATTCTAGAGTCCCTTTAATTATAAAATATTAATCGTATCATGCCAAAACCACGATATGCCCTAAGTTGAAATGTCAACTTCATAATTCGTTAACAAAAATTTAAAAAAATGAACATTAAAAGGGGCACAAAATGTTTTAACTTTTGATGAGTTGGTCATAAATGCTCGGCATTGTGTAACTGTGTAATATATACACGGCATATATATACCGACGATAAGTACCAGTTGTAATTTAATGTTCATGTTATTTTGTATATTTCATTCAAAAAAAATACGTCCTATCAACTTGCGTTTCTTTTTTTTGCAAAGTATACATTCGGTCTTAACTCATTGCTTATAAATCGTTGCTTACTTGCAGTAAATTTACACAAACTCTAATTTACATCAAATTCTAACAACCCCTAAACTATGCAATTTAAATAGAATGCCACTAGAGCCTCTACTTTTGCACAGAAAATTCACATCTTTACACCAACATGGAAGTAATTAATCCCACCCCTTCACAAACCCCCAGCAAACACCACTTTACTCGGATATTTCCATTTTGTTTGGGTTTTTTTTTTTTTTCTTTCTAAACAATACCTCCAATTAAAAAAACTACCCGGGATCTTGGCCACTGCATAATCGTCTTCATTTTCAGTTCAATGCATTCACCCATGACAAAGAATAGCCGTCTTAGTCTTCAACACCTGTCTAAATCCTCACCATCACCATTTTATTTCTTCATTCTTTAACAACCATGTGGAAAAAACACATACAACGTATGCTACACATCAGCTCATTGGTCGAATTTATCATAAGGTATTACTACAAAGTATTCTTACAATTACCAAACCAAAACATCTACGCATATTTCTTTGATGTTTCAATTCTCATAAAGTGATTAACACAATCAATTATATATCTATTTATGTATTCTTTGACTTTTTCAGGATGAAGCTAAACGAACAGTGCATGTTGGTGGAGAAGATGTCAACGTCAGAAACATCACATTAAGTGATCATCATGGATCCGTGAAAATGGCACTATGGCAGGAACAAGCACATGCCGACATCCATCCAGGAGATTATGTTACTGCCACAAATGTCATTGTAAAAGTATACCAAGGAGAACTTCAACTAACCACAACATCACCACCACTATCAAGGTAGATGTTTCTCCATCTTTATCACCTCACCATGTCTGTGAACTTTCCAATCTTTCAATTTACACCTCAAACTGCAACACAAAGACCACAATTTAAAACACACGGACACATTGTTGAATGAAGTACAAACCTTCAAGAAACTGATATTTGAAATTTTAAATAGTATTGAATACTCACTCACAAAATAGATAACAGACAAACTTGGACAGCAATTTGAAAAAGTTTAATCTTTACCCAAAAACATGATTTATACCACACAAGTAAACATTAATGTTAATGCCATGTTTACCCATACTAGAATCAATAATGAAATATTTCTAAATATCTCCCACACTAAACATTTGTATTACTTTTACTTACAGAAACATGAACAACCAGGAGAGACTCTTGCAATGACTATCATTGCATTTATATCACAAGACATCACTGTACAGATAGCCATCGAGGATAACGATGACCTAAAATGTATACACCGTTGACAAGGAAATACTCACCAATTTCCTTGCTGTCACAGAACAAGAACTGGAAACGACACTGCAGGACTCAGTGTCTCTTGATGTAAAAGCAACACTACTAAACAAAACAATCACAGCTCTACAAAAACCAACATAACAATCCAAACAAAATTATCTGATAATTCTACATCTCCACACTTTTTGGTTTCCCTTTAAATTGCAACATTCATACGGGTATCCTAAACACAAATGCCAATAACTTAACCTTATCATTTCCAAACCATTACTGTTCCTTATTACAAGCTTATACAGCTATTTTCTATTCTCTCCACCATATTATGTCATTTTGTAATATTTCAACTGTTTTATTTATGGTTATTAACCCTCCGTCTACTACAAAGGTCAAAAACATTCAAAGGTATATCAAATGCATTTAAAAGTCAAACACTGTCAAACCTTACGTGTAATAAGAACATTAACAGGTCAAAATGACTTGACCGTTTCTAACTGGTAAAAGCATTGTCTTGTATTGTTCACATTTATACATTTTATATTTATTGGTAAATGATACCTATATTAAATTTTAATCACATGGTAGATCACAAACCTTATTAGTACCTACATTAAGTTACACTGTTTATTTTTATATTTATTGGTAAGTAGTACCTACATTAGATTTTAAACTTTACAGCTTTGACACTTTGTTATAATTACAAATAACATCATTTCTGAATCATTATGGTTAAAGCGTAAATCTTGACTACACGTACACAAACATTTCTCAATAATGTTAGCTATGTCAACGTTTCTCCTTGTATTCACCCAGGAAATGCTGTTTGTTGTGTAACATATCATTAATTTGTCATTCCAGTTCTGATTTATCTTTTTAAACATTTCTTCTAATTCCTTTTAATTTTATACCTAAACAACAGGTTGTTACTCACAACTTGTACTTCTCGTTACATCATACACAAGTGCAATATTTTCTCCCTTCACATTTATATAGCGCCCATCATTATATAGACTGTACCATACTCCTTTACTTTTTGTTTCCTTACAAGTGTTTGTTCCACAAACACAATATACAGATCGTCTTATAGCAAATCATCCTATACTGTATTTAGGCCACATAATAATAATAATAATAATAATAATAATAATAATAATAATAATAATGTGTGGACTTATATAGCGCACGTATCCACCAACTAAGTGGTGCTCAAGGCGCATTATATCATTACCCCTGCTCATAAGGCTCATAAATCATTCCTGAAACCATCTCAGCTCCCTGGGGAGCATACAGCTCAATTGCTGCCATTACAGCGCATATAGGGCTAATCAACCAACTCTGCCCTCACAGGTACCCATTTAACCCCTGGGTGGAGAGAAGCAATCATGGTTAAGTATCTTGCTCAAGGACACAAGTGTCACGGCCGGGATTCGAACCCACATTCTGCTGCTAACACCAGAACTTGAGTCCGGTAAGCTAGACCGCTCAGCCACGACACTCCACATGTACCTTCACAGTTCAACACATGTCCTAAACAAGGTCACACCACATTGATCAAATTGTTCAATTACAAAACACTGGGTCTTTCCATAACCACCACCATGCTTTACAGTTATAATCACATGGTAAGATCACAAACCTTATTAGTACCTACATTAAGTTATATTGTTTGTTTATTTAAACTTTTACATTTATATTTATTGCTAAGTAGTACCTATATTAAATTTGACACTTTGTTATGATTTAGAATTCATTATTTTTACACATCATTTCTATTCTTGTTAAACCATAAATCAGTAATACACGACACAGACATTTCTCAATGTTAGCCATTTTTATTATATTCACACAGGAAATACTGTTTGTCGTGTAACTTATCATTACTTTGTTATTACAATTATGATAACTTTTTTAATTCCTCAACATTTTTTACTTAACAGGTTATTACTTACAAAACTTGTACATCTATTTCTCGTTACAACATTCACTTTATTTCAGCTTTGTATAGTTTACATTATTTTTAAGTTTTCATAACCATACTGTATTTTATACTAAATTTTGCAAACATTCTCAAATTCATGTAATTAAACAAAATATAGGCCTATTTCCGTAATAAAAAATGTATTAACAGCACAATAATTTCTTCCTTATTTGCTTTATTCTTCCACTTCTTATATTGTCTCTCTCAAACAATCCTTGCATCGTCACACAAGCCTTGAATTACGTGACAATTCATACTCAGACATGACCCACTTTTGACCTTTTTTCTGGTTACAACCGGAACTTCAACATAACATCTTCTACAGCACTATTAATATACAGTCTGCAGCCAATATGACAAAAAACGTAAATATCAAACTTCTGTGTATATTTCATGACGTCATCACAGCGCTACCAACCAACAGTATTTAAAAAGCAATATTTTAGTATCTCTGAACTTATCTAACAAATTCCATCACATTCACTACAATAACAACATACTTCCAATGTATTTTGTAACAACTTAAAGTGATGACATCATAACATGATGCACAACCAAACACCTTGAGTTTGTTTTTTACAAATAAATAAACATTTACCACAAATTTGATACACATTGGATATAAATTAAAACTGTTTAAATCACATTTGAGGAAAAAATTTTGAGCATATATTTTAAACAAATAACATTACCGTTTATTTGTTTGGATGTTTCGAGAGAAGGTACAAAAATGTGTAATTACAAAATTATCAAAATAAAAATATAGTATCTGTCATTTTTGTCAAAAAAGAAAAACTTTTATAGGTTAAATTATGATAATTGTTTTTGAAAACTAAAAATCTATATACGAGCAAATAATTTCCAAATGCCCTTCTTTTAATATTATACAATTAAATATTTTGATTGTGTGCAGTCACTCTTTTACATGAAATCATTATTTGCTTTATACAAAACAAAACTTCGTGATTGTTTATAATAAGCTCATATCATCAGTTGGAAATGAATGTTGTTATCCTAGGACCCTGATGAGATAATGTTTGAATGATATATATCTTCTATCTTAGTTGTACTACTTATTCAAATTAAACTGGTCACAGATTTTTTTTGAAGGATTTAATTATAAGTGCAATTTTTCTGTTTTTCATCCTGGACAAAAATGGATACAATTTAAGTTTTTTTGTAGGATTAAACAGCGAATTTTTTTTGGTTTTTCCTGCTAAAATAAACTATGCAATTTTTGTTTTGTTTTTCATTTGCATGCAAATCACATTTTTTCTGTTAGATTTAAGCGGATTTTTTTTGGTTTTTCCTGCTAAAATAATGTATGCGAATTTCTTGTTTTTTACCCTAGAAAAATCACGTTTTTTTCGTAGGATTGAAGCATGAATTTTTCTTTGTTTTTCCTGCTAAAATAATGTATGCAGATTTCTTTTGTTTTTCATTTGCATACAAATCACATTTTTTCTGTTAGATTTAATCGCAATTTTTCGGGGTTTTTCCTGCTAAAATAATGTATGCAAATTTCTTTTATTTTTCATCCTAGAAAAAAATGTATGCAATTTAGGTTTTTTCATAGGATTAAAGAGTGAATTTTTCTGTTGTTTTTCCTGCTAAAATAATTTATGCAAATGTCTTTTGTTTTTCATTTGTATGCAAATCACAGATTTTTTGCAGAATTTTTCTGTTGTTTTTCCTCGTAGAAAAAATGTATTCAAATCACGTTTTGTTTTCATAGGATTGAAGTGCATTTTTTTCCTGCTAAAATAATTTATGCAAATTTCTTTTGTTTTTCATTTGTATGCAAATCACATTTTTTTCATAAGATTGAAGCACAAATTTTTCTTTAGGATTTTTTTCTGTAGGATTTAAGAGCAAATTTTTTCATATGATTGAAATTTTCTTTTGTTTTCATCCTAGAAAAAATGATTCAGACTTTCTAATGCTTTCCACAAACAATGTCAGTTCACACTGCCAAGGCAGATTCATACAACAGCTTTATTGTCACCAGTCATCATAGGCCTATCTAATTAATGTTTACCTTAACACATCAAAACGCAGCAAAACACTTAGTTCAGCATGAAGCTGATTGCTAAGTTCACCAAATATTTCTTTACATTTATTATGAACATTCAAGAGACATAGAATTTTCAAAATTGATACAAAACAATGAATATGAGCAAGATGTCAACAATAATGTTTGCCACACAATAGTTACTCAGCTGTAACTTTTGATGAAGTCAGGATGAAGTCATGCAGGATGCCTATGACTGGGTGATCAGGCCAATCATCTGAACTGTCTTTACTGACAGACTCAAAGCCATTGATAAAATTAATCATAAAATTATTTCATACAAATCATCAAATATTTATCTGGCCTAGATATGTTGCATCTTTTCTCCAGTCAACAGACTAAATGTTTGTAAATTATGATTAGTTTGAAAGTTATGGACCTGAATCTCTTAAATGGTGTAAGTGTTAAACAAAACAATACAAATATATAAACTCTAATTAGCCTAATGTCTTCAGCAGTTTCTTGAAAGTGGTTGGCAAACAGGATGTTGTGTTACTATTTATCTAGTTAATTCCATAAACATCTTTGCTCCAGTCAATAGACTAAATGTTTGTAAATATTTGGCAAAGAACAACGTATGGTGTAAGACAATTTTATATAGACCAACGGCGCACCCAAGGGGGGGGGGGCTCGGGGGGCTTGAGCTCGGGGGGCTTGAGGCCCCCCCCCCCCAAGAGGGTCCCCGAAAAAAAGGGACAAAAAGAAGAAGGGAAAAAAGGAGAGAGAGAGGGGGAGGAGAAAAGTTGCAAATGTTTTTTTTTTTTCCCGGCCCGGCGGCAGGGTGGATTTCTTTTCATCTTATGCCACTCGCATTTTTTTTCTTCTTTCTGCCAAAATTATTTTATTATTATGTCTCATGAAATCTCACTATAATTGTTTAAATTTGCAACAATAACATAAACATTTGAAACCAACATGCCAATTTGTCCGGGCTAAAATATATTTAACGTGGTTTCGGCATTTTTCAAATTTAAGTGTTTTTCCCTTTTCAAGGGGAATGCCGGACAAGTGTAAGGAAAAAGTAATACATTTTTGTTTACCCACAATGATTTATTTTTAGATGTTGTATAATGAATATGCATGAACATGTAACTCTGGTGCAACGACCAGATCCAATCTTATTTTATCATGTGTTACTTCCTTTTCTCCATTTTTCTTTAACTCGGCTATGTGCAGGGCATTAAAAAGGCCTGCAATCCTACCCTTTCCAAATTACACATCACATACATGCCCAGGTTAGGGTTTTAATTTTATTTTTTAACAGTAATCTGATATAAATAATTATTATGTGACACCGTTTTAGCAACAACAAAAAAGAAAAAGATTACTGGTAGGATCTGGGTTTGCCGCCCACTTGTTCATGGAATTTGCCGCCCATTGATGGAAAGTAGGTAGCACCGCCCCGGAATGATCTCTTCAACAACGTCCGCTATATAATTATTTAAAGCAAAAAATCTTGCCGACGATATACACTCAAGTTCAAGTGGTTAGACTGCAGGGCTTGCAATCAAGTTCGGAATCCCAGGCTGACCGCTGATTTCACAATGCCTATATTAAGTATTGTCGTCTAGTTACTGAATCACAATTGATTGATTTGTGCAGTTCGTAATTATAGACGATACACTATGTTTGTGTGTGAGTGAGATTGGCTCTTGCCAGCTTGGCGTTTATGCCCCTCCATGGGAGGTTACCGAGTTCCTAATGGGAAGATCCATCCATACATATTATACATACATACAACCCAAAATTACATACATACGTACATATACATACTAGACACTTATACATACGTGACACTTGTGTCCTTGAGCAAGACACTTAACCATAATTGCTTATAGGGGCAGAGGCAGTTTAACAACTGCCTTGTTCTGGACTAGTTACCCCTCCCAGTCCTATTCGCACCGTGAAGAGGCTGGTTATTAACTTGTCTTGTTTCGGTGCGAGGGGCTGGTTTCGTGTGGAGTCGTTGTAACAACTCAATGACTTAGTAGCCCCCACCTTGGAGTGGCCATTGGCCTTGTGTGGGGCGAATTGCGTAAATAAATTTTTTTTAAAGGCCTAGTTGATTTATGAGAGTAACATTTTCTTTGAGCCCCCCCTAAGACAAAACCCTGGGTGCACCGTTGATATAGACATGCGAGCAGATACTCAGATTTGGTTGCATGTTACTGAATTTGCAACCGTGCAACAGTTCTAGGCTGTACCAGAACCTTTAATAAGGTAACAACAATTGACTTGGGGAAAAAATAAGTGTTCAACCACAAGAAACACTGATAAACAGGTTAGTAGGTGTTGTCACCAACAAGACGTTGTGTAAACTATAAGTACTCCCTAGAACTGATGGATTTTGTGTTGGTATATGTGGTGAACCGGCATCATGATGTGGGGAACGGACGTAACTTATTTATAAGGCACATAATCATTTTAGCATTATAATTTGTGTATTTTTGCTAATTAATTAAATTATTTGACTTTTGTTTAGCAAATGGTGGTACAGTTCGTACTGTTCTGCTCCTTCTGTAAGGTCTTTCTTTGCCTCTAATCTGTTTGTCTGCGATGTCTGCCATGGGAAAAACAAACTCATCGTGTGACAAAGGCATACCCCTAGATTTGGCCCTTGTTCCAATCCATTCTCTAATGAACTTAATCCAGTGCTGTGAAAGTGGTCATGGTATGGATGGTTCTTTGAAAATGAACAAACAAACAAACAAAATAGCACAGCGCAAAAGCACTTAAATAACCGGCTTGGCTTGAGGCCGCATTACATAATTCCGAGCAGGCACTAACAAGTGGAGAAAATATAACTTTACGCACTCAATGTGGATGCAGGCATGTACTTGAAGTATCCAACAAACAAGTACTGACAGCAGCATTTAACCATGGAGTAAAGATTTATCATAAACTGGTCATGTTGGATGTTGTTCACGAAATGTGGATAAAAAAGACCCCCTGGAAAGCTTGACAGAGATAATAGTATATAGCAACAGTTGTAGTCTATTAGTTGTAGCTACTGGTGAATTTGTGCTGTTTGATTGACAGGCTGGATTGATAACCCTTAATATATAATGCCTATACATAACTATGTTTGTACACTTAAAACAATTGGCCATTTGGAAAAAAAGGGACAATATCATAAATTTTCAGTCAGTGTTCATCTTAAATTAGGACTGTTCCAAGTCTGCTCTGATCGTGATGATACTGTCCCTTTAAATAAATTACTTAAATAAATTTCTAGTCAGATAACCTCTTGACCTAAATATGAAATATCATGATCATGCATAGCATATAATTATTTCTATTAATTTTTTTTCTATATAATTTTTTTTGGGGGGGATTTTTTTTGTGGAAATTAATAAAAAAATTGGGGGTGTGGTAATTTTTTAGGTTTCTTTTCCTTCTTTTTTCTTTTGAGTTAATACTTTTTTTTCTTTTTCTTTCGAGTTGTCTCTTTTTTTTATATAATTTTCTTTTTTCCATTATATATTTTGTTGTCTTTCTTTTTTTCTTTTTTTGCCCCCTTTTTTTTAGGGGGGTTTATAATTCAAGCCAAGATAGATGACTTGTTAATCAGTGAACACTTTCAATTCAATTCAGTACAGTGCATGTCACAAAAGCTTATTTTCACTTAAAAACATACGGCATGCCTTTACATACATCGTGGGTACATACGAGTAAGTTGGCCTATACTGCTTATTGACAGATTTTACATTTGTAATGAGCAAGCCAATGTAGTTTTAAAGAGAAGGTAATAATAATAATTCATTACTATATATATATATATACATATATATAAATAATGTTACAATGCACTTTACATCATTCATATAATCTTTCTCAGTTCTCTGGGGAGTATACAGCCCAATATGTGCAACCTTTTTCAATCTGTGAAGATATCCTGCAGATACGCAATCACATAGCCATCAACTAATCACATTCTTGATGCAGAATGAGGGTAGACAAACTTGAGACAACATCTCATCACCAGAGCAGAATGATAATGCCACGCTTACGATGCTTAAGAGACAAATGACGTAACAGCCAATGAGCAGTGAAATAGAGGCTTAGCAGAGACCGTGCTGTTTCCCCACAGAGTAGGTATTTGATTCACAAGCACCATTGCCTCATTCAAGTCTCTTTCTGCATCATGACCAGAAACTAGCATCTCTGAAGTTGTTCACAGCATGCAGAAGTTATTTACAGGAATGCAAATGTTTGTCTCTGGCTTGTAAATTTGCTTCACCATCTCAAGCACTATAGCACTGTAGACAGTAGTCCTGCATATTTTACAGTCGTATAATAAATGCATTTGTGTTAAAAATTGTAAGCCAGTGTCACTCCAACCTTCTTGATGACCCTTCTTGGGAAATTAGTATAATTTTGATAATTGCCTAAAATTATATAATAAAACTATTAAATTTACAAAATAGTGCTCTTTTTCTAATTATTGTTGATGCTAAGCAATTCTACTATTAGTGTCCTATGAAACACAGCAATGGAACCGCTTCTCAGGACACACAATATGGTTTATTCTCTGTGCCAAAATTTCCCTGGATTCTTTCAGATTCTGTTTGAAGAACAAAACAAGCTGATGCCTTTGTTTAACTGAGCATCCTGAAGCAGATGGAGAAGAGAGTGAACCAGATGGAGATGCCTTTGCTTATTACTGAGTATCCTGAAGAATCATACTGAAGAAGATGGAGAAGATGAGGGTGAGCGCTAGTACACAGCCTTGTTTGACACATTTCATTATTTCTTTGATTTAACTTGGAGGTCAAACAGACTTCCCTCAGTCTGGAACAGGAAGAAGATGCCTTTGGTTATTACTGAGCATCCTTTGTTTATTTACTGAGCATCATGAAGAAGATGGAGAAGATGCGGGTGAGCACTAGTACACACACAGCTTTGTTTGACACCTTTACTTGTATCTTTGACTTTGGCTTGGAGAAGGTCAAACAGACTTCCATCAGTCTGGAACAGGATGAAGATGCCTTTGTTTATTTTTTATTTTTTTTATCGCCCCACACAAGGCCAATGGCCAATCCAAGGTGGGGCTACTAAGTCATTGAGTTGTTACAATAACTCCACACTGAAGAAACCAGCCCCTCACACCGAAACAAGACAAGTTAATAACCAGCCTCTTCACGGTGCGAATAGGACTGGGAGGGGTAACTAGTCCAGAACAAACTGCTTCTGCCCCTATAAGCAATTATGGTTAAGTGTCTTGCTCAAGGACACAAGTGTCACGGCTGGGATTCGAACCCACATTCTGCTGCTAACACCAGAACTTGAGTCCGATAAGCTAGACCGCTCGGCCACGACACTCCACTGAATTATTATAATATTATAATATTATAATATTACAGAGCATCCTGAAGCGCTATACTGAAGAAAATGGAGAAGATGCTGTGAGCACTAGTGCACAGCCTTGTTTGACACCTTTACTTGTATCTTTGACTTTGGCTTGGAGAAGGTCAAACAGACTTCCATCAGTCTGGATCAGGATGAAGATGCCTTTGTCTAATATACTGAGCATCCTGAAGCATCATACTGAAGAAGATGCAGAAGAGGGTGAGCGCTAGATGTAGATGCCTTTGTCTAACTGAGCATCCTGAAGTGTTATACTGAAGAATATGTTAAGTTCCATCGTGCAATGAAGATGTTCACTCAGAATCTGCTCTGATTCTCTGAGGAGGTTTCTTTGGCAATAGTTGACACATCAATTGACTATGATGGAGGCCTTTTAATTCATGCATTTAGTAGAATTGCTTAGCGTAAACAAATTTTGCACATGATAAATTTTTGAGCACTTCAATAGTAACTTATTGTGTCAAAGGATGGCACATCTGAGAAATTTAATGTGACCCAATGCAAAATGAGTGGAATTTAGCTGTGCATGTCCAACATTGAACTTTTCATTCATTTTATATAGCAGAAAATATCTTACTGTTGATAAATGTTTTAAGTCTGCCATGTTCCCGGCCTTGGTATAAGAAACCTGAGACAAGGCAAATTCAACATTACATGCAGAACATCCTGCCTCTAGTGGCTATAAATGAAATGGCAACTGTAAACATTTGTAAAAATTTCCACTCATTTTCAGATGACATGTCACAAATATTATTTATAAATACAGTTTCCCAAATACAGTTCCCAATGCAAAATGAGTGGAATGTAGAACAACATGCATGTCCAACACTGAGCTTTTCATTCATTTTATTGAGATCTTCAACTGTTGCTTAAAATTAACATTTTTGATTTGGTCCCCAACCTACAGTAGGCAGTTTGAATCCTGACTTTAAAGGCATATTTAAGAAATCTGGATCTCTGACACATCAATGTGAAAAGAACCGGTAGTGAGGATAATTCTCAACATTTTTCTCTAGTGTGCACCGTCCCTCTACAGCATTACCAGTTTATTTGATGTGTCAGAAAACCAAGATGGCCTCTGCATGCATGATAAATGTCGGTTATAATTTCTGTTCGGTCTTTATAACAGCCAACACAAATTTAATTTTATACAGAGTATAAAATACAGTACTTAGTCATTATTTTACAAAAAAATTACTGAAAACTGATCATATATGTACATAACCTAAGGAAAATTTGTGGTAGCACCATGTAACTTCTCTAACGAGTTGTAAATAGTAGTGATTCTGAAACCAAATGAAATGTATTCGGTCGATAAATACACCCCTGCTGCCTGTCAATCAAACAATACAGTAATACCTATAGCACCTACAAGATGACAAAACAGAACATTTGGATAAGTATGAAAATTGGATGTACAGTCAGTCTGCCATGTCAGCTAAATAGCACAATGTGTGTGTACATGCGATTTTAATTCAAGCACTATAATATCTAATTTCAGTAAGTTTAACTCAATTGATTAGATTGTTATCCTACATCTGTTGCTATGTCCAACTAACATTGTCATGCATTGCAAGGGATATGTATATTGATCTATCAAGGTCTACATAACATTTTTATAGGTAAAATATTTAATGGATACCAAGCTATGGGGAAAAAATTGCTCTATGGTTAAATGCATGCTGTAGATGTTTGTCAGACCCGTTGGTCTGACACGCGATACCCACATCAAGTTGAGATAAATTTGCAAAGCGCAAAAATATAAGCAGCTAATAACAGAACGTTTGCATGGAGCCTGCAATCCTATGCATTGTCTACCACATGCATCTTTAACATACAGCTAAATGATTTGCAGCATATGTATGTTTCTATGATAAATTCTATTTTCAGTGTGATGTAGTTAGTGTAAGCTGAGACTTGGGCCAAATCCAAAGATATGCACATTTTGTTTCTCTATGCATAGTTTAAGTTGAATTTCAGTTTCTCATCAGCATAAAAGTTATAAACAGAAATTAACTGCTATTGTGAGTTTGATACCGATGACCACTGTTTTACCACCTATACACCTAGACACCGATTCAGACATATTAACAAGTGGACAAGTGAACAATTTGTTAAATTAGAAATGACCCTTTAAACTGATTGGAGGAGTTCTATCATTATAATTGTTCTCTAGCTAATAGAATTTCATTTGATATAATTGTGCCCTTCACTAACATAGTTCAGCACTACATACTTAGTGCTTCCCAGTGTCTACAGGCAACTCAGGTGGGACTCGAACCCACAACCGTCTGCATAGTAGTGCAGATGTCTTACCTCTAGACCACAGAGTTTACCAGTGGACACTCGAAAGCATACAGACTATACAGTGCTGAGTAACATCATTGAAAGCACAATCATATCTATTTAACTTATATTACCAGAGAACATTTAAAATAAAATAAGTACATGAAATGTCAATCCAATCTTAAACTAAGGAAAAGAATACCATACTAGCTTGCCAAAGTTGCGAAACACTTTCAAGAAACTGCTCATAAGACAGAACTATTATGTGCTTATATTCATTTGTATTGCTTGTTTCTTATGTTTACTTCCTTGATCTTGACTTTAGGATAAATAACAAAGAAGATGGTACAAATCCAGAGATGATAACATTATTAATGATATCGTTTGTAAATAGAAAGAACTAGAAACACTTGGCATCTTCTTACCATCTAGCATCATGACATCACACTCCAATTGACACTTCAGTACTCCACTGCATCTTCTTACCATCTAGCATCATGACATCACACTCCAATTGACACTTCAACACTCCACTGCATCTTCTTACCATCTAGCATCATGACATCATGCTCCAATTGACACTTCAGCACATCACTGCATCTTCTTACTATCTAGCACCATGACATCACACTCTAATTGACACTTCAGCACTCCACTGCATCTTCTTACCATCTAGCATCATGACATCATGCTCCAATTGACACTTCAGCACATCACTGCATCTTCTTACTATCTAGCACCATGACATCACACTCTAATTGACACTTCAGCACTCCACTGCATCTTCTTACCATCTAGCATCATGACAGCATGCTCCAAGACACTTCAACACTCCTCTGCGTCTTTTAACCATTTCATGACACTCCAAGACACTCATCACATCAAATCAGTTGGTCAAGGAGTGTCACCCCTCATCTGTAGAAAAGCTCCATCTGGGAAAACTGTCAATCCCAGACGCCACCACTATCAAGAAATTACTCAAGAAAGAACTATTTAGAGTTAAACAATTTGTTTTGTTTGTTCCTTTGTGCAATGACACAACAATTTGTGCAAAGGATAAAAGTTATTAAACATACACGTTCAATGAAGTTCTTAATTTCGCAAATGTTGCTGCTGTTTTGTGGAGTTTTGTAAACTTGAATAAACACATTTTTATAACAGCATAAAACAGCCTTCTTTTCCATTAAAATGCATAGGTTAACATATGTACACATGTATTTTGGTACAAACACAACATAGTTTCTAGAGGATTTGAATTGGAATAGTATTTAAACATCATCTATAACTGGTATGCCAATTCCCTTTGAATATAACAAATATTACTTATTTCACTTAGATCCAGTACAAATAACAACTATTTATTGCCAAGATTTGAACCAAATTTGGCATAGCAAGAGAGATTTGGTGTGGCAAGAGAGATTTGATGTGGCAAGAGAGATTTGGCATGGCAAGACAGATTTGGCGTGGCAAGGGAGATTTGCAAATGTTGCTGCTGTTTTGTGGAGTTTTGTAAACTTGAATAAACACATTTTTATAACAGCATAAAACAGCCTTCTTTTCCATTAAAATGCATAGGTTAACATATGTACACATGTATTTTGGTACAAACACAACATAGTTTCTAGAGGATTTGAATTGGAATAGTATTTAAACATCATCTATAACTGGTATGCCAATTCCCTTTGAATATAACAAATATTACTTATTTCACTTAGATCCAGTACAAATAACAACTATTTATTGCCAAGATTTGAACCAAATTTGGCATAGCAAGAGAGATTTGGTGTGGCAAGAGAGATTTGATGTGGCAAGAGAGATTAGGCGTGGCAAGAGAGATTTGGCATGGCAAGACAGATTTGGCGTGGCAAGGGAGATTTGGCGTGGCAAGGGAGATTTGGCGTGGCAAGGGAGATTTGGCGTGGCAAGATTTGGCGTGGCAAGATTTGGCGAGATCCCTATGACTGGGTGTACTAAATGCCAACATAGACTCCTCTTGAATGACACGAGCAGGACATGTACAAGATGTTGTATGTAAAGGAGAGAGAGGGGTGATAGGCCCTGGGCAGAGAATTGACCTTCTTGATGGCTAGAAGAACAACTTACAAGCTGTGACCTGTGGACATGTGGTGTTTCTGTAGTTCCTGTAAATGGTAAGTAGGAGTCATTATCACATATCAGGCAAAGTCTGAAAGTCTGTCTGCATTTTATGCCAGATTTTCAGTGCCGGGAAAGGCAACTGATAGAGTGAAGCTCGTGGTGTTTGTCTGCAGCTTCAACACAGGGATCAGTGGTTCAACCGTTGTCTTACTATCAACATCCAGAGATGGGTCTCTCTGAATGAGTCTTTGGAGGTGACTCGGATGATTCTGTAGAAGGAATTCATGGGAAAGGCGGCACTGAGGCTGTCTTCATCACCAGTCCAGATGAAGAAGATATCATCGATGTACCACCACCAGCCCAAGGCCCATGGAGCGGAGGTCAACATGCATCCTACTAGTTTACTCCTAAAGAGAACGGCAAAAGATGGTGTCCTCACTGCCCAACTGACCTGGATGTTAAGACCATAGATTGAGTGAAGTGAAGACACTTGATCCACATCTTCTCTCTGCTGAGATGGTCAAGCTCTCTACAGTTCTCAGGTGACCCATAGCCCTGCATAATCATGCCAGAAATAGAGTAGATGGACACACAGAAGTGGTGGTCAACAGGTGTGTCTAGCTTACGGGTATTGACTGTGGATCTGTGGCCACAAAACCCTCTTTTGAGGGGGTTTTGTCTCACCAATGTTCAGTACCACACAGACCCTGCAGGATATGAGATAGATGGAATTGGTGATGATAAAGATAATGTGGCCTTTGGTCTTATATATAGCTATGGTGACATGACTTTTGAAGGAATCCGACTCCTTGACATGTCCTCAACAAGCAATGCAATGGGAAGTACACCTGAAAGTACCCCATTGAATATGAGGATGAACAGTATCATGAATAGAGGGACCTCAGCCCAAACAATGAATTCCCTTACACTGGATGAATGTCTAAATGCCAACATATAGGCTCCCCTGCAATGACATGATGAAGGCAATCTAAAGTAAGCAGGATATGATGGTTTTACAGTACTAGTTATTTCATGTATGGGAAGGAGAGAGAGGGGTGATAAGTGGCAATAAGGGGAACTTTCCAATTGGTACAATCTTGACGTCTGGGCTTCTCAGCAAAAACCAAGGCCCTGGGCAGAGACTTGACCTTCTTGATGACGAGACGAACAGCTTACGAGCTCTGCCCTCTGGACATAAGGTGTTTCTTTAGTTCCTGTGAATGATGAACAAAGTAGGGGTCAATAGAACATACCCAGTGAAATCTGAGGGTCTGGCTGTACATTATACCAATTTTGCAATGCCGGGGTAGGCAACTGTTGGAGTGAAACTATTGGTGTTTGTCTGTGGGTTCAACATAGCTACCAGTGGTTAAGCCATTGTATTCCTTTCACACAGTAACATCCATAAAACAGGTCTCTGTGAATGGGTGCTCAATTGACGATTCTGTGGAAGGAATTCATGTGGATTTACAATGAAGGCAATCGAGCCTCCTTTCATCACTGATTTAGATGAGGAAGGCATCAACGATATAGCGCCACTAGACTCGAGGTTCGACATGGAACTGAGGCAAACATGCATTCTTCTAGCTAACTCCGAAGAGAAAACACAATTGATGGCATCTTCAATAGGTTTTCGCTTAGAAGTTATGCACTAAAAGAACACATGTTGATGCCATATGCCTCAGTTCTATGGAGCCTTGGGTCTAGCAGGGCTATATTGATGATGTCGCCTTCATCTGTACCAATGATGAAAAGAGCTTCATTGCCTACAAAGACCACATTAAATTCCTTCCACATAATCATCAACTGAGTACCCATCCAGAGAGACCCATTTTTCGAATGTTACTGCGCATAAGGAAGACAACAGCCGAACCACTGATCTCTATGTTAAACTCACAGTCAAACCCCAATAGCTTCCCTCCTCCAGTTGTCATCCCAGACACCGCAAAACCAGCATAACATACAGTCAGGCCCCCAGATTTCACCAGATATTTTCCAATGACTCCGACTTTGAACACCATTCACAGGAATTAAAGAAATACCTTACGTCCAGAGGTCACAACTCGCAAGTAGTTCGTCTGGCTATCAAGAAGGTCAAGTGTCTGTCCAAGGTCTCAGTTTTTGCTGAGAAGTCCGAACATCAAGACAGTGCCAACAAGAAAGATCCCCTCATTATCATTTATCACCCGTCTTTCTCCGTCCTATACATAAAATAACTAGTACTTACCACCATATTCTGCTCACTAAAGATCGCCTTTAACATGCCATTCCAGAAGAGCCAATGTTGACATTTAGACATCCATCCAGTGAAGGGATCTCATCGTTCAAGCTGAGGTCCCCCTATTCCTGACACTGTTAGTCCTCACATCCAACAGAGTACTTTTAGGTATATTTCCTGGTGCACTGCTTGTTGAGAACATGTCCAGGAGTGGGATTCCTTCAAAAGCTATGCCATCAGAGCCATATACATGACCAAAGGTCATATCACCTGTACCACCACCAATCTCATCTGTCTCATGTCTTGCAAGGTCTGTGCTGTACCGTGCATTGGTGAGACAAAGACCACCCTCAAAAGACAGTTTCATGACCAAAGGTCCACGGTCAACATCCGTAAATCAGACACGCCTGTAGGCCATCACTTCGGTCTGCCTAACCACTCGATTCCGGACATGATTCTACAGGGTATTGAGCCACCAGGAACAACAGAGAGCCTGTCCATGTCAGTGGAAAGAAGATGTATTGATCAAATGGCCTCGCTCCATTCAACCCATGGTCTGAACATCCAGTCAATGGGTCAGTGCAGGGCAGGATCAATTGCTCGTCTCTTTAGAGCAACTAGTGGTGCATGTTGCCTCTAGCTCCATGTCCGCCAAGGGTCTGGTGGTTTGATACATCGATGATGTCTTCTCCATTTGGACCAGTAATGAAGAGAGCTTCAGTACCTCCCTTCCCATGAATTCCTTTCACAGAACCAACCAAGTCACCTCAGAGTACTCATCCAGAGAGACCAGTTCTCTGGATGTTGCTGTTCGTAAGACAACAGATCACCAAAGATCTCTAATGTTAAACCCACAACCAAACATCAAATGCCTCATTCTAGCAGTTGTCATCTCCGACACCTCAAACCAGCATAGCATACAGCCAGGCCATCAGATTTTTGCCGGATATGTTCCAATGACTCTAACCACCATCCACAGGAACTTGTGTCCAGAGTCATAAACTTGCAAGTCGTTTACTAGCCAACAATTAGGTCGAGCCTCTGCCATCATCCCTCTCTTCCCCTACCTGCTCAAATGACAAACAAGAGCAGCCAATGTTAGCATAAAGTACACCCAGTCACCCCAACCACCCACCCCCAGGATCTCATATTGTTGGCAAGATTTGTTTGGCAAGAAAATTTGGCTTGAAAGACGTTTGGGTGGCAAGACACTTGGACTGGCAAGAGATTTGGCAAGATGGGGTTTGGCAAGATATTTGGCTCAGAAAGACTTATGAACTGGCAAGAGATTTGGCTTGGCAAGAGATTTGGCTCAACCCAGAAATAAATTGATGTTAAAATGTATAAAATTATCTCATATTGTTTGGTAAGAAGATTTGGCTTGCAAGACACTTGAACTGCCTGGCAAGGTTTGGGTGGCAATACACTTGGACTGGCAAGAGATTTGGCAAGAGGGTTTGGCAAGATATTCGGCTCAGAAAGACTTGTGAACTGGCAAGAGATTTAGGGATTTGGCTCAACCCAGAAATAAATTGATGTTAAAATGTATAAAATTATCTCATATTGTTTGGTAACAAGATTTGGCTTGCAAGACACTTGAACTGCCTGGCAAGAAGGTTTGGGTAGCAAGATATTCAGCTCAGAAAGACTTGTGAACTGGCAAGAGATTTGGGCTAACCCAGAAATAAATTGTTGTTAAAATGTGTAAAAAAGTAAAAAAGTAAATATTTTTTGTAAACTTAACAACTTTTTTATGGTACAATTTAAATACGCCATGTTAGATGACCTTCCACTGAGGTCATAAAATCCTTCTGGGTTTTAAAAAAGCAAACATTTCACCAAACAAGTTTCACTCCTGTAAAACATGAAAGAAGTCATTCATGCCATGGTAACTACTCCCGCTCCTCCTACTAGGCTATTGCTTCTGCGTGTCAGCACCAGTTTTTGGGGGGCCAAATGGTATCCAACTGGTCAAGACATTTGCTACGCCTGTGATGAAGGTCAAGGCCACTGGTGAAGGTCAAGGCCACTGGCAAAAATCTTGCCCCAACATTGGGAAAAAAACATGACCAAGGCTGGTGACTGTCATGGTAAGATAATTTCACATAATTCGAGGTCTGTAAGATAATGCAAAGATTGTGGATATCTTTTGTGGTTAATGAGATATGATTTTTTGAAATATTAAACCTCTGTTTGATGCCAACAATATCAAATTATCATATAATTTGTCTGATGATAGAACTACAAGTAGAACTCATCATGCAATTATTTTAAACGATTTTCTGATTTCTGTCTTAAACAAATTTGAACTTCCCATTTGGAGTAGATGTTATAGGTCATTTTAGATACTTGTATGTGAAGAAACACACAGTTCACGTTATTTACGATCATTAAAAAAGAAAGGAGTTATTTCTTTTGGTTTCATGAGATATGATTTTTTCATGTTATTTGAAACCTGGTGATGCAATTATTTAAAAACATCATCTACATGGTAAGGTCATTGATGCTGTAAAGTATCCAGTCTCACTTGAGGTTCGCTTGTATAGGGTTAAGTCTCTAATCCTTAAATTAAATCATGTCATCTGTGCATTATTTATAAGCATTCATTAGTAGTGGTTACGAGGCTGGTCATAAGCCCTGGGAATGAGGATAGTTTTGGGAGGTTCGACTTTGCCCATAAACTTCTCTATGTGCTTCATCATGGTTACAATTTGTTTTTAAGATTTTGCCTCTTCTTGAAGAATCCGCAACTTTTCCAGACCTGAAAAATTGCCAACGAAACATCTTAAGTTTACGAGGTATTTTTAAGGTATTTTGCAAAAGTGGGAATTATGCAAGCTTGTTTGTTTTCGAAAAAACCTTTAGATGATAACAGAATGTGTATTCAGCTTTGTAGACAATGTACCGGACACAGGCCCGGATTAAGGGTATGGAGGGCCTAAGGCTAATGAGAGGGAAGGGCCTAAATTATGCAACATATAAGTTCATCATATTCAGTCACACAAACCATGACTACTGACTAGTGGGTAGCGACTGAAGAGACTATATTCTACACATGTTTTTAAAGTTTCAAACCTAAATGTGCATTTTCCTGGCCTTGGCTGTGGCAAACTCATGAATGATATCCTCAAAGTTCAATGATCTTAGAATTTCACTCTCAATACTCAACAGGGACAAGGCAGTCAGACGATCCTGACTCATGGTCGATCGCAAGAGGTTTTTGACCCTTTTCAGAAGAGAAAATGAGCGTTCCCCACTACAATTACTGATCATCAGTGACAAATACAACCGTAATCCCGTTTCAACGTTTGGGAAACATTCGATCATGTTGGATTCAATTATAATTTTGTACATCCAGACAGCTTGGCTTTCGTCATCTTTCTTCTCAATATTTGAGAAGGACGTAAAAGTAAGAAATTGCTGAAATTCCTTGGTGAAATCTACTGGTAGATGTATTATAGTTTCGTTCATGTAAAAACAGGCATATTTGAAAATGTTTGTCTGAAATGGAGGGCCTAAAATAATCGAGGGCCTTATTAGCCTTGTGGTTAATCCGGGCCTGACCGGACATGTACACTGTATTATGTACATAAACAGTACAGTGAATGTGATGTGTGCGTACAATACACATAAACAGTACACTTAATTGTGGCACACATGCATATGACCGTTGTGTCTGAGGCATTGAGGGCGCAATGTATGTATTAAAATTAATTACTAATAATTAAATAGAAAATCAAGTAGTGTTGAAACTCTTACGTCATCATTATTAGAGTTATCTAGGAGTGTAACTGCAACATGTGATGTCATTCTGAACTTGACAAGAATGAGCATTTTCAGGAAAATTAGGTTCACCGAGAAGGAACGAATGAACACTTAATAATCAATTCTTACTTTACGTCAAAAATAAACTTCCTTGTATGTTTAAAATATAATATAAAATATGTTATCTACCCTTTAAGTTCATTTATTCATTGTGCCTAGTGGAGTTATATAAATGAGAGTTCATAAAGGTTTTAGTTATGAGCTGTACTGTATAACGATAACATGATCAAGAATAATTTATGAAGAAAAAAAATCAAGTGCAAAAACGTATGCTTTAATTTAAGGATTTCCCTTGATTTTTTACACCAGTATATTTTTAACCGTTCGTCTGAGACTGAGGCCAAGACTTGTCTTGAGACCTACAGCACTGATACACATGAGGTTACAAATGGCACAGTTAGTGCTACACGCATAGCCAATCTTCACTATAACTTACTCATAGTTTGGCAACCATAATGGTTGTGACGTGGAAAGTTAGCATATCACTAGTTAACCATTCTAGTATTAACGGTTACCAGGGAAAAGTTTCACTTCTAACAAAATGGCTGCTGAGATCTCGTTTTTTCAGGTAGAAAAACTCTTCATACTTAATGATAAGTACAGCCAGAGGTTAAAAAACATAGGAAAAGGTGTGAGATTTGGAAAGTAATGGATGAGAGAGTGAAATTCAGCAGTGAGAATTTCCGGTTTGCATATAAAATGACTTTATTTAATCATTCAAGTGACGCCGCCGTGACCATACTGTTGTGATATGTTTGTACAGTAAAGACACTGTAAATGTAACCGCGTAAAGCCCCCGGAGCTCGCAGCTGAAGTACATTTCACCTAGAGGGCTACGATATGCACGAGGCGAATACTGAATACCTTGGGTCTTTGGCTCACACTGTCTAGATCTTCTCTTCCTCTCTCTGCTTGATGAAGTTGGGTCTCTGGCTGACATTGTCTAGATCTTCTCTCTCTGCTTGGTGTAGTTCAGTGATTACATTGAGTCTCTGGCTAACACTGTATAGATCATTAGACTGGGGGTAGAAAAACAAAGTTTATTATTATAACGAAGATGGGTTAAGTTGCACAAATAAACCCCAAAAATGTTTAAATTTACACCATTTGAAAAGGGATATATTAAGTAATGTTTTTCCATTTGGAACTAGTTTGTAAGATAAAGGGTTGGGAGTTATGACTAAAAACATGTACCTAATACCTGTTTTTAAGGAAATTTGTACACGGCATTGCAGAGCGCATAAAACTTGACATGACAAATTAATATAAACAGTGAAAACCTCTAAATACTATTGGTATTGTTTAAAAAAAATTCTGTCTGAGGTGCCATTTGAAATAATCACTATTAGATTTAGTTTCTAACCAATTATCATATCTCACTATGAACAACTTCACCTTGAAAATACCTTGAAAATCCGTTTTGCCTTGAAATAACAGTTCACCGTAATTTCACTGCAATTTCACAGTTCCTCTTCCTCTCAGATATTAGCAATAATGTCCATGGTGATTTCACTGCAAATTCATGGTGCTCTCGAGAATTAATGAGCTGCCCCAAAATTGACACAAGTATTTCATGGCAATTTCACGGTATTGTGTCGGTCATGAAATTGTCATGAACTATTTATTTCACAGTAAAATATTTTCAGGGCATTTTCAGGGTAAAGTTATTCATAGTGTCTATCTGGGGGTTTAAAATGGTCCTCATACACTGCATCCCATATCATGCAAATCAAGGCCCACAAGTATTCACATGTCAAATATTGGGATACCATGTTTATTATTGTGCATTTGACTTTAAGAAAAAACTCTGCTAGGGTCAAAGTATAAGACATAGGAGAAGGGAATCACCCACCACCCTCAACCATATTATTTGATCTTCAAATCCTAACCATGCTGAACACAACATGATGCAACAAATATAACAATTCTGTTCAAGGTGTTAGCCAGGATTTAGAAATAGGGGACATCCTAATTTGCTGGAAATTTCAAAACAGGGTGTCCAAATTGTTCACTTACAATACTTTTACATGTAAATGACAGATAGAATAGGGTGTCCAAAATTGAAACAGGGTGTCCAAAAGACACCCAGACACCCCTCTGACTAATATTATGATTCCGGTGGATCTTGTTGAAGTGAGCTGATGAGAACAAAAGATATTTTGTTCTTGCTGATGGATCTTAACTTGTTGCACTCAAAAGGCTTCACACTTGAACAACTGAAGGATAGCAAGCAATAACTTCCAGATATGTTTAAATATTCTTGTTAATATAGTACAATGCCATGTACTGCCACTGGCTATTAAAGTCAAATTAAGTGATTAAAAAATTTACCAAAATTAACTGACACATTTTCTGTTATGGACTGATGCCAACTTTAACCTTTTTCAGAAAAAGAGATTAAATGGAAACTCTGTTCCTTCTTTCTTAAAGGTTATAAATCAATGTTGATATTATATCAGATATATCACGATATGTGCTTACCAGAGTGTCATTATTATAATTACAATGTTGCAATAAGGAGTTAGCTTGTTAATTAGCAGTGTATACAGAGTGACAAGTATTCTGTTACGGAGATACAGAGTCACTTATTTTAGCCACAAACATACCATGGACAAAATATTGTACATTACTTTTTCAAGCCAAATCAAAGACAACATTTTCAGAAGTTAAGTGTCATAACATAATAATGAGTTGAATAATGAGTTGAAAATATATTAAGTGTCATGACATAATAATGAGTTGAAAATATCCGAGTCAAAGAAAATCTTTTTTTTGTGTTTAATGTTTTCCTCGTGTCCATTTTTCATAAATTTTCTCATCAGCTAAACAGCATTTGGATTGGCGCAAATAACACTAATATTAAAAATTTTACATTTGTCCTTTTTAACAACCAAATCTGACACATATTTCAAAGAACCTAGACAAATAATCAAGCATCATATCCCCAGAGATATACCGGCGGTAAGGTATTATTTTTTGTCACTGAAGTTCAATATAGCTGTGATTTTAGCATAACAAGTTAAGTTTGGTCTAAAGCATGAAGTTTTATGTTTTAGCACAAGATATATATTGCTCTAATGCATATAAGATTTGGGGTTCAATGTGTGAAGGAGTAAAGAAAATTTGATCCAATAAAAGTGTTATGCGTAACACTTGGCATTAGGGCTGTGCCGGGTATCCAGGTATCCGAATACCCGACCGAAACAGTCATTACCCGGTTCCATTTTTCAGTTTGAATTACCCGTAAACGACTTTATAAAATTCGGACTTCTAATATTTGAGCGGTGCAAACAGAAATCTGTGACTCTTGAACAATGTAATGTTTACACTTTTACAGACAATTATCTTTAAATTCAAGAGATTACACTCCAATAAAGAAAAGATCGATAGTATGGTATCCTCTGTATAATATAAGTCAATTTATTACCATTTACAGTACATGTATTTGTACACCACTGGAGGCATATTTTCAACATAAATGAAAACGGGTATCCGGGTATCCGAAGTTTCCTGATTTCAGGTATCCAGTTCCAAAAATATCCAAAAGCGCACAACCCTACTTGGCATATGTGTCATGATTTAATCATTTTTGTTAAATAATGTAATTTATTTTATTATGTAACAAAAAAATAAGTGTTCGGGGGGTAGGGGTGACACCCTATATGTATTGCACCTTTAACCCTCTTACTACTAAAAGGGTCAAAATCAGTCAAAATGTTGATATACTTGCCAAGGTATATCTAGTGCACTTAAAAGACAAACATTGTTAAACCTTACGTGTAGTAAGTACATTTACAGGTCAAAATGAGTCAACCGTTTTTGACTGGTAAAAGCATTGTCTGGTATTGTTCAGGGTGGTCAAAATTACAGTAAAAACCAGTCAAAAATGCCCCTGTGTGCACATTTGGGTCACTCCCAGTCAAAACAGGCAATTGACTGATTTTGACCTCTATATAGCAACTTCCCACTAAAGTGCAGCTATAGTAGGAGGGTTAAAAGTTATAGTTCAATGACTGCTCAGCGGCGTAGCCAGGACTTTTTCAGTGTGGGGGCACAGGGGGGCATTGCTTTTCAGTGGGGGGAGCATTGCTTTTCAGTGGGGGGGCCCAGGGGGTATGGGTTTTTTCCCTTTTCTTTTCTTTTCTGTTTTTTGGGGCACTATGAGGATTTTTCGTGGGGGGGCACCTGGGGGGGCACTGGAAATTTGTGGGGGGGCACGTGCCCCCCTAGGCCCCCCCGTGGCTACGCCGCTGCATCAGATTAATCAGAAAATTGTGAAGTTTACTACAATTTCTTGCGCCCAAAACCACTGTACGTCTTGACTACGATGGACAAATCATTCTGTGATATTTGTTCCGTTGTTTTTACTGCAAGTTCTCTTTGCTACTTTGATATTGATGATTCAGGGTGTTTCTTTTTCAACACTCTTTTTGGATATTGTTGGCAGCTATTATGACATAGCAGGATATAATGCAACATCATGTTCGTTTTTGCATAACAATTGAACAAGTACGTACCTTGTCTAAATTTTATTTCACAAGTTTGCAATCAGTCAACTTATACAGGCTAGCAATGATTTGGTTATTTATTTTTTGTACACTTTCACTGCTGTGACACTGACTACACTGACTAAATTTTAACTGTATGTCAAATAAATAGTCCTCTCGTTTTGTTAAAACTCTCCATGCAAAAATGGCACAATTTTTAAACACCTAACATCTATTTAATGCATCCATATTTGATTTTAAGAATCAATTAGAACTAGAGGTATTGAGTTTGTAGAAACCAAACTCTGTGTTCTAAATTTGTTAAAAGACAAGACTAATTACTTCAGGAGATATGAGTATTCATAATATTTAATTAAAATGACATATAATGTGCTATACTGAATACATTAACTTCGGGTTCTGTCACGTGACTGAATTTATACTTCACACAGAAATAATACATTGGATGTCTTTTATCATCATCCTAAATGTGATGAAATTCTGTTTGATAATTTCTGAGATATGAAAATATTCCCTTTTAAATACTGCTGCTAGGGAGCGCTCTGATCTATCATGACATCATCAAACAATTGTTAACGATGAGATATGACTAGTCACTTTATTCACAGAAATCCAATATTCATCTTCCCTATCACATTGGCTGCAGACTATATAATAGTGCTGAAGAATGCTTTTTCTGTTGAACTTCCGGTTTCAATTGGAAAAAAAGTCAAAATTGCGTCATGTCTGTGTACGAAATGTGGTGTGGTTCATGAGATGATTTTTAAAATATTAAACCTCTATTTGATGTAATTTGATATCTTATGACATCATCATGACATCACAACTTTATGACATTAAATATATTTACCTTCATGTCAACGTAAAAGTATTTGTGAAGTATAAGTTAGTCTGAACACTGCAAATATGGTTTTCTCTTCAGAAACGTTTCACAACAAAACTCGCATCCGTGGTGCTGTGTGCAACTTGACAAGAGACTATTTATGGCTCCATGTACACATGGAGTCCAGTTCGGCATACGACTCAACTTAAGACTACTGCCTCGTGCTGTATGTGTGCACAAATGATAGGCCTGTGTGGGAAACGGCAGTGTGCTTGCGAAATGGCCTGTACAAATGTACAGAACAGTGCTTCAGAATATTTTTTCACTTAAACTTCTGGTTTCGACCGGAAGGAGAGGTCAGATTTTGAACCGTGAAGTTGTCATTTTAGGCTATAAAGTACTCTTGACCTCACACTGGGACATCCAGAAAAAAATTCCCATTCTTACATTGCAGTATAATCCTAGCCCTACGTGATATTGTGACATTGGAAAGAATGTTGTATCCGACTGCCACTTTTTAAGGGCTTTTTTTGAATTTTTTTGCAACCACTAACCAGTTAAAAAATTATTCTATCGATTTTTGGTGGTACAGAAAGCGAAAACTATCTTTAAAATCCACTTTTATGATGGTTTTCGGATTTTATTTCCCTTCTAAAAAAATCCTCCTCTTCAGAAAATAGAAGGATCCTATTAAATAGTTGCCACTGCGCATGTACAATGACTGTGTTGGTCACTAATTGTAGAGTTTACAAGATCAGACTGACATGACTGAGGAAGTCATCGTGTACCAAAAATCAGTGGTGGCGCTACGGGGGCAAGGAGGAAAATGCCCCCCCCGGTTACTTTCTTTGCCCCCCCCCAATTTGCCACCCCCCAATTTTTTCCCTGATGTTAAGTCAATGCTTTTTCAGCAGTACAAAATTACATTAAAGATTAATGTTTTCCCCCTTAAATTTAAGCTACCCCCCTCTCTTGCCCCCCAGTTTAACAGGTCTGGCGCCGCCGCTGCCAAAAATGCCTGATTTTTCATGAAATAAATATCCTGGAATAATTTGAAGTATATGTCCATCATCATCCGTATGTTCTCCACCTTACGAGGTAGGTAAGATTACTCTATTGGTAGGCAGATTCACGCAAACTGCCGTTGGTGGCGCTATTTTTCATATGCTTTTGTACTGTAAAAGTTTGTGACCTGCCGAACTTTCATGGTAAAATTCTAATATAAAGGGTAGTCTATGGATGTAGTCACTTCTAGTGTCGATAAATGGATACTACACATCGTGGTTATCTTAAATGATCAATCCATGCCAACTGTAACGTTGGCTTAAAAACAGTGCAACTTGCTGAAAATAGACTTTGTTAGTACTACAAGGATACATTGCAGGCACATTCGGTCACAACCTTTTCCATTGAAACTGGATCTTAAAAATGACCAAATATTTAAATCAACAAAAATTCGTAACTTTGCATAGGGTTAACCTATCATGACCATTGACCCCTCATTTTCTTTCTAATTTTTTGTTCTATCCAGTGATATGACATTTAAAAGCATTGAAGCAACTTCAAATTTTCATGAAACTGCCTACTATTGGTTATATTGAATGAGAAAAAGTGGCGGTCGGATATGACATTCTACCTGTGACATTTCAGAATGATTGACAGAGGAATTGAGTCATTTGTGAAGCGCTACGCTTTGTGTCTGACACTAGATCCCTTTGTCAGTAAACAATGAATGTGGACGGCCTATGAGAAATACATGTACCAACTTGAACCATTCATTGCTGAAAGTAAAATTGCAACATTGTATCATAATAAAGTAGCAGCCAGCAGCAGGTCTGTGCCACATAACTTGGCGCTAAATAAGAGTATGAGTGAAATAAATGGAGCTTAGATTAAAAACAACGGCATACCATCGAGTGAAGTCGTGTCACTAGTCCTCATGGAGTCATGCAGCTATAGGCCTAACTCAGTAACTGATTCAGCGGCCATGATCATACTTTTCCTTCCTCCATGATCACAATGACACTTTCGACTATGTTGACTGGCGTGCATTGAAATAGACACTTGCGAACTCAGAAAGTGCATGCAGATACGTAAACAACTGCAATACAAGATGACAGTGGAACAAAAAGCCTCTCTTTTGTGTCACAGTGCTCAGGTGTTTTGGCGCGCCAACTAACGAGTTTACGAAAACAAACCTTTGTGCACGTGGGAATGTAGGCCCCTGTACTTAAGTCTTGAGTACAATGTGTTGCATTGTGATCCAGCTGATCTCTCGGAATTGAGCGCGCAATGAATTATGGGAGTTGGATTTTGGAAAAACGTTGTCAACAAACGCACTGTGTTTGTGCACCAAGTAAATGGAGGAGAAAGGTGGTCGGCCAGAAAATGAAAGTTTTTAATGTTTTATAGCAAAATTATGGGGACAATCTTTAAGAAATCAGTTAAATTATAAACAGGGCTGGGGGAAGTGCCCCCAAAAGTTTCCGGTGCCCCCCAGGTGCCTCCCCCCACACGAAAAATCCCCATAGTGCCCCAAATCCCGATGTGCGGTGAATGAACTTCAGCTCCGAGTTTAGAGCATTCTTAATTTGTTTACCGATCTCCTTCCAAATACCATTTTTCTATAATACGTACAGCACTCCTTGCTGGACATCAAGGCGCAGATTCAGAGTCTCAAAGGGAGGTAGAGGCACATGGTTAAAAAGGAGGGCACGTTATAAATTAACAAAAACAGGAGGGCCACATACCCCTTTTCCCCCCTGCGATCCGCGTAACCGTATTTACCGGCCGTGAAATTAATTCGAACCTAAGACCACGGAGCCAGGAAAACAGGTATGGTCTGGGGGTTTCGGCCCCTAAGCCTCTCTCTCCACCCTCCCTAGATTCGCCTCTCCCATCCCCACCCCGCATCCCATTTTCAGTTATTTTCTGAATTTCAGTTAGCCTACACTCTCTTCAAAAAGTTTCACTTTCCCCAAGACTAGACTAGATCAACTCTGTATCATTATTTGCCGTATATGATCTGTCTCCGTAGGGCCTACAGCGCGCAGTCTGTACGCATCATAGCGTTGTTTATAGCGCCCCAACGTGCATAATTCTGTGACGGTCGACGGTCGACGCGCGACGTTTAGAAGGGCGACGGGCGACGTTTAGAATGGCAGATATGGAATTCCATATTGGCGTAATACGTGTATCAATGCATGGGCCCCAATAATTTTGTGAAATAGTATAATTTATGCATATTATATCAAAACCACGCTGGTCAAAACAAGTTTTCTCCATGATTCAAGTTTTAAGGCCGAGGATCATTGTTTCGCATGTAAACATAGCTTTTATTTATGACAGAATTGGTCGTCACCAAAATTATACATAACAGCAAAAGAAACGTCACCCCTAAATTTTGATAAATCTGAGAACATGTTTAGCTTATGTGTCCTCAGACGTCATGAATGACGAATTTTGAGGTCAACCAAATTTGCCACATTGTGTTCGTGTTACACTCCATACAACGGCGGATCTAGGCCCAAAGTTTAGGGGGGCCAAATGCTCAGTGGAGGGGCGTATTTGCGAGCGCAAAACGTTTCTGGTGGGGTTTGTTTGTTTTGTGGGTCTAGACGACAATACTTGATTTAGTATGAAATTTCAGTGATAAGCTTTGGATTTGAACCCGCAACCTTGTGATTGTAGGCTAGGTCCTGCGGTCTAACCACTTGACTAATGCAGGGTTTCCGGAAATGCTTAGCTTCTGGTTGCTCTGAGCGGACAAATATTATTCATAATCTACACAGTGCTGCAAAAACAGCCCACTGTATTTTACGTTGATACTTACTGCTCATATGACGATGGAAGACGAATCTTTCAAGTCACTGCTCCTGCTCGTACTCACAAGATTGAAATGCGTTTTATGCACGCGATGTTCGCGCCAAGTCTAAACGTAGGCCTACATTGCGGACGTTGCATGGCTCACCTAATATCCAGGAAACCCCACACAACCAGTCGCGTGTGCATAAGCCATGCATACAATCACCGTGTACGCCTCGTCTAATGCAGCTTGGCTTAACTGCACAAACTACCATTGCAAATTTTGTGGCAATGTTGGATCGTGAGTAGGATTATGAACACATTCATGTAGCCAATCAGTGTGTTGTAATTTGCATACTTTAACAAAAGCTGAACGTATAAGCAAGACTTAGCTGCACAAGGAGGGGCGTAAAGTTGTGGGGTTTTGTTTTGTCTCTCTTTCCCCTTTTTTCTTCTTTTCTTTTCTTTTCTTTTCTTTTTTTTGGGGGGGGGGGCGTACAGCTTCGGTTTTTGGGGGCCATGGCCCCCGTTGGCCCCCCCCCTGGATCCGCCGTTGACTCCATACTCATAATATTCTTCATTAAACAAATTATATTAATTATAAAATGAAAATAATAAATATTTTTAGGGGTGACGTTTCTTTTGCTGTTATGTATATTTATACCTGAAAATATATTCTAAGGGATGCTATAAATATATTTAAATATTTTGGACGAGAAAAATGCAAAAAATGGTTTGAAAATGTGCTTTCGTACACTATATAGGCGAACAATTATGGAGCAAATTTCTTACATTTTTATAATAAAATTCCAAGCTCTTTTGACCAAAGCTTTGATTTTTAATTTTTTTTTTAATTAATGGGGCTAACCTTATGTGCGTGGACGTCTTGAGCGCCGTTTTTTGAGACGCACAGAATTGTAGTCATCAGAAAATTTATGTATAATGGCTCACCCCTAAACTGTTAAAGTTCATGGGGGCACAGAAAATGTACCCAAGAAGAAAAACAGTTGAATCATGCTTCATCTTATTCCAGATGGTTGTAAAATTGTTTTTAATCTTGAAAATAAAAAATATTGTTTTCGATTTTTAAAATAAAATGGTATAGGCCTAATTTGGAGAAGCTCTCAAAACTTTTAATCAATATTCTTGAAAGACCAATAAAATGGAAGGTGGTTAAATTTTTTGCAAAAAGTACTTTAAAACTTTAAATGTGTAAAAATGCTGTTAACATTTTGTCAAATAAAAAATTTCTTTTCATAACCATGATATTAATGTTTCATTTTCTCAATAATTTTCCACTACCGTCGAAATAAACACCAACGAATTAAGTAGTCTCTTCGTTCGCTTCTTCTATAAGGAATGTGTCCATTTTGAGGATCAGTATTTTGCAAATGCAAAGCATTCATATATTTTAGTTTCCACAGACAACAGCTTGTTGACAGCATAGAACAATAAAATCACAGATGTTCAACGTGAAGAAAATTTAGGTCATGTAAATCTCTTACTATTTGTATCTAGTAAAATCAGTGGTTAAACAACTTTTTCCACTTTCACAAGCACTCACTTTCCAGTAAATCATACAATTTCACTATAATTTTATTTCTGTAACATTAAGCATGACTTAGATAAGTTTATGCAACCAGTAATACGCCATAATTGTGTAAGTTTTCCAAAAGTAGGTGCGTCATTTCACGAGTGCGGCGAATTACGTACATGGACGATATATAACTCTATGGTCACATCACACACTGATTTCCATTTCTTACACTAACCCTCCTATGCCCAGGCTGAAATTTGGCCCAGGGAAGCACCGCACCCACAGACAGTCCGCTTGAGTATTTTTGGTTGCATTGCCAATTGTTCACACATGTGTAATTTTCTCTAAGAGTGCTGGAGTTCGTGGCAAACAACCACACTTGTGTATGTCCTACATAAGTTATAAGCAGAGTCACACAGAGCTGTGTATGTACTGCATAAGTTATATATATTAGCAGCAGACTCGTATACAGTTGAGTGGTTTTGGTTTGACCTCCTACCATATCCACATGTCCTTGCATTTATTTGAGTGCACTGCACAAAGTCAGTGGGTTGGGAGTTACATACAAATTTTGAGTGTCTTTGATTGTTATAGGACTCCTATAACAAAAAGGAGGGCTAACGCCAATGTCAATGACGGATATTGACGGCCGTTGGCGGTATTTGAAATTTGATGCCAGCACTGAATTTGGTGCTGGCACCAAATTCGGTGCTCACTTCTTTTCAGCCTGGTATAATGCAGCTCAGTGGGTAGACATGATTTCAAGTCTGAGATCGCGGTTATTTTTGTCTGCAGTGCATCAGCCACGCAAAACGCCGTTTACCCCTACATGGCATTCACAGCCCGAACTAAGGTTAATGTCGGAGGTTAATACACAAGAGGGCGCTATTTAATGCGATACTGCAGAGTGGCTTCAGGCAAACAAAAAACCACGATCACAGACTAGACTTGGAACCAAGTCTACTCAGTGGGCCTGGGGTGACTGAGTTTTCAGCATTGCATGCTAATATTAATAATAAGTGGGTGGGCGGACGGGGACTGCGAAAGCGGCCATAACTATATTTCATGATATACTATATAGTCACCTAATGACAAATCATATCAAAATATTTTGTGCAAAAAATTTAAACAATTTGATTTTAGTTCCTTTTTATATTTTGTGTCGATATTCCTTGAAATCAGACTTACATACAGCACAGATCGACGCGCCGAGAGCACACAAAGCACGGTAGCTACTCTATGACAAAATGGCGACGCGCACGGACGAACTCTGCAACTGACTTGTGCGAAGTTGTACTTGTTGTAGGCAGAACTTCTGAATATGGAACGAAATAAACAACTTGGAAAGAAATTGCCAGGGAGGAGAAGTAAGCTTAATGTGTTTGAATGAGAAATAGAGTGATATATTGTTGGTTGGGATGCAAATTCCCACTGAGTGATAAAAATGTACCGAACAAATGAAATTGTCAACAGAACGATATTCAATCCAACAACAGATGAAGGAACACATGATCCAACCATCTCGCTTCTGACCATGAATGTCTCAGGCCATGAGAATGAAAGTCATAGATTTGCGTCCACCGCCCGCATGTTCCGAAAGCTGCCGCCTAAATGTTTCATTATTTGCCCCAAAAATCATTATTTGCACAAAAAAGGTATTTCAACCAAACAAATTTAGTTCCAAATCATCCACATCAGTAAAACGAAGTTTTTACCAAATTTCCACCAGTATGTGCGCTATAATCATTGGCACATGTTCTCTTAATACAGTCTTAGTCCCGCGTACGTCGTTCACAAAAAAGGTCGCATCGCGCTATGGTAAACTCCGTCCGATCCGCACCTGCAACTGTACCGCCTTCACATGCACAACACGTTCGCTGAATTGAGCATTTGTATCTTATGCCTGTGAGTGTGAGTGTGCGGCCCGCACGTATAATGATGCACGTCTTAACCCTTACTCCCTAAGCATTGTTACTGAACAATAAAAATCCTTCAAAATCCTCCAACTGCCTTTGTTGTCTAGGGAGTTAGGGTTAATGACCAAAATTCTCCTTGTTACTCCTCTTTTACCCTTCACCCTTCCCTCTCTCTCTAGCAGGTAGAAAGCATGTACATAAAGTGATTAAGAATACGTCAAATTAGAAGAAACATCTTGTGATTGCGCTGTTATTAATGATAATGATCAATGGAAATAATGAATAATGAAAAAAAGCCTCATGTGTTTTCGAAATTTCCCGGATGCAAATCTATGACTTTCATTCTCTTGGCCTTTAGTTAGGAACTGCATTCTGTGATATGGTGTTGAAATTTCTGGAATTTCTATGTGAATTACATTTTTTAATTAATAGGTTTTAAGGGAAGGTAGGCCCTAACTGTTAGGCCTAACCTACATAAAAAAAGCTAAAACTTTTAAAGATTGGTTGTTTAATATTTTGAATCAAAGTTAAGAAAGTTACTAACAAGTTACTTAGTAACTATATTCTTAGAGCCATTTTACAAAAATTACCAAAGTTGGGGTCAAATGTCGTATCCGACCGCCACTTTTTCTCATTAACCCTATTATTACTATCAGTAGGGTTTTCAGTTCGTACGTGCTTGACCGAAGCCCTCCACACACACAGCGCATCGCCCGCAACAAAAAACATCAAAATTTTAAATAAAAAAATTATATTACTTTTACCTGTCGAAATCTTACATGTAATAGCTCATTGGAAAGCTTATAGTTTCAGCTATCCAACAATGTACATAAAATAGCAATCGGAAGTACGTGCAAAAGCCTAGATTTTTATGAATGGACCACTCTCGTCCCCGCCCAGCCTTTCGCTGTGTTCGAGATCGGGCGCATTCAGCCCGTAAAATTTGCCGCGCTCTGCTGAGGCATCCACTTGAGCTGTCTCCGCATCCAGTACATTGTGATTGACATGCAAACGGGTTTCCCTATTGAGTCAAAGGGCTCTTACATACCCATGCTTGCTCGATCTCTATAACTACTCTACAGGCAATTCTGAAGAGATAAAAAAGTAAACACCGTTTTACGAGGTTAAATTTTCAAGTTGAAAGGTAAGAGTGGTGTCTGAATGAATTTTACACCTCTTTTCTATCATATGTGAAAGTTTTGAGCCGTAATTTTGTTTAGTTTTGAGCGGAGTGTATTTTTACACCCTTTCAAAAGCTCTTATGAGGGAAACGAGCACGAACGCTGTGCGTGTGTATCACGGTTTGTGTAGGCTGATTCAACGGTTTTGGTGTCATTAGGGATGTACACAGTGTATGGACAGTCGCACTTCATCGAATGCTGTATATTTGATTAAATAAAACAGGATTCCTCAAAAACTACTCGTCCGATTTTCTTGATTTAAAAACCATTGTATTTCTTTCATCAAGATCTTTAATTTGATATAAATATTGAGCATATTGGTTTAGGAATAATTTTTAAACTGAAAACCCTACTATCAGTGCAATTTTTGAAACAACCCATTCAGAATTTTGTGGTTGGGAGTGGCTTCAATGTGTAGGAGGGTTAAATATAACCAATAATGTAAGGTGGAGAACATATGGATGATGATGGACATACTTCAAATTATTCCAGGATATTTATTTCATGAAAAATCAGGTTTTTTTGGCATACAATGATTTCCTCAGTCATGTCAGTCTGATCTTGTCAACTCCCCCATAAGTGACCAACACAGTCATTGTACATGTGCAGTGGCAACTATAATAGGATCCTTCTATTTTCTGAAGGGGAGGATTTTTTTCGAAGGGAAATCGAGTCCGAAAACCATCATAAAAGTGGATTTTAAAGATAGTTTCCACTTTCTGTACCCCAAAAAATCGATGGAATCATTTTTTAACTGGTTAATGGTTGCAAATTTTTTTCAAAAAACCCTTAAAAAGTGGCGGTCGGATACGACATTCTTTCCCAAAGTTGTACATACATACCTTCCATTTAAGACTGATTTTACTATTTCGATATCAATACAATGCTGAAAATTGGATGAACAGGGCTCAAATAGCTGCATATGTTGCATTCGACAGAAGTATTTAGTGCACCAGATATGTCTGTACTTGTCCCTGTGCGTAGACTAGATTGTCTAATGTTACATTTGCATTTAGTGGAATTTTTTAAACAAAAAATCTATTGCTGTTTTTTGATGTCTAAGTTTTTGTTTTTTTTGTTTTTTTTGGCATTGCAGTTTCAATTTGAAGTGATCGGATTGGACATTGTTTCATGAAACGATATTGATCAGGCAATTCAACTGCGATAGGTCAATGCAATTTCCAGCATGCATTGGGCATGCCGAAAAGGTCTCAAGTTACCAAAGGTTCAATAACAAATATTCTCTTTTTTTGCTATTATCATAACAAGCTGTTCTTCCAGCCGGAGAGATCATAGCTCTTGGTGCCAAGTCAAGATCAGGAAGCAACCAGGATGTTCCGGAACGTTCCAACCCTGACTGGAAGAGAGAGTCCCCCTCTGCCTCCAGCAGTGGACCACCACACAAGATGGCTAAAGTCTCCGGCCAGACGTTCACCCCCTTAGGCAGAGGGGCACCGGAGAGTAGCAAGGCAGGGTCAAGCGAGCATATCGTTAAGCCAGGCATTAAGACAATTGAAGGTAAGAAATGGGGAAAGAATGTAGAATACAACCGCAACTTTTCTGTCTAAATATGACCAAATATCAAAGATTTTCATTTAAAAGATGATAGAGGGCACACCTAAGGAGAGGAAAGTGTAGTCAAGTGAGGATTGGAAAAGATATTGTGGGAGATTTTGATAAATGAATGTATGCACATCCAGTGAGATGTTTGCCATTTTGTCGTCTGCTAAAAAACACATGATGTAGGATTTGAGGCTTTGCATGGTGGAGATAGATGTTCTTGAGTTCTTTCAGGTACACCATGTAATGATCTCTTCTTGGAAGAAGTGATGGCTCTGAGAAGAGCCAGTTGGTTTGTTCTCAACGTTTCGACTAGTCTGCTCTAGCTGTCATCGGGAGTCACCTGATGACGGCTAGAGCATTTCAAAGAGCTGCGTAAGCAGAAACAAAAATGCTTAGCAAATGTATCTGCTGAGTAAAATGTAGCTGAGAACCTGTCAGAAGCAATATACATATAAACATGACAATTTGGCTGGTAACCTGTTTTTGCTAACCATATATTTTCTGCACTCGGCAAATTTATCTACAAAATTGGCCCCCTGATAGTCTCCCATTCTGATTATTTCTACTCATTTTCTTGCCCTAAGTGCCTTCCTCTGAGCTTGTGGATCAGGTCCTAGATGCAGATGCTGCCGAGGATGATGATCGCATTGACGGTCTGCTGTGCGGTGGCCTGAAGTCACTGAAGAGCACCAGGGCCAAGCCAGGGTCTCAGCTCTACCTCAGCTTGATGTATCTAGCCAAGATCAAACCCATGCTGTTTGAATCCGAGGATGTGGTCGATGTAAGACAATTTCAAAATCATAAGCAAAAATTTTGTGATTAAATGGTTAACATAAGCATATTTAGGTAAAACTTGTAGCTTTGCATGGTGAGGATGATAAGTAAGACTAATTGCGGTGACACCATGTGGAATCTCAATTGAGTAGTAATTAGTTCTGAAAAGAACTGGGGGTACAATTCCACATGGTGTCACCGCAATTAGTCTTACTTATAAGCATATTTAGTAATTCTTCTACTTCTTCTACGCTGATACTCATTGGAAGCCTGTTCAGCAACTTAACGAGGATTGTGGTGTGGTGCCTCAGAATGGTGGACACTTAAGCAAGGTGCTCTCTATATACATATGTGGTGCAAGTATAAATCCACTCCTGGCTTTAGGCATCGATGGCTCACTTGAACTGCTCCACTGTGGGCAGTTCAATGATGTTTTGGGGGGAGCGCATCCCAGTCACGCAGAGTTCGCGGGAAGAAGCTCTGTTTGTAGCTGTCAGAATTGGCACATAGTATCACAACTATGCAAATCATTTGATTACAAACTACACAATAATGTACAAGAAAATGTAAATGGTGATCGCTAGTAAGACCAAGATACAACGCGCGCATATATTTGCAAAAAAAATCCATGATTGCAGACCTATGAATTTTAATCTTTGTTTCATCCCTCGCAGTATGTGTGTAGCCTTCTTAAAAGGGACATCAGCATGAGCTTCAAAAGCAAAGGAAATCCTCTAGTATCAGTGCTAGCCTGTAACCTCCTCATGCACGCATATCTTTATGAAGACAACTGGCCCATTGCATTTGTTAAGGTAAGTGGATCTACCCCAGGCTTGTTTTTTTCAGTGATCATTTTTAGAAACTCAAAACACTATACCTAGTCTTTCTTTGATATTGTACTGCTGTGTAGAATCTTTTTTTTATTGAAATAATTTTATTCCCAATATAACTCGTAATGACATTTTTGTACAGTTAACCCTCCTACACATGGAGGCCACTCCGATCCACAAAATTCTGTTCTTTAGCAACCTTCAGTACATACATGTACAAGCCTGCTGTCCTTTCCAAGTAATCTTACAAAATCAACAACTGTGTGACACCCAAGGACACTGTAAATGTTTGAACATTAGTATGGCCTACAATGTATCAATGGGAGACCACTTTACCCTGCAACCTCAGTGGTGTGACAGTGCACAGAAGGGTAACCATAGGAGGCCACTGGCAACAGCTAATGGCTTGGAGTGGCCTGAATGGGTTGTTTCAAAAATTGCACTGATTGTAGGAGGGAAGGAAAGGTACAAAATGTTGAATGTTGACAAAACTGCTTTTATGAGATGTACATTAACCCTAACCCCCTAAGTATTCTGGTTAGGAACCCTCCTGAATCCTCCAAAATCCATCAGTGGACTTTTGGAAACATGCCTTTACCTTCAAAATGCACCATTCATTTTTGTTGATCTTTCATATTCAGCACTTATGGCCTGTACTTGCCAGGTAGTAATTTTGCCCCATTTGAAGAGGTGAAAGTACCAGTTTTGATGGATTTTGATGGATTTGGGGTGGCTAGGGTGAAACAATCAAACTGGTTCAGCTTATAACATGTTGTGAAACCGTATGTTTTTTTGTTTATTCTAATGTGAAATATAGGAAACTGTTCATTATTTAACGTTTCTCAAAAATTACAGCACTTCAGAAAAAACTAATTTCTAGGGAAGATTAATACCATCATCAGCTTTACACTAAGTAAGTTTAACATTACAATTCTACCATTTTGTTATTTTGGAATGACCAATTGTATACCTTACCTTTTAATCATTTTCTTTCCTCCTGACAGGTCTACCTTGAGGATGCTATGGGTGAGAGGGTATGGGTTGATCATGGTAGCTGCCGTGAGTTCTGTAGTAATATCCAGACAGCGTTTGGTACCAAGCTGCCTCCACGTCACCTGATGCTGCCTATGGAACAGTTACGCCATGCCAGCAATACTCCAGATTCAGCCAGTAGGTTTTCTTTAAAAATTTCTTTTCCGATGTTTTGACAGAGACTGTGTCACATGTAAACCATTATTGTTTCACCAATAAATGTCATGTTGCAGACAGGTTGCTTGTATTTAGTACAGAAAATAACTCCAAAAATAAGGCAATTCGGATTCAGAAAAAATAGTACAGATTGATATAGGCTTACTGTTCCGTCCAAACTTGAACAGACTTTTTGCTCGGTTACGCTTGGTCTCAAGATGGCAGATTGTCAAAAGTAATGATAGTTTTGTTCCTTGTCTGTTCGGAAAAGGATTTAAATTAAAATAACACCGCATTTTGGAGCAACGTTGACATTTAAGTCGAGGATTGTTACTGAATTTTCGCATAGCTTCGTGATCGGCAAAGTATGTCCCTGTCAGCCATTGTGACTATTGTCTTGTCATATAAGTATCGTAAATATTTCCATCTGATTCTGGTGATTAAAGATCTTTATCATGACGTAGCCATTTTGTGTCACCTCAAACAAATCCATGCTACCAAACCGAGGCTGGAAGGGAAAATAGTCTGATACCTTGTATGTATTTATATTTAACCACTATAATCATAATGCGTATACAGGGTACTTGAAAAAAAAGTCTGTTGTAAGTTGCATTTCCTCTGGGCCCACTTGCTTAACCCTAACCCTCCAGGGTATTTTGGCTAGAAACCCTGCCAGACGCATCAGATTGCATCGTTTGTCAAAGTGACTTGACTGCCCAGTGCAGCAAAATCCATCAGGTCACAAATCTCAAGGCCGAACTGCCTCAGAGTCTGTGGTCACCAAACGCAGCAGGATACAACTCTGGCATTGTTCAATGGGACCAGCTCTCAATAGCCTCAGACTCGGCTGCTTATGCACTGGTGTTGACAGCTGAATGCATCAAAGTGCACCAGACTTTTCCACCTGATGCACTGTGCTGCGTCTGGCAGGGTTAGGGTTAATACACATATAACCTGAATCCTCCAAAATCCTTCAGTAGTAAAGCAAGCACATGACATGTATGCACACATGTACACATATGTTTCTAATCTGTGATACATGTACATGGCCAGGGACCCTCCCTGCATGCATGGAGCAATAAACACTGTCCACTGACCCAAGCACTGACCTTGCAATCACTACAACAAACATGGATGTACATGTACCATGGAAAGGCAAGTGTGTCTGATAACCTCAATCCTCCAAAATCCTTCACTTTAGCAAAGTGCATATAGCATGTAACCTCAATCCTTCAAAATCCTTCACTTTAGCAAAGAGGATTTTGAAGGATTTTGGAAGGTTAGGGTTAAGTAAAACTTGTAGCTTTGCATGGTGAAGAGGATAAGTAAAGACTATTTGCGGTGACACCATGTGAATTCTCAACTGAGAAGTAATTAGTTCTGAAAAGAACTGGAGGTTACAACTTGACGTTTCGATCAGTATGCTCTGATCATTTCCTCCTTGTTGCTATTTATTCCTTAACCCTCCTACAATCAGTGCAATTTTTGAAACAAGTCATTCAGGCCACTCCATTAGCTGTTGCCAGTGGCCTCCTATGGTTATCCTTCTGTGCACTGTCACACCACTGATATTACAGGGTAAAGTGGTCTCCCATCGATACATTGCAGGCCATACTAATATGTTCAAACATTTACAGTGGCCTTGGGTGGCACACAGTTGATTTTGTAAGATTACTTGGAAAGGACAGCAGGCTTGTACATGTATGTACTGAAGGTTGCTCAAGAGCAGAATTTTGTGGATCGGAGTGGCCTCCATGTGTAGGAGGGTTAAATGGTTACCCCTCACTAACAGTAACATTTCTTATGTCAACAGGTGGAAGTCCTCTCCGAGATGAGGGTGATTTGGGTTCCGAGTCCTCACATCAGCCAGATGACATAGACCTGACGGCAGACGTACAGGCAGAAGGGGTCACACCTAGGTATGTTTGCAAGATTGTTAAGCCATTGTACACCATTGGTAAAATATCTGTAAAATGTCTATAAATGCATCCATACTTTTTATTTATTTATTAATTTTTAAATGTTTTTATGAGTAATTGCATAATAATGGTTTATATTCTCTCATGTTTGTTTATAAATTTGGTTCGTGCAACTTAAAGGGGCAATATTGTCCCGATCAACAGGGCATGGAATCAGAGTGCTCGTTTTGGATTAACTCAGTGACTGAAAATAATATCCCACATGATAATCTCATATTACCATTGCTGCTGCATAAATGAGCCAGTAATTTTTAGTCACTGAGCACAGATTCCATGCCCTGTTGAAAGTCTGCTCTGATCGTGATGATACTGTCCCTTTAAGCTTTGATGTTTTTCTGTATAAAGTTTAATTTTATTCTGTAAATATTGATGTAATGTAACTTTATATTATGTCATGTGCCTGCAAACATTTTTTGAATGCAGTGGGTGCAGTACAAATTATTATTATGAGATGTACAGAAACTAACCCATGAAAGTTTGAGTTCATTTCATTGTATCATAAAGGAGTCTATAGTGACAATGCATTCAAATATGTGACGGGCTCTGCGAAAATGAGTCGCTTCTCGCACGGCCTATTTCCATGTACAGGGTTGATGAATGTTTGGAGGGTGAAAAAAGAAATTGGAAATTGATTTTCTGATTATCCATTATTTCGGTTCTTTAGTATCTGTATTTTCATATTTATAAATCAAAAAGCTATTTATTGGTAACTACACACATTTTATTAGTAACCTGCTGAAGTCATGGGTTTTTACAGTTTTTTTTAATAGGCAATTTCTCCTATACGGGTTTACTCGATTGTTGACCTAATACATATTTTCAAAAGGTGATAACTTTTGAACCGGACATGCCACAGTTGTTTAACAGGTATCAAAATGAAGCTTATTGCATGCTCTTTTCAGCCATGTATATAACTTAAAAATTATGTTCACCCCCATGTGACTCATTTTCGCAGAGCCCGTCACATATATTGTATATTTGCAGTCATTTATTGTGGGAAATGGATCACAGCAGTTAACCGACCGTGAAAGTTGTGGTTAAACGGTTAGCGAACTAAGGGAGGAGGGCCAAAGTCATGGTACAGCCAAGCCTTTGAGAAGCCCGGCCAGGCCCAGGCTACCTGGCCTCCTAATCTGTCTTCTGTGAGTACTGCCAATCAACCTAACCTGGGTTTCTGGAGGGCCTAGTCCAGCCAAGTAGAGCTCATTATAATGGCTGCAGTTGTGAACAAAAGATAGCTCAGACATCAGTTGGGTCTGTGTTAACAATAAGACGCAATTTGAGATAGTAAAGGGTCTTTTGTGCTCAGCTAGAGGATTATGTAGGCCCCTAGGCCTGGGAAAGCCTGGGCCTGGCCGGGCTTCTCAAAGGCTTGACTGTACCATGACTTTGGTCCTCTTCCCTAACCGGTTACTCCCAGCACTAATCTGTTATTGATTACAAGCAAAATTTGATTGTCCCCTTCTGTCCACCCTTAGGTACTGCCTGCTCAAAGACAGCATAGAGACCTACGTGGTGGACTTTGTCCGTGATCAGCTGACCAGACGCCAAGGGATGGACACCCCAAGGAACCTACTGCGTGTCTTGACCGCGGCGTGTGGCTTCCCTGAGGTCAGACTACTGGCCGCATTAAGACTGGAGATGTGGCTACAGAATCCTAAGGTAAGACTTTGGTGTGGGTCAAGCCTGTGGTCAGTGTTCGGTCATTTATTCATCTAGTAAATATCTCCCCCCCCCAAAAAAAAAAACCACAAACAAACAAAACTAATCGCCTAAAATTTTTTTTTAACAATTTAATACTGTTAAAACAAGAAGGTCATTTGACATAAAACACAATAAAGGGGGCCACTTTCCTACCGTCACGTTAGCAGTTTTTCTAATGGTTGTAATTTTTTTTTTTAATATCTGAAACCACCCCAAAAGAATTTCAACATTTGAATAGACATGCATGCATATCCTAAAGATAATTTGAGTTGATTATTACTATTATTTTTTTAATTACCCTAAAATTTCCATCAACAAATGGACAGAAAAGTGAGGTAACTTTTTCCGTCCAATTTTTATGGAAATTTGAGGGTGAAAAAATAAATTAAAAATAACATAAATCAACTCAAATTAGTTCTAGTATAAACCTGCATGTCCATTCACATGTTGAAACACTTTTTGGTCGGTTTCAGGTACTTAAAAATAAATAACAACCATTGGAAAAACTGCTAACGTGACGGATGCAAAGTGGCCCCCTTTATTGTGTTTTATGTCATTTACGTGTTATCCTAGCAGGCCAGGTCTTTTGAAAGATCCTGTGAAGATTGGAACATCAGGTAAATCTAGTCAGTTAGTAGTTTCTACTTGTTCAATTTTTCACCAGTGGTTAGTGTTAAACATGCTTTGAATACAGGGTTGGGAATACAAGCATACATTGAAGTGTGTACACAGGCTGAATGCAACAAAGGTCAAATTCTGTTGGATCTTGTGGAAGTGAGCTGAGAACAAAAGATCTTTTGTTCTTGCTGACGGATCTGATAGATGTCTAGCCAATTATTGAAGGGGATCAGGGTTAATTATCTAGTTGCAAAGTTATGTTTGAAATGAACCCAACCCAGAAAATATTTAATATTGAAAAGTTTGCATTTTTAGTAATATTCTGCTGGGTTGAAATTAAGTAGAGTTAGGCAAGAATTAGATTTTGTTGTGGTTGGGTTTAGAGCATGAAAGATGGGACATGCTTTATGGAATTATCCATCAACCTTATTTCAGGCTGGTGATTTCTCAGGATTTTTCCTGATTTTTCCTGATTTCAGGATTTTTTACAATCTCCCTTAGCCTCAAAATGTTCTTGAAAGAAGAGAAGTCGCCGCCAAGGAAAGAAAGAAGTAGTCTGTATTGTGTCCAAACCTCTAGTTTCTAGTTTGTGGAGATGTAGAGTCTGTAAATCCTCCAAAATCCAGAAGGTTCAGGGGCCTTTGTCCTCTCAACCAAATGGAGACCCAGCCCCGCTACCCAATTTTCAGGATTTTTTACTTTTGTCAAATCACACCCCTGTTTGCTTTGTTTTGATTGCAGCTGACAAGACCCGCCCAGGAGCTGCTTATGGCAGTATGTCTGAACTGTGACACCCATGGCCAAGAGGATGTTGAGGTCATAGGTCATCTCATTAAGATTCGTCTCAAGACCAAGCCTCTGATTAACCATTACATGCTCAGCATGAAGTAAGTCCACACGTTCTGCATTATTGACCTTGGCCAATTTCATTAGAGCTGAGCACGGAAAATTTCTGCTTAGCAAAAATAGGTTACCGGCCAAATTGCCACAAAATGTATATTGCTTCTGGCTGGTTCTCAGCTAAATTTTGCTTAGCATAAAAAACTTGCTAAGCAATATTTTCTGATAAGCAACTCTATGAAATTGATCCTTTGAATTAGTAAAGTTGATTTGCCTATCTGGCAAAAGTTCACATCCACACTTGCCCTATTTTGAAACATTTTCAGACACGAAAGATAAGGTTTACGGGTAACACCATGTGTAGTAATCTCTTATTGAAAGTAATGGTGCGGTTCTGAAAAGAAATAAATATTCCCGACGTCAACTGGTTAAGCGTAAACCTAATCTTTCTTATACAAGCCACCGTGCAAAGATTCAAATCACGTTTACTTTCAGATAACACAGGAATGCTAATCGCACTGTTATTTTACATACGCAGAGAGTTATTAAACCAGCACCCGGAGAACCTGTCCACTCTTCTGAAGCACACCATCTACAATGAGCTGTCTAACTCTCGCAATCCTAACAATATGCCTCTCCTGGCTACCATCTTTCAGCATTCTCCTGAGGCATCGGCTAAGGTAAGATTCAAAATAGTTTGAGTTGAGATTCTGAATGTTAAAGTCAATAGACCATTCATTGCTCAATCTGATCACTTTAAATTTATCTAAGACATAAAAAAACTACTACAGAAATTTTCATATGGGTGCAGGCCTGTGATTTCTCAGGATTTTTTACAAATCTTTTTTTGCCTCAAAATTTTCTTGAAAGAAGAGAAGTTGCCACCAAGGAAAGAAAGAAGTAGCCTGTATTGTGTCCAAACCTCTAGTTTCTTGTTTGTGGGGATGTGGAGATTCTGTAAATCCTCCAAAAGTAAACATCCAGGAGGTTTAGGTGGCTTTGTCCTCCAGACCAAAGGGAGACCCAGGCCCGCTGACCATTTTTCAGGATTTTTTACTTTTGTCAAATCACACCCCAGTGAGTGTGGCTATATAAGGGTGATAGGTCAATTGGAGAGCAGACTATCGACGGGGCATGGAATCAGTGTCCTAGTTTTAAATGAACTCACTAATGGAGAATAATACCCCACAAGCACACCAAACATTAACTCTAACTCCCTATGCTCATTTGCTTACACATAACCTGAATCCTTCCTAACTCCCTAGGCCCATTTGCTTACACATAACCTGAATCCTCCAAAATCCTTCAGTAGTGAAGCAAGTACATGACATGAATGCACACATGTGTTTCTAATCTGTGATACATGTACATGGCCAGGGACACTCCCTACATGCCTGGAGCAATAAACAGTGTCCATTGACCCAAAGCACTGACCTTGCAATCACTACAACAAACATGGATGTACATGTACCATGGAAAGGCAAGTATGCCTAATAACCTTAATCCTCCAAAATCCTTCACTTTAGCAAAGAGCATGTAGCATGTAACCTCAATCCTTCAAAATCCGTCACTTTGGCCAAGGTTAAGTTAGGGTTAATGACCCAGTAGTGTACATAGAAGTACAAAATCCAAGTTAATGTATGGTAATAGAGTAACACAAGTCTTCTCATCGTTTATATATTACAATTTCCAATGAGACAACCTTGTGTTCCCACTGGGAACGGCAACTGTTCCAATTGAGAACCCATGTTTTGGGAACACAAAGCATTCCCAAATGGGCGTGCGATCCCGATGGGAGAGTGTAAGTGACGTGTCAATGGAACACTCCTTATAGAACATTCTCGGTGAGAACCGTCCTTTATCAGTGAGACCAGCTAGCGTGAATATCTGATGGGTACAGTCAGTGTTCACAATGGATCATTCCAAGGAATTGCTATTTAATGAGCTTTTCAACAATTGTCTTTTTTTTTTCGTTTTCTTCCTTTGAAGTTTTTAGCCAATGTGTTTCAAGAACTTCTGATGAACAGAGATGACTATCTACGAGCTGTGAGGGCGCTATATAGAGAAATTGTCAAGTCATTACGCTATGACATGGACTTCCCAGCATTCTGCAGGGGACTCATGAAGGAACGAACGGACAAGCAGTTTGTAGATATGGAGGCACAGTTCAAGGTAATATCAAGAGAGTAGATGACATTAGTTCAGTGGCCAAATTCAAGCTAAATTTTTAAAAAATACCTAAAATTAAATCTGAAAGTTTACCTGCTGTTAATAACGCCTTAAACAGTATATTCATCAAAGTGCTAAGAAAAAGGGGTTATGAATTTTGTCAAAAACTAATAATTATTAAAATTCTAGTTATTTTTTAAGGAATTGTTTTAAATATTGAGAAAACTTTCAGATAGTATCCATTTCCTTCAGTGAGAGCTAACTGATTTCTGATATTTGTCATGGATCATATTGCTGGCCTTTTTGAGTCGATGTCCATCATCACGATTTGTCTTCCCAGAAACTATGCCAAGGAATGATTTTATGTAAACATAGTTCAGGTAGAAATATTTCTGATTGTGTGTTATGCTAATGCTGATTAGCAACTGTTTTGTGTAATATTTTGCTGTGTAAAACAAGCAATACCATTCACTGTACAATAAATGCTAAAGGAAATATGCCCAGTTATGCAAATTAAGCCTGTGGAGGTTTTCTTTGCAGACACTCAAAAGCACCAACGATACAGTGCTTCATGCATATGTTGGTGTAGGGGGAAAAAATGAAATGAAATGCCCAGTTATGTTCATGGCAAACTCCCCCAAGTCTCACAGAAGATTGCCTTCAGGAGAATGGGAATAGCTGGCCATTGCCACTGCCATCCCAACCTCCCCACCTGTCGGTTGGTGCTCTGGGAACCAAAGCATGGTTGGAAGAATAGAGGAGACCAGAGGGCAAGCTTCATAGGCATGCTCAAACGCGATGTCGGAGCAGAAACGGTGGAAGAGCTGGCCATGTGCATGGAGGACAAGGGTTGATTGGAATATCTGGAGGCGATCCCGCCTGCAGGAGGCCTAGTAGTAGTAGTAGTAGTAGTAGTAGT
>CM055819.1:37061162-37135433 GCA_029582265.1 Zoroaster sp. YZ-2022
CTGGAAAGAGGGGTGAAAACCAATAAGACTTGTGGTCAAGCCTGTGGTCAGTGTTCGGTCATTTATTCATCTAGTAAACATCTCCCCCAAAAAAAACCACAAACAAACAAAACTAATCGCCAAAATTTTTAACAATTTAATACTGTTAAAACAAGAGAATATTTGACATAAAAAACACAATAGTAACATTTTTCATTCAAGTCACGTTAGCAGTTTTTCTAATGGTTGTAATTTTTTTTTTAATATCTAGAAACCACCCAAAAGAATTTCAACATTTGAATAGACATGCATGCATATCCTTAAAGATAATTTGAGTTGATTATTACTATTATTTTAATTACCCTAAAATTTCATCAACAAATGGACAGAAAAGTGAGGTAACTTTTTCCGTCCAATTTTTATGCGGAAATTTGAGGTGAAAATAAATAAAAAATAACATAAATCAACTCAAATTAGTTCTAGTATAAGCCTGCATGTCCATTCACATGTTGAAACACTTTTTGGTCGGTTTCAGGTACTTAAAAATAAATAACAACCATTGGAAAAACTGCTAACGTGACGGATGCAAAGTGGCCCCCTTTATTGTGTTTTATGTCATTTACGTGTTATCCTAGCAGGCCAGGTCTTTTGAAAGATCCTGTGAAGATTGGAACATCAGGTAAATCTAGTCAGTTAGTAGTTTCTACTTGTTCAATTTTTCACCAGTGGTTAGTGTTAAACATGCTTTGAATACAGGGTTGGGAATACAAGCATACATTGAAGTGTGTACACAGGCTGAATGCAACAAAGGTTAAATTCTGTTGGATCTTGTGGAAGTGAGCTGAGAACAAAAGATCTTTTGTTCTTGCTGACGGATCTGATAGATGTCTAGCCAATTATTGAAGGGGATCAGGGTTAATTATCTAGTTGCAAAGTTATGTTTGAAATGAACCCAACCCAGAAAATATTTAATATTGAAAAGTTTGCATTTTTAGTAATATTCTGCTGGGTTGAAATTAAGTAGAGTTAGGCAAGAATTAGATTTTGTTGTGGTTGGGTTTAGAGCATGAAAGATGGGACATGCTTTATGGAATTATCCATCAACCTTATTTCAGGCCTGTGATTTCTCAGGATTTTTCCTGATTTTTTCTGATTTCAGGATTTTTACAATCTCCCTTAGCCTCAAAATGTTCTTTTGAAAGAAGAGAAGTCACCAAGGAAAGAAAGAAGTAGTCTGTATTGTGTCCAAACCTCTAGTTTCTAGTTTGTGGAGATGTAGAGTCTGTAAATCCTCCAAAATTAAACATCCAGAAGGTTCAGGGGCCTTGTCCTCTCGACCAAAGTGGGAGACCCACCCCGCCTACCCAATTTTCAGGATTTTTACTTTGTCAAATCACACCCCTGTTTGCTTTGTTTTGATTGCAGCTGACAAGACCACCTAGGAGCTGCTTATGGCAGTATGTCTGAACTGTGACAATCTATGGCCAAGAGGATGTTGAGGTCATAGGTCATCTCATTAAGATTCTGCCTCAAGACCAAGCCTCTGATTAACCATTACATGCTCAGCATGAAGTAAGTCCACACGTTTCTGCATTATTGACCTTGGCCAATTTCATTAGAGCTGAGCACGGAAAATTTCTGCTTAGCAAAAATAGGATACCGGCCAAATTGCCACAAAATGTATATTGCTTCTGGCTGGTTCTCAGCTAAATTTTGCTTAGCATAAAAAACTTGCTAAGCAATATTTTCTGATAAGCAACTCTATGAAATTGATCCTTTGAATTAGTAAAGTTGATTTGCCTATCTGGCAAAAGTTCACATCCACACTTGCCCTATTTTGAAACATTTTCAGACACGAAAGATAAGGTTTACGGGTAACACCGTGTGTAGTAATCTCTTATTGAAAGTAATGGTGCGGTTCTGAAAAGAAATCCTCACTACCAGTTCATCTCAGAAACGCACCACTTCTTCCGAGAAGAGATTATTACACATGGTGTTAACCAGTTCGCTTCGGAGGCCGTGTAAACACGCATTCCGATTTTTGTGTGTGTTACCGGGAGACTTGTCAACATGCCACACGTGGCGTACCGTCGTGGCGGCTGACTTGCATACACGCAATCGTTTCTCGGAGTCCATGGGGTCACGGTTCGGCCCTGCATAAAATGCACTGCAAATACTGAACGAAGTTCACTCTTTTATTGATTTTTGCCTAATCCCTTTATCCAAGACCTGTTCCTTTGACGTATGTCAAGAATTTGTAAAGACGGATTTAATCCATTGTTTACGAGGCCTTCAATCTCTCTCCAGGTATGCCGTCTTTTCGACCGGGCGCTGGTCGCTAATAGGCCGTTGCTTTGGAGCTTGCCAACGGTCTAATTGTGCTGAACAAACACAACCGTAATTAAGAAACTAGCCATTTAATTCTCAAAATGTCAATGAGTAAAGGTGTTTATTTGGGTGTCCGAACTTAGTTTCATTGACAAAAAAATTTATTAATGGCTAGAAATTTTTTCAGATTTTTCACTGAAAATAAACCCGCACGTGGGACCGGAAAAAAATAAATATTCCCGACGTCAACTGGTTAAGCGTAAACCTAATCTTTCTTATACAAGCCACCGTGCAAAGATTCAAATCACGTTTACTTTCAGACAACACAGGAATGCTAATCGCACTGTTATTTTACATACGCAGAGAGTTATTAAACCAGCACCCGGAGAACCTGTCCACTCTTCTGAAGCACACCATCTACAACGAGCTGTCTAACTCTCGCAATCCTAACAATATGCCTCTCCTGGCTACCATCTTTCAGCATTCTCCTGAGGCATCGGCTAAGGTAAGATTCAAAATAGTTTGAGTTGAGATTCTGAATGTTAAAGTCAATAGACCATTCATTGCTCAATCTGATCACTTTAAATTTATCTAAGACATAAAAAAACTACTACAGAAATTTTCATATGGGTGCAGGCCTGTGATTTCTCAGGATTTTTCCTGATTTCAGGATTTTTTACAAATCTTTTTTTGCCTCAAAATTTTCTTGAAAGAAGAGAAGTTGCCACCAAGGAAAGAAAGAAGTAGCCTGTATTGTGTCCAAACCTCTAGGTTCTTGTTTGTGGGGATGTGGAGATTCTGTAAATCCTCCAAAAGTAAACATCCAGGAGGTTTAGGTGGCTTTGTCCTCCAGACCAAAGGGAGACCCAGGCCCGCTGACCATTTTTCAGGATTTTTTACTTTTGTCAAATCACACCCCAGTGAGTGTGGCTATATAAGGGTGATAGGTCAATTGGAGAGCAGACTATCGACGGGGCATGGAATCAGTGTCCTAGTTTTAAATGAACTCACTAATGGAGAATAATACCCCACAAGCACACCAAACATTAACTCTAACTCCCTATGCTCATTTGCTTACACATAACCTGAATCCTTCCTAACTCCCTAGGCCCATTTGCTTACACATAACCTGAATCCTCCAAAATCCTTCAGTAGTGAAACAAGTACATGACATGAATGCACACATGTGTGCACACTGCACACATGTGTTTCTAATCTGTGATACATGTACATGGCCAGGGACACTCCCTACATGCATGGAGCAATAAACAGTGTCCATTGACCCAAAGCACTGACCTTGCAATCACTACAACAAACATGGATGTACATGTACCATGGAAAGGCAAGTATGCCTAATAACCTTAGTCCTCCAAAATCCTTCACTTTAGCAAAGAGCATGTAGCATGTAACCTCAATCCTTCAAAATCCGTCACTTTGGCCAAGGTTAAGTTAGGGTTAATGACCCAGTAGTGTACATAGAAGTACAAAATCCAAGTTAATGTATGGTAATAGAGTAACACAAGTCTTCTCATCGTTTATATATTACAATTTCCAATGGGACAACCTTGTGTTCCCACTGGGAACGGCAACTGTTCCAATTGAGAACCCATGTTTTGGGAACACAAAGCATTCCCAAATGGGCGTGCGATCCCTATGGGAGAGTGTAAGTGACGTGTCAATGGAACACTCCTTATAGAATGTTCTCGGTGAGAACCGTCCTTTATCAGTGAGACCAGCTAGCGTGAATATCTGATGGGTACAGTCAGTGTTCACAATGGATCATTCCAAGGAATTGCTATTTAATGAGCTTTTCAACAATTGTCTTTTTTTTTCGTTTTCTTCCTTTGAAGTTTTTAGCCAATGTGTTTCAAGAACTTCTGATGAACAGAGATGACTATCTACGAGCTGTGAGGGCGCTATATAGAGAAATTGTCAAGTCATTACGCTATGACATGGACTTCCCAGCATTCTGCAGGGGACTCATGAAGGAACGAACGGACAAGCAGTTTGTAGATATGGAGGCACAGTTCAAGGTAATATCAAGAGAGTAGATGACATTAGTTCAGTGGCCAAATTCAAGCTAAATTTTTAAAAAATACCTAAAGTTAAATCTGAAAGTTTACCTGCTGTTAATAACGCCTTAAACAGTATATTCATCAAAGTGCTAAGAAAAAAGGGGGTTATGAATTTTGTCAAAAAACTAATAATTATTAAAATTCTAGTTATTTTTTAAGGAATTGTTTTAAATATTGAGAAAACTTTCAGATAGTATCCATTTCCTTCAGTGAGAGCTAACTGATTTCTGATATTTGTCATGGATCATATTGCTGGCCTTTTTGAGTTGATGTCCATCATCACGATTTGTCTTCCCAGAAACTATGCCAAGGAATGATTTTATGTAAACATAGTTCAGGTAGAAATATTTCTGATTGTGTGTTATGCTAATGCTGATTAGCAACTGTTTTGTGTAATATTTTGCTGTGTAAAACAAGCAATACCATTCACTGTACAATAAATGCTAAAGGAAATATGCCCAGTTATGCAAGTCGCCTGTGGAGGTTTTTCTTTGCAGACACTCCAAAAGCACCAAAGATACAGTGCTTCATGCATATGTTGGTGTAGGGAGAAAAAATGAAATGAAATGCCCAGTTATGTTCATGGCAAACTCCCCCAAGTCTCACAGAAGATTGCCTTCAGGAGAATGGGAATAGCTGGCCATTGCCACTGCCATCCCAACCTCCCCACCTGTCGGTTGGTGCTCTGGGAACCAAAGCATGGTTGGAAGAATAGAGGAGACCAGAGGGCAAGCTTCATAGGCATGCTCAAACGCGATGTCGGAGCAGAAACGGTGGAAGAGCTGGCCAGGTGCATGGAGGACAAGGGTTGATTGGAATATCTGGAGGCGATCCCGCCTGCAGGAGGCCTAGTAGTAGTAGTAGTAGTAGTAGTAGTGGTAGTAGTGATAGTGATCTTTACATTTCTGAGGATATGCTTGATTGTGTTGATGTAGGATCGTATGTTGACTTCACTGACTGACCTGATAGTGTTAGCCGCTCTTCTGAGCGTCAACCCATCCATCAAAGAGGCTGTAGCAGCGTACACAAGAGGCGACAGGAAAGGTGGGTCAAACCTCATGTGTATCCAAAAAGGATTGTCAGGTTATTCGCTTTTAAAAAAAATTAGTGTTTCCTTTTTTTTCTTTTTTCTTTTTTCTTTTTTTTCCCTCCAATGTTTCCTTGCATTGGCCACTCCCACTACATATATGCTGCTAGGACATGTGCTGATTGGTTGTTGGTTAAGTGTAAGGGGTTGACAGTTGTAATTTCTTCACTATTCTTAAAATAACTAGTTTTGTTCCCTTAGATATGGATATTCTGAGAGCGTTCCAGACACAAGCCTCCGTCATGCAACGAGACGCTGTGTGGTGGCTCCACACGGTTGTACCAAAGATGTTCAAAGTCAACCAACAAGACTTCAATCAACGGTAGGATCTCTCTCCAAAGACCTTAATTCCACGTTGAAATGAAAACCAAAAATCTGACTGTATTTTCACTAATTTATCATTAACGACACAATGAAAAAACTTCTACAGGCTGATATCAAAGTTGACCAACAAAAAGATATTGAACATGTGATTTTATGCCACAGAATATACTCAGTGAATAATACTTAATTTGATAATCCGGTAATTACCAATGTTGTACCTTACCTTTAATTAAGGTTCCTAGCCAGAATACCTATAGGGGGTTAGGGTTCAGGAAGGTTCCTAGCCAGAATACCTAGGGGGTTAGGGTTAATTAAGGTTCCTAGCCAGAATACCTATAGGGGGGTTAGGGTTCAGGAAGGTTCCTAGCCAGAATACTTAGGGGGTTAGGGTTAACGACACAATTAAAAAAAAAAATGAAACTTCTACAGGTTGATATCTCTCCACAGACCTTAATTCCATGTTGGAATCAATACAAAAAATCTAACCACATTTTCACTGATTTCTCATTAACGACACAATTAAAAAAAAGCTATATTGGTATCTCTCCAGAGACCTAAATTCTACGGTAGTATGAATACAACAAATCTTAATTCATTTTCACTAATTTGGTAGTGTAAGAAAATGAAAATGAGATACAGTAGTACCAAACATTTTCAAAGTCGACCAACAAAAAGATCCTAAGATCCTTCAATGGCAGGATATCGAATTTGGGATTTTATGCCACAGAATATACTCTGTGAAAATCTTTTTCTGAGCAGTTTTAGCAAGAGAAACTTTTTGTAAATTTGACATAAAGCACTTTAGACGGAATAATTTCTCATATTGACTTAACACCTAAGTAAGGTTTAAGGCAATACTTTGTCAATTTGATAATCTGGTCATTACCAATGTTGTACCTTGCCTCTAAAGAGGTGTTTGTTACTACTTTCCCGTGTACTCATTTTTTCATTTTTCTTTTGTAGTTTACAGAAAGTACTGTTTATGGAACCATCTGAGTCTTACTGTAGTAAAGACAATTGGCCTCCAGAATCAGATAGATCGTAAGTATACACAAGAATAATCCTCAATCCCCAGACACCTTCCCCCCCCCCCCCCTCATTTGTCATTTCGTCCCTAATTTGCCATAGTGACCAATCCCGAATTAAGTTGGCATAGTGACCAATGCGGTATTGGTCACTTTGCCAAATTACAAAAATAGCCAGTTAGAGCATTCGTCATTTGAATGCAAGCTCTATCTCCAAAATTATAAGGAATGCATGCATGTGGATTAGATACAATGGTAGGTCTCTTCCTGAATGTACTATAAGGAATACATGCATGTGGATTAGATACAATGGTAGGTCTCTTCCTGAATGTACTATAAGGAATACATGCATGTGGATTAGATACAATGGTAGGTCTCTTCCTGAATGTACTATAAGGAATACATGCATGTGGATTAGATACAATGGTAGGTCTCTTCCTGAATGTACTATAAGGAATGCATGCATGTGGATTAGATACAATGGTAGGTCTCTTCCTGAATGTACTATAAGGAATACATGCATGTGGATTAGATACAATGGTAGGTCTCTTCCTGAATGTACTATAAGGAATGCATGCATGTGGATTAGATACAATGGTAGGTCTCTTCCTGAATGTACTATAAGGAATACATGCATGTGGATTAGATACAATGGTAGGTCTCTTCCTGAATGTACTATAAGGAATACATGCATGTGGATTAGATACAATGGTAGGTCTCTTCCTGAATGTACTATAAGGAATACATGCATGTGGATTAGATACAATGGTAGGTCTCTTCCTGAATGTACTATAAGGAATGCATGCATGTGGATTAGATACAATGGTAGGTCTCTTCCTGAATGTACTATAAGGAATACATGCATGTGGATTAGATACAATGGTAGGTCTCTTCCTGAATGTACTATAAGGAATGCATGCATGTGGATTAGATACAATGGTAGGTCTCTTCCTGAATGTACTATAAGGAATACATGCATGTGGATTAGATACAATGGTAGGTCTCTTCCTGAATGTACTATAAGGAATGCATGCATGTGGATTAGATACAATGGTAGGTCTCTTCCTGAATGTACTATAAGGAATGCATGCATGTGGATTAGATACAATGGTAGGTCTCTTCCTGAATGTACTATAAGGAATACATGCATGTGGATTAGATACAATGGTAGGTCTCTTCCTGAATGTACTATAAGGAATGCATGCATGTGGATTAGATACAATGGTAGGTCTCTTCCTGAATGTACTATAAGGAATGCATGCATGTGGATTAGATACAATGGTAGGTCTCTTCCTGAATGTACTATAAGGAATGCATGCATGTGGATTAGATACAATGGTAGGTCTCTTCCTGAATGTACTATAAGGAATGCATGCATGTGGATTAGATACAATGGTAGGTCTCTTCCTGAATGTACTATAAGGAATGCATGCATGTGGATTAGATACAATGGTAGGTCTCTTCCTGAATGTACTATAAGGAATACATGCATGTGGATTAGATACAATGGTAGGTCTCTTCCTGAATGTACTATAAGGAATGCATGCATGTGGATTAGATACAATGGTAGGTCTCTTCCTGAATGTACTATAAGGAATGCATGCATGTGGATTAGATACAATGGTAGGTCTCTTCCTGAATGTACTATAAGGAATACATGCATGTGGATTAGATACAATGGTAGGTCTCTTCCTGAATGTACTATAAGGAATGCATGCATGTGGATTAGATACAATGGTAGGTCTCTTCCTGAATGTACTATAAGGAATACATGCATGTGGATTAGATACAATGGTAGGTCTCTTCCTGAATGTACTATAAGGAATGCATGCATGTGGATTAGATACAATGGTAGGTCTCTTCCTGAATGTACTATAAGGAATACATGCATGTGGATTAGATACAATGGTAGGTCTCTTCCTGAATGTACTATAAGGAATGCATGCATGTGGATTAGATACAATGGTAGGTCTCTTCCTGAATGTACTATAAGGAATACATGCATGTGGATTAGATACAATGGTAGGTCTCTTCCTGAATGTACTATAAGGAATGCATGCATGTGGATTAGATACAATGGTAGGTCTCTTCCTGAATGTACTATAAGGAATGCATGCATGTGGATTAGATACAATGGTAGGTCTCTTCCTGAATGTACTATAAGGAATACATGCATGTGGATTAGATACAATGGTAGGTCTCTTCCTGAATGTACTATAAGGAATGCATGCATGTGGATTAGATACAATGGTAGGTCTCTTCCTGAATGTACTATAAGGAATACATGCATGTGGATTAGATACAATGGTAGGTCTCTTCCTGAATGTACTATAAGGAATGCATGCATGTGGATTAGATACAATGGTAGGTCTCTTCCTGAATGTACTATAAGGAATACATGCATGTGGATTAGATACAATGGTAGGTCTCTTCCTGAATGTACTATAAGGAATGCATGCATGTGGATTAGATACAATGGTAGGTCTCTTCCTGAATGTACTATAAGGAATGCATGCATGTGGATTAGATACAATGGTAGGTCTCTTCCTGAATGTACTATAAGGAATGCATGCATGTGGATTAGATACAATGGTAGGTCTCTTCCTGAATGTACTATAAGGAATGCATGCATGTGGATTAGATACAATGGTAGGTCTCTTCCTGAATGTACTATAAGGAATACATGCATGTGGATTAGATACAATGGTAGGTCTCTTCCTGAATGTACTATAAGGAATGCATGCATGTGGATTAGATACAATGGTAGGTCTCTTCCTGAATGTACTATAAGGAATGCATGCATGTGGATTAGATACAATGGTAGGTCTCTTCCTGAATGTACTATAAGGAATACATGCATGTGGATTAGATACAATGGTAGGTCTCTTCCTGAATGTACTATAAGGAATGCATGCATGTGGATTAGATACAATGGTAGGTCTCTTCCTGAATGTACTATAAGGAATACATGCATGTGGATTAGATACAATGGTAGGTCTCTTCCTGAATGTACTATAAGGAATGCATGCATGTGGATTAGATACAATGGTAGGTCTCTTCCTGAATGTACTATAAGGAATGCATGCATGTGGATTAGATACAATGGTAGGTCTCTTCCTGAATGTACTATAAGGAATACATGCATGTGGATTAGATACAATGGTAGGTCTCTTCCTGAATGTACTATAAGGAATGCATGCATGTGGATTAGATACAATGGTAGGTCTCTTCCTGAATGTACTAATGGGTGTGAAAACTTAAAATTGAAAAAGTCGGATTGGTCACTATGGCAAATTAGGGACGATTTGTGTAGCTCTTATTTTTTGGGGGGAGGTAATCTTTTTTTTTCCTAACCAGTGAAATATGTAACTGGCTCTGGCAAAACCATAAACTTGGACCCAATTTTCAAAAGTGAGATTTTGGTATAGTTCGGATTTCTACAAATCTGGTATGAAATTAATTTTTTTTCTGATTTCTACAAATCTGGTATCAAATGAAAGAGGAAAATCTAGAGAATCAAACTATACCAAAATCTCACTTTTGAAAATTGGGTCCAAGTTTAGGGTTTTACCAAAGCCAGTCACTTATATAGTGAGATACATGTATATGCGGTTATTGGAACCAGACCAAATTTCCCAGACACAAAGTATGGTGGCTAAGAGAGGCCTGACAAATTGGGCAAAAAAAAAGTCCTTTAAAAAACAGATAGCAGAATTCCAATCGATCCAGCAATTTTAGCTGCAATTGAACATCGTTTCATAGCAAAAATGAAAAGAAAATTAAGAAAAAAGAAAACTAAAAATGCTGACACATGTGTATGAGATGACGCGTGCGGATAGGACCAGACTTTTTTGGGGGGGCCTAATCTGCTTACTTACGAAAACCTTTAGACGATGAATTCCCTTATTTCTACCCTGTTTCTTCTTTGACTCCAGGTTGCTGTTGTCTCTCCTATCTGAAGTACCAGTCCAAGAGGATACATTGATGAGAGTCCTTGTCATGGGACTCTCCCGTGACCTTCCCCTGTCGGCTGCAGATGGCCTGGAGCTAGCTGACAAGCTGGTCAAGAGAGCTGCTGTGCTGTATGCTGATGGTGAGTTGTCTAAGAAATAATCCAACTGCTGTTTAACCCTCCTACTATTGCTGCACTTTAGTGGGAAGTTGCTACAGAGGTCAAAATCAGTCAACTGCCTGTTTTGACTGTTGACCCAAATGTGCACACAGGGGCATTTTTGACTGTTTTTTACTGTCATTGTGACCACCCTGAACAACACCAGACAATGCTTTTGACATAAAACACAATAAAGGGGGCCACTTTGCATCTGTCACGTTAGCAGTTTTTCCAATGGTTGTTATTTATTTTTAAGTACCTGAAACCGACCAAAAAGTGTTTCAACATGTGAATGGACATGCAGGCTTATACTAGAACTAATTTGAGTTGATTTATTTTATTTTTTTATTTTTTTTTTTACCCTCAAATTTCCATAAAATTGGACGGAAAGTTACCTCACTTTTCCGTCCATTTGTTGATGGAAATTTTAGGGTAATTAAAAAAATAATAGTAATAATCAACTCAAATTATCTTTAGGATAAGCATGCATGTCTATTCAAATGTTGAAATTCTTTTTGGGTGGTTTCAGATATTTAAAAAAAAATTACAACCATTAGAAAAACCGCTAACGTGACAGTAGGAAAGTGGCCCCCTTTATTGTGTTTTATGTCTTTTACCAGTGAGAAATGGTTGACTCGTTTTGACCTGTAAATGTCCGTAAGGTTTGACAGTGTTTGACTTTTAAGTGCACTAGATATACCTTGGCAAGTATATCAACATTTTGACTGATTTTGATTCTTGTAGTAGTAGGAGGGTTAATGTTGCATCCTTGAGCCATTTTTTTTTATGCCTGTTTACTGTCAAGTGTTTAACGGCTAATGGTTACTTTGGTCGCTTTCATTTCATGAAGATATTAATTGTGAGGTTTAGATGGGGCTTTGTTGGCTATTTGTTGGCTATTACAATAAGCAAATGTCAGTGAAATAATGTTATGTTGATTTCTGGTGAAATGTCTAACAGCTATATCTTCATGTAACTTTAAGAAGTATATTGCAGGGAATTTGCAAAGCATAATATGATAACTGGTCAGAATGTTTTAGTAGTTACTTATTCAAATGTTCATGGTTACAGAATGACATCAATTAATGATTTCACATTGCTTGTTTTCTTTTTTTTCCCCCTTTTACATTTGAATCTTGATTTCTTCTCTGTATTTTATATTTGTTGGTATAGATTTCCCTGTGTTGAAGGTTGAAAGAGTCCATCTAATAGACGCAGTACTGAACCTGTGTGCCTACCACCACCCAGAAAACATCCAGCTACCACAAGGGTAGGTTGAGCGAAAATATCTTCTAGTCGAATTCCTTGAGGGAGGAGGGCCAAAGTCACGGTGCAGTTAAGCCTTAAATACGCCTGGCCAGGCCCGGTCTTTGCCCAGGCCTGGAGACCTATATAATCCCCTAGCTGATCACAAAAGACCTTTTACTGATGAGTAGATCTCAAATAGCTGTTATTGTTAACACAGGCTTGACTGACGCCTCAGCTGTCTTTTGTTCTCAACTGCAGCCATTATAATGAGCTGGGCTAGGCCCTCCAGAAGCCCAGGTTATGTTGATTGGCAGGTTACTGTATTATTACAGGATTAGGACTCATAAAAGACAGATTAGGAGGCCAGGTATCCTGGGCCTGGCCGGGCTTCTCAAAGGCTTGGCTGTACCACGACATTGGCCCTCCACCCTAAGGGTATTGTATAGATTTCTATGAAAAAAATTGACCAAACTATTTTTGGACACAAGCCTCACTTTGATTGTCATAGATTTCAGTGTAAGGAAATCAAGATGGCCGCTGGAAGATGACGGTCTACAGAAGACAATTATCACATTGAATATCTAGATGTTCCAGAAACTTAATACAAGTTCAGATAGATATAATTTCAGAGTTTGATGTGCACATTTTTCATAGAGCCGCTAAGCAGCCAATTTTCTTTTGCTTACTGTACGTTTTTCATTTCATAGCGCTGCTAACCGTTAAGCATAGAGAAAGGCACGCTAACGTGCTGGCTGTTATTGCGAGCAAATGAGTGATGCAACAATACTAATCCATGGTGAACGCTCATGCGCCGCTCTGAATTTTCTTGCTAACCCATGAAATATGCTTATGCTTAAGCAAATATTCCTGCTATAGTTAGCAGGAAAATTTGCTGACTAGTAAGCAGTGCTAAATTGGGCCCTGTTCCTAGACGGGTAGGAAAATTCAAAGGAAATAATCCGTGATTTTTTAAAGATTTTATGTTAGTCCAATTTCTCACAATGACAAATATCATCTGTTGATGGCAAATGTTTAAGTTTGACTCCAAGTATAACCAAACCAAACAGATATTTTATTGACATTTGAAGATAGTAAATGAGCTATAAATATTTTTTATCGCCTCCAGATATAATCCACCTAATCTCGCCATCTCTAATCTATACTGGAAAGGCTGGATACTGCTGGTCGTTATTACAGCATTCAACCCTACCAACATTGGTAAGAAAACCTGCTTTCTGCAACAAAATCATGTTGTGTCCCATATCCTGTCCTCCTCTTCACAAAAAGAACATTTTGAAAAAAAGAAATACTACCACTGTTATCACAAAAATGTCTCTTATAGATTACTGTGATTGGACATTTTGTTGTCATTTTTTCACATTTTTTTTCTGGACTGCTGCCACTTAATTAAGGTACAACATTGGGTATTATCTGATTCAAATTTTTTAAAAACTTTTATCTGAAAGCTAACTTGAAATTGGTAAAGATACAAATCAACTAAAATAAAAAGATTACTCTGTCTGAAGTGCTCTCATCCCAGAGATAACAGAAACAAAATATGCACATTTTCAGAGAAAAAAATGCCCGAAGGAAACTTTCTGTAAAAATTTTGAAAGCTTTTTCACTTTTTCCCCCCATGACTTAGACTCTGCATTGAGCTGACACTTCCACAAGTTGGTAGTTAAATGTCTATCTGGATTCAAAGAGAATAAGCATACTCATAGAAGCAGTTTTGCCAACATTACCAATGTTGTACCTTCCCTTCAATGTATATCATGATTCAAAGAGAGTAAGCATACTCATAGAAGCAGTTTTGCCAACATTACCGATGGTGTACCTTCCCTTTAATGTATATCTTGATTCAAAGAGAGTGAGCATACTCATAGAAGCAGTTTTGCCAACATTACCAATGTTGTACCTTCCCTTCAATGTATATCTTGATTCAAAGAGAGTAAGCATACTCATAGAAGCAGTTTTGCCAACATTACCAATGCTGTACCTTCCCTTCAATGTATATCTTGATTCAAAGAGAGTAAGCATACTCATAGAAGCAGTTTTGCCAACATCACCAATGTTGTACCTTCCCTTCAATGTATATCATGATTCAAAGAGTAAGAGTAAGCATACTCATAGAAGCAGTTTTGCCAACATTACCAATGGTGTACCTTCCCTTTAATGTATATCTTGATTCAAAGAGAGTAAGCATACTCATAGAAGCAGTTTTGCCAACATCACCAATGTTGTACCTTCCCTTCAATGTATATCATGATTCAAAGAGTAAGAGTAAGCATACTCATAGAAGCAGTTTTGCCAACATCACCAATGTTGTACCTTCCCTTCAATGTATATCTTGATTCAAAGAGAGTAAGCATACTCATAGAAGCAGTTTTGCCAACAATACCATTGTTGTACCTTCCCTTGATTCAAAGAGAGTAAGCATTCTCGTAGAAGCAGTTTTGCCAACATTATCAATGTTGTACCTTCCCTTCAATGTATATCATGATTCAAAGAGAGTAAGCATACTCATAGAAGCAGTTTTGCCAACATTACCAATGTTGTACCTTCCCTTGATTCAAAGAGAGTAAGCATTCTCGTAGAAGCAGTTTTGCCAACATTATCAATGTTGTATCTTCCTGTTTATAACTAATTTGTTTTCTTCTGATTGTTGTGACCAGGTTTGGCTGCGTGGGAACAGTATCCAATGCTCCGATGCTTTATGGAAATGGTGATGACAAAGTAAGAACACCCCCCCCCCCCAAAAAAAACACACCTTTTATTCCATCTGAAGTGCTGTCGTCTTAGAAACAACCTAAATTTTTATGGCAAATTTACAAAAAAGTTGCTTGACTTCAACATTTGTGTAAAAACTGGAAAAACATGTTTGTTTAATTTTGTGTTTAAAGTGAGCACCTATTTTGATGAAATTGCTATGATGTTATACTGAATATAAATAACATGTACTCAAAGACTTATAAAGAGTAAATGTTTTTATTCTAACAGCAATTTCAAGTACCCTCCACCAACAGCAGCTCCTGATGAGAGATCACAAGAAGAAACAAGAGCAAGAGAACTTCAGGTTAGATTGCACGTCAGTTTAGAATTAACAAAAACAAAAAAACTTTTGGGTTATTTCAGCTATGTATTCAAGGCTTGAATGTCACCCAACTACCACAAAAATTTGCTCTGCTTAATTCTCACATATCTATTAACGTGACGCCCCTTGAAATGTTTTCATAGACAGTGTGATTTTTTTTTTTAGAGAAAATTGCATTGGTGCCTTAGCTCCTAAATATAACTTTCAGTGCCTAATTTCTTCTTTTGGAGTAATCCTCAGTTTTGTCAAAGTAATTTAAATATCTTCAGAAGTCTATTACCTACATAAAGTGTGCAAGCCTGCTATATTACCCAGTCCACGGCACAGTACCCCAAATGCCCACACGCACAATGAGCCAGGCAACTAAATTATTGTATGGTACCCTGCCTTGGGGATATCATCGAAGCAGTTTGCTTGTTCCAGAACAAAAAGGGATGTGAGCTAGATGCGATTTTGCTACAGCAGAGAGTCTCACAAATGTGACCCGCTCTGGCAAAACCCGAAACTTCTCGACATTTACCATAATGCGTAACAGCCATGAAAAGGTCAAAAACTTACACCGGGGACCATGTACCAGTTTGAGATTTTCATGTCATCATATAGAGCATTTTCTCTAGATTTTGATGGAAAAAGAAAAATCCTGAAACGTTGTTGGGAACATTGTTAATTTTTCACGATAAATTTGGGAGGTCACTCTGAAAAGTTGGGTCCAAGTTTAGGGTTTTGCCAGAGCCAGTCACAAATATACGTGCACTTTATTGGGACATTCACAGCGCATTAAACGTGAATGTGTTAACTACATCAGGTCAACCTGGAGGCACTGCTTCTTTTAGGGTTAAAGGCAGAAGTCTATTACCTACATGAAGTGTGCCAGCCTGCTATAATCCAGTCCATGGCATTGCACTTCGAGCAAATGCGCACATGCACAACGAGCGTGGTAGCAGTCTGGCAAACACCCAAAATGCACAGTTCCTTTAGAGATCTTGTCGCTCACTATGTTGTATACGATGTCACTATGCCGTGGACCAGGATAGTACACGAGTGGCACAAATATACGTGCACTTTATTGGGACATTCACAGCGCATTAAACGTGAATGTGTTAACTACATCAGGTCAACCTGGAGGCACTGCTTCTTTTAGGGTTAAAGGCAGAAGTCTATTACCTACATGAAGTGTGCCAGCCTGCTATAATCCAGTCCATGGCATTGCACTTCGAGCAAATGCGCACATGCACAACGAGCGTGGTAGCAGTCTGGCAAACACCCAAAATGCACAGTTCCTTTAGAGATCTTGTCGCTCACTATGTTGTATACGATGTCACTATGCCGTGGACCAGGATAGTACACGAGTGGCACACTTCCTGTAGGTAATGGACTTCGGATATGATGTATATTTTATTTTGGTCATCTGCGCTTTTTGTCCACCATAGGTGATTGCTCTTGAAAAGCAAGAGATTCTTGAGTTTGAGAATCATCTTGCGAGAGTGGCCATCACAGAGTCTAACAGTCTACTGCTGTCTCAAGTCATACGCATGGACCCTAAGTAAGTATCTCCTACCTCCTTCACAGCCTCCTGTTGCTATTCCAAAGTTTCTAAAGACGACAATGATTTGACTCGCTAGAAAGATGATGATGATGATGATGATGATGATGATGATGATGATGATGATGATGATGATGATGATGATGATGATGATGATGATGATGATGATGATGATGATGATGATGATGATGATGATGATGATGATGATGATGATGATGATGATGATGATGATGATGATGATGATGATGATGATGATGATGATGATGATGATGATGATGATGATGATGGCGATGGCAGCAATTGCTTTTCAGAAGATTTTACTAATTTTGATTCCTAAAAATGATGACTACTACCACGAAGATGAAGAAAATAAATTTGTTTTAGTTAGTTCCTGGATTAAATAATAATAATAATAATAATAATAATAATAATAATAACTGGATTTATAGAGCACCAAATTGCCAAAGGATACAAGGCGCTTTTACATTATTACCCCTGGTCATTGGGCCAATATCAATCCTAAAACTTTCTCAGCTCCCTGGGGAGTATACAGCACCGAGCTACCGCAGCGCATCGGAAGCTTTTTCAACCAACGTTAGGGAATTGTGTATTACTTGAGGTAGAGAATTCCTGCATCTGAGAAAGCAACTGAGAAGGTCCCATTGTAATAGTATAAGATGAATGAGTAATCAGCAAAATTGATCAATTAATATGCGACTTTTGCCCTGCCTGTGTGTCTACAGTGGTATAGCCAGACGACCCCCTTCCCATGTACTTGAGCAGCTCCAACATTTCAACAAGGTTCTCAATCTTGGTCATATGTTGTGCCGAAGCCGGTCCCCTGACTTCCTGCTGGATATCATACAGAGACAGGTAAAGAAACCAGCTAAAAATTCAGACTCTTAATTTGTTAGTGTGTTGTTATTTTTTTTTGACCCCCCCCCCCCCCCCCCAATATTTGTATGCATTCTCAGTTGAGCCACGTGTGTACGGTGACATGCTCGGAAGACATGGCCACGTGCTGTGGAAGCTTCCATTAACGTGTATGTGGGAAAAAGAAACCTGCACAGGGGCCCAGAAAAACTTTTTTATTCCCGACGCGAACTGGTTAACAACGGTACAATTTTGCAGGAATTTAAGAGTTTGAATCCTGCATGAATCACTTGTGGATGTCGTTTTTCTACAGACGCTAGAGTTAATTATGTATTGTTTAAAATTCTGAAATAAAAACTTGACATCATAATTTCATATTTTGAGAGAGAGAAAAGATTGTCAAAGGCCCTGGTTGGTCTTATAACACACCTCTGTTTCTCTGACTTGTACAGGGCACATCCCAGTCCATGCCGTGGCTGGCAGAGTTAGTTAACTCCGCCGAGGGCTCCTTGGATGTCCTCCCCGTACAGTGCCTGTGTGAGTTCTTGCTTAATGATAACCAGGAGGCTGAGCTTGGAGATGAGACGAAGAAAGGAGACGCTAAGAGGAAACAGGTAAGCTTCAACTGAAACACAACAAAATAAATCATCTTATTTGATTTAGTCTGTGAGAGAATTCAAACAATTTTAACTTAGCTGCAATGAAGAAACTTGGCCTGTATTTTTAAAGAATGATTCATGAATTTGCTTAGGTTACTATACCCAATCTCTCAGTTTAGATTTGAAAGTATAAAACATCATATTAAGTTATTGATCCATGTTGTATGTTAACTGCAAATATATGTAATACATACAGGCAGGGTGATGCCAAGAAAGTTATCTCCAATTTTCTTACACCAAGTTGAAAAGATTTTGTTGTTTAACCCTAACTCCCGAGGCCCATTTGCTTACACATAACCTGAATCCTCCAAAATCCTTCAGTAGTAAAGCAAGCACATGACATGTATGCACACATGTTTTTCTAATCTGTGATACATGTACATGACCAGGGACCCTCCCTGCATGCATCAGAGCTGCCAACCAGTACGATTTTGTCGTATTTCGTACGATAAAACGATTAAAATACGACACTACGATATACATGTAAAAAATACGATTTCTTAAAAAAAAATACCAACTAAAAAATTATATTGCCTGGTTACTACTTCTTTCCGTCCGCGCGCACAAACCTTACGGTATTTTTCTGCAGGAGAAAACAATTAAGCTCCAAAAGCCGGAGAAAGGCGTGGGTTAAGTTTCTTGTAGTCGTTACCGATCGCACCCACTGTTGATGAAACCATGGAGGAAGAAAACAGGAGTCACAACGAAGGCATATCAAAGGTTCAATGTCTTTTGCCGCGGTCGTAAAATTTCTAAGCCAGCGCTAATCGTTTAATCTGATTATCGAGGAGAACTACAGCCGCTTATCTCATAACCAATTAGCACTTCGGAGTGGCCCATTGAAAATACGTTACGGCCGCCCGCTACGCTTACCAGTTTTACGACCGCGATAATCCCCTTGTGTACAATGTCTTTTGCCGCTCGGCCTGCTCGCGACCAGCATACATAATTGGAGGGTAGAAATCTGTAGCAAACGAATAAACACAAAACGTATGCGCACTACTTTTCGCGGGCTTTTTATATTGCGCAGTTCATTGTCTTCAATAGCGATTTTTCCACCGAGTATTTTGGTGTTTTGATCGTCGAATTTGGCGAATCCGAAGCTGACTTACGGTAAATATAACATTCAGATGTTACAATAAAGTGTCTTTTTAGCAACTTATTTTAAGAATATTTCCGGTGATCTCCGGAAGCCAACAAATTGTCAAATTCAAAGACGAGTTGTTTAGCTTTTATCATTTCAATCCTCATATTTGTGCGATGCTGTGCAATGAAGATATTGCAGTGTTGGATTCAGAGGTCGAGTTGGATCGAGCCAGCCTTCCGTGTAGTGCAATAGGACAACGCGTCAGCAATGCGCGCAATGCGCATGTGCAAAGAAAGCCTGGCTGTAGTTCTCCTCGATAATCGGATTAAACGATTAGCGCTGGCTTAGAAATTTTACGACCACGGCAAAAGACATTGAACCTTTGATATGCCTTCGTTGTGACTCCTTCTGTTTTCTTCCTCCATGATGAAACAAAGTACTAGCTGAATTCCTACTTGGCAGCCTAACGAATTTTCCTATTGGCTGAATTCCGACATTATGTAGGAATTCAGCCAATAAACAAATTAAATGTAGTGCATATGCCGCGTAACAAATTTTCCTATTGGCTGTCTGCCTTCGAACCTAATTACACTGTACCATGCACGCAAGCGATTTTAATGTGGGTTTCCCAGTACTGCTTGGGTACCAATTGATACACGTGTTTACTACACGTTTTGGTTTTATGGGCACCAGCAGTAAGCCAATTTTGCCGTCTTTTTACGTCTACTGGAATAGCTTTTTAACGTTTGTTTGCATTTATAACAACAGCAAAAAGATCGTTTTTTTTTTCTTGTCTAATGTTGGCATTTGTTATGCAAGATATAATGAAGGGCACGGCAATTTATTGCCGTGAAATGTCAGTGATTTTGGGGGCATCGCAGCAATGGCACAGACCGACGGCAATTTCGAGACCTGCATGTGTGCGTTATCACTCACATGCGTGCACCACGTGTTGTGTTAAGTACGTGAGTGTACTGCTGTACTGGCTGTGCATGCAGCGTATGTACATGGCGACCTCCGTGAGGTGATTTTCGTCGTGCGAGGTGCAAGGGTTTTTTGTCTTTCATCAACATCGGCATTGTTTTTATTAAGAATACGATTTTTGTGTTAAAAATAGTATTTTGGGGATTGTGAATACGATTTTTTGTCTGCTGGGGTTGGCAGCTCTGATGCATGAAGCAATAAACAGTGTCCACTGACCCAAGCACTGACCTTGCAATCACTACAACAAACATGGATGTACATGTACCATGGAAAGGCAAGTATGCCTAATAACCTCAATCCTCCAAAATCCTTCACTTTAGCAAAGAGCATGTAGCATGTAACCTCAATTCTTCAAAATCCTTCACTTTAGCAAAGAGGATTGTGGAGGATTTGGGAAGGTTAGGGTTAATATTGTATCAAATACATTGATTTACAGTTACATGATTTAATCATCATTTTTTCACCTCAGCGCATTGACAAGCAGGAGCAGCTATTATCCAGGCTACAGACGCTTGTACGAGGTCCAGATTCCCAGGCGACCACATGCTGTGAAGTCATGGATTACTTCTTAAGAAGATTGAGCTCTCAACAGCAGGCTAGCAGGACCCTGGCAGCTAAGGTCAATTAAAACAAGCAATTTGGCTGATTTTTTTTTTTTTTTTTTTCTCTTTTTTTTGTTGTTGAAAGAGGAGAGGAATGCTTCACTTCAAAATGTTTGTCACCATTTTTCTGCATTTTTTTTGCAAGGGACCCAGCTCTTCATTTTTTTTCCCACCTTCAGCATGACATGAGACGGCTATTTAAGCAGTTCATACTGTCTGCTGATAATAATACAGGGGTGTGATTTGTCCAGATTTTTCCGGATTTTTACAAATTGCAATGTTGTGATCCTCTGGATTTTAAAGATTTAAGCATCAAAGGAAAGCAAAGCAAACACTCAGATTTCACCCCCAGCGTTATTCACAACGGAGGCCTCAATACCCCTAGCAAAATTTACATGGATTTTTCAAAACTGCCCAATCACACCCCTGAATAATAATAATAATATTTCATTCTTATATAGCGCACTTCACATAATGTCGCAATGCGCTTATTTCCCCTGGTCACTGAGCCAATATCATTCCTGTAATCTTTCTCAGCTCCCTGGGGAGTATACAGCCCATTATGTGCAACCATTTTGTGGTGCTACAGGGCTCATCGAACACAATAACCACCTCTACCCTCACAGGTACCCATTTATACTCCTGGGTGAAGAGAAGCAATTACGGTAAAGTGCCTTGCTCAAGGACACAAGTGCCACGGTCGCGGGCAGGGTTCGAACCCACATTCTGATGTACCTATCCACTATCTCAGGGTGGCACAAGTCCTGCTTATAATAATAAATCATCAAAACGGTGCAAGAACATCATAACCAAGAAATATGTGGGATTTTTTTTTTTTTTTCAGTGGGTTTTGCCTTACTAAAAATTATTGAATGCAACATTGTTTCCAACTTCATAAATAATATAATTATTTCGATACTGTGTGACAGTAAAATTACTGTAAGAATAACAACATTTACTCTTTGAGTTCATTATTTTATTTTATTGTTTTTCATGAAGGGATTGATGATGGTTCTATCAACCCCACAAGACCAAGAGGAGGAAGACATGGAAACAGAAGATCCCCCCTGGGCTTGTCCAACACTGATTGCATCACACGAGTGGCTGTTGAAGAATATGCCCTCCCTCCCTCATTTTGATACCGTCCGGGCGTCGGCTACCACTACGCTTAGACAGGTGAGATGTTCAAAAATGTCGCCATTCATTTTGAGTTTTGCATATAAGAAAATGGACCTCTTCGCAAGTAACCACAGCGAGCATACACAAGGTGATTTGCGAAATGCTTGCTGACTTTTGATCAAAATACTGCAAAACTCCCCAAATATTAAGTTGGCCAGAGGGTGGCGTCAGCTAGAAGAAATCAATGAGAAGAAATCAATGCTCATGATAAATCAAACCTGATGTGTTTTGCCACGCCTCGGCTACAATGATGGCACACAGGTGCAGGAAGTGAATGGTCTGCTGGTGGTATGAGAGCCCTTTTAGTAGTACGCCAGAAAATACATTTCACACTAGCATAATAATTTATATATGTGTATCGCGGTAGAATCAGCTGATCGCAGTCAAATGAAACAATGTCTAATCTGATCACTTACAATGAAATGTGTAGTTTGCTATTAAAAACTAAAACATATGGATTGTCTTGGGGGCAACAGGTCAATTGTATAAAGATATAATTTTTAGTAACTCTCTAATATTCTTTTTGAAATCTAGGCATGTCAGATTGAAACGGCCCCGTTAGCTCTTAGTGCCTATGTCGTCTTTCTGTCGCAGTTTGCTCCAGCCAATGACCTCAATGATCTGGGAGTGGTAAGTAAATTTGTTTGGCATTCAAAAATTAAAAGTAAGTATCAAAGTTAAAACAATTTTTAATTTTACGAAGTAAAACTCTACTTTCTCTAGTTAAAGAAATGGGGTTAAACAAGGTCAAATTTTTGAGCTGTTTCTTGTCCTGGTTTAACATAGAAATATTTATAACAGATAGCTTTTAAATTTTATTCTTTAAACGGCTTTACTTTCAGAATTTGTGTAGTTGTCTCCTGAATTTAATATTACAAGGAACCAATGGTGAAATTTCTTTCTTGAGGTAATATTTAAAATATACAACTGTTTTCCCTGATAAAATCTTGTACTTTTGTTAGGATCTTGCTCAGTTGATTGTGGAGAGGCCAACCATTGTATCTTGCATTCTACCGAGAGAGACTTACAATGAAGTAGCTGACGTAACCCTGGCAGCCATGATTAAGATATTCAGTCGTTATCTCATCAAGGCAACCAAACCAAACGAGGAAGGATACAGCTGGGTAATCTTCAGTATCTGTCTGTCTGTCTGTCTGTCTGTCTGTCTGTCTATCTGTCTGTCTATCTGTGTCCGTCTACCTGCTTGCTGGCCAACCTGTCAGATAGTATGTCAGTATGTCTCAATTTGATTATTTCATTCCTGGGCAACCAAATCAAATAACATACATTACTGGTACATAATGTTCTTGGTAGCTGCCTTTCTGTCAGTTTGATTGCCTGTTTGTGTGTTTTTATATTTTTTCATTCACACAAACAATTGTTGTATTTAATTTGTGTATTTTTGTAAATATAATTATCATGTACCACTCACTCTAAAAATAAGAGATGTTTTTATTTTGAGAAACATTTTTCTTGTTTCACTCCCTTGAACAAAATTCCAGGGAGTATACAAACATTTAAAATAAGAAATACTTTCCTGTACTAAAAAATGTAACAAAATACCTTTTGGCAGTGTAGATTTCCATGATTTTCCCATAAGACTGTTCCTTGATTTCCCTGTGTATTATTATATTGGCAGATGGGTGAAACAACTACCATGCATTGTTTTGATTTTCTTGATTTTCCATAATATCCTTCTTGATTTCCCCGTGTATTATTTCCCCTGTCTCTCTACATACAGTCAGATACACAGGATCAGGTATTCCTATACTGGCAGGCAGGTGAATCAACTACCATGCATTGTTTTGATTTCCCTGATTTTCCATAATATCTTCCTTGATTTTCCATAATATTTTCCCTGATTTTCCATAAGATCTTCCTTGATTTCCCTGTATATTATTTCCCTTGTCTCTCTATACATACAGTCAGATACACAGGATCAGGTATTCCTATACTGGCAGACTGGTGAATCAGCTACCATGCATATCCTTATTGTACACGCTATGGTCATACTACTCACCTATGGACAACCAAAAGGTAAGATTTATTGAAGACATTTTTCACTGGGATATTGAATAATTGACTGTTTATGAAGCACTGTATGCTTCCTGGGTTTCTGCAGGTGGTGGAGGGTTCACGTCCCATCTAAGTCGCAGGTAGATTTTGTTTTCTTTCGCAGCCATTTGTGACCCGCTCTGTGAAATTTTTTTTTAAATTTTTTTTTTTTAATGCAAATTCGCCCCACACAAGGCCAATGGCCACTCCAAGGTGGGGGCTACTAAGTCATTGAGTTGTTACAGCGACTCTACACTGAAGAAACCAGCCCCTCGCACCGAAACAAGAGAAGTTAATAACCAGCCTCTTCACGGTGCGAATAGGACTGGGAGGGGTAACTACTCCAGAACAAGGCAGTTGTTAAACTGCCTCTGCCCCTATAAGCAATTATGGTTAAGTGTCACGACCGGGATGAGTCACATGTCGCACCATGCGTTTACATGTAATGGGCGATGGAATGTTGAGAGGGTGTTTTTTGTTAACATCTGATTTTTGGTTATCATGTTTTTTGACATCATTAGGATCTAAATTTTCTTAATATTTTTACGTAAACGTCAATTTCAATCAATAAAATATTAAAATCAATGATTTTTGTGAGTACTTTGTTTCAAATATGTCATTTGTTTTCATTTGAATGGTTGTTTTCCTAACAATAAATTGTGTTAATTATGCACATTATTGATTATTACAAATGCCATATCTCCATAATGCAATATGCCACACACATCTAACATATACCAAATTAAAGCCGATGATGTACCCTTTCCAGCTACATAGAAATGTATATTTGTCAAATTTGCGACTTGTGACTCATTTTCACAGAGCGGGTCACATTTAGTATATAGTGCTTTATAAATATGCGGGTGTAGGGCAAATAAAAATTATTTTTTCAAAAGTTAAGAATTTTCATCTACCAATTCATTGTGAGTGCAGAAATATCTTATTGCAGCATATTTGTATGATACAGACATAATGTTGCATTAGTGCAAAATTATGTTGCATTAGTGCAAAATCTCGAAAAATTTCTCAATTTCTATATTGCATGGCGCTCCAAGTCTCCGAAAAATCCACCACCAGAAGTTGATAAAATTTCAACAATGTGTGACTTGATGCACCTATAATTAAATTCTTTATAAAGCGAGAACATTTACTAAACTTAATATCTCTCGTGTATTCTTTCCGTCAGTGGACAGTGACTTTAGCCTTCTGCTTCACTCCTGGTTCCCAGAGAATAGTACCCCACCCTCAGCTTACCTTGTCGATACATCAGAAGATGCCTTACTACTCCCTGATTGGCTCAAACTCAGGATGATCCGATCCAATGTCCTTGAACTTGTAGTAGCAGGTTAGTGATCAAGAAAGAGGGCCTCTAAGCAAATATTTATAAGTGACCTTTCCCCATTTTCAGAGAAGTTACATGTATGTCATAAGGAAATCTAACAACATAAGTTTCATTATGGAGTGCCAAGGTCGAGCGGTTTAGTGCATCGGATTTGTGTTCTGATGGCTGAGTCGTCAGAATGTGGGTTTGAATCCCAACTGCGACCATGGTGCTTGTGTCCTTGAGCAAGACACTTTACCATAATTGCTTCTCTCCACCCAGGGGTAAATGGGTACCTGTGAGGGCAGAGTTGGTTGTTGTGTTTGATTAGCCCATATGCGCTGACATGGCAGCAATTGAGCTGTATACTCCCCAGGGAGCTGAGATGGTTTCAGGAATGATTTATGAGCCTGATGTGCAGGGATAATAATGTAATGCGCCTTGAGCACCAGTTTGGTGGATACGTGCGCTATATAAGTCCACATTTTTATTATTATTATTTCAACCCAAGGTAAAATATTGTAACAAGTCATTTTGTTAAATTTTTGAATTATTACAGCCCTCCAGGATCTGGAGCCAGCCCAGCTTGTTCTCTTCATCCAGTCGTTTGGTATTCCAACAGCTAGCATGAGGTAAGTGCATGAGAAATAATGTGTTTTATTGATAGATGGGTGGGGTGAAAAGAAGGAAAATGTCATGACTTAAATGCATGAACACTTCTGCTTGTCTGTTGTTGCAACAAGCCAAGTGTATCGACTGCTGTGGGAGATTTTGCCAAGCATTTATACTCCAAGAACACTGCGACATTACAAGGGGGAGCGACGGTTCATCTTTGTCTATGTATGATATCAAATCCTGCTGTTGAAAATCAACTTGTTTGGGCAAATTGGTTAGATACGCGACCAAAATGTGTTGTATGTTAAACTAACTTTGATAATCATGTTTGTCTTGATATCGTTTCAGTTTGCGATTACACCATGTGTTTATCTCGACTGTCACTAAGTGAGGTACAGGGATATAAAAAGAACCTTATTGGTCAACTCTTATCTCAACTGTCGCTAAGTGAGTTTTTGGTTCAGGGAGGACCAGATGATTAAAGCATACTAATTGAAACCCTGGGAAGACCCCGAGAAGACACCAAGGTTCTTCCTGAACCACGTTCTCACTTAGCGATAGTTGAGAAGGTTAAGACGTCGAGAAGGTTAAGACATCTGCACTAGTAAGCAAGAGGTCATGGGTTCGAATCCCGCCCGTATCGCCTGTGAAGTTTTTTCCACAGACACTCGGAAAGCACTGAGTACACAGTGCTATACACACGTCGGTGTAGGGCAAAAATTATATCAGTTGAGAAATGAGTTGTCTGACATTGGTTCTCCCTTGAACCATAATCTCACTTAGCCACAGTTGAGATTCGAGTTGTGCGATAAGGTTCTTTTCAGAACCTGTTACCGCACTTAGCAATAGTTGAGATAAACACATGGTGTTACCGCAAACAGAAACAATATCAATACTCCACCGTGCAAAGCCTTAAATCTTAAATCTTGTTACAACTTCGTCTTCCAGTAAGCTTCTTGCTCACCTAGACAACGCCGTCAAGCAAGAGCCTCTAGCTATGGAGAATGCTGTGGTGGATAAGGCCTACATGGCTCAGCTGGTGGAGGTACAACAAATGAGAGGGGCAACAGGAGGGGTAGAGTTCCACAAACTACTAACCAAGGGGCAGGATACTCCCTCGGAGAAGGATAAAGGTAAGACAAAAAAATAAAATCATAGAGCTGCTAAGCAGACAAATATTGCTTAGCAAATCTATCTGCTAAGCAAAATGTTGCTGTGAACCAGCCAGAAGCACTGTACGTTACGTGACAATTTGGCTGGTGACCTTTTTTTTTTGCTAAGCATAACTTTTCTGTGCTTAGCAGCAGGGGAATAAGATAAGATTCAGATTCAGAATATTTATTGTCATCTGTATAAAACATACATTGAAATTTGGTATGGTCTTGCAAGTATCAAAAATATATTTATATATACAATTAATATATGAACAACAATAAACAAAATATTAATAGACAACGTTACTTCTATTTTGACATTAATTTAGAAAACGATACAATAAAAATAAAAATAAAAATTATGTTAAATTAAAATTACAATTACAATTATGCTGACAATTACATTTGATCATTCAATAAACGTACTGCACTTAGATAAAAACTATTCAAGGTTCGATTTGAATCGGCTCTGATTGATCTATACCGCTTTCCTGTTCTCATCAATTCAAATAACTCATACGCAGGGTGGGAGATACACAAGTGTACAAGGGAAAAAAAACCTTTTGGAGGAACCTTTAAAACAAAATAATCTTATGTTTCTTTAAACATTATGGTAAAAGTCATTTGGGAAATCAAAATTAAAAATTGTGACTCGAACTGGAGAATTAGCTGTTGCAAACTGCTTACCAACCTAAATGTTATTGGCCTTACGTTTCGAACCTAGCAGCTTCTTTCTCAAGGAAAAGCACTTTGAGTTTCTTTCAAATATATTTTGTAGACAAGGGTGATACTAATAGAGACGAGTTAGCAGAGGGGATGGACACCTCGGAGCAGGCTGTGAAGCTACCTGGTGACGACCACAAAGAATGGTGTCAATTACTTAATAAGGTAGGTATACTCTTAAGATTATAAATATGGATATGTACATTTCATTTTACAAGATGCCCTTGGGAAAAGCCATCGCGTCAGTGAAACAAGGTTCTCGATTGTGCAACAGTTCATAAATTAAGACAGTTGAGTGCAACAGTATCTTATCTGCTCCCATTGTTTTTCTGTTTTCATCCAGGAACTCGATAAAGAGATACACCAATTTTTGTGAAAATACATATTTGCAAAGAGGTTGTAACTAGGATATGACCTTGATGCACTGATGCGATGAAGTGATTTTTTTTAAGGAGAAAATGTCACTGGCTGTCAGCTCCTTATCAAGATTAACTCATCTATGCTTAGTTAGCTGGCCTGGGGGTTGTTCTTGACAGCAAGCCTATACCCGGAGATCAACCCTTGGGGGTGCTTACACGTCTGTGCCCCACTGATGGGCACACACATGCAGGTGGTACTGATGGCTCTGACCCCCAGAAGTGACCTTCTGATAATTGTAATAGAGTTTATGCACTGATGCGATGAAGTGATTTTTTTTAAGGAGAAAATGTCACTGGCTGTCAGCTCCTTATCAAGATTAACTCATCTATGCTTAGTTAGTTGGCCTGGGGGTTGTTCTTGACAGCAAGCCTATACCCGGAGATCAACCCTTGGGGGTGCTTACACGTCTGTGCCCCACTGATGGGCACGCACATGCAGGTGGTACTGATGGCTCTGACCCCCAGAAGTGACCTTCTGATAATTGTAATAGAGTTTATGCACTGATGCGATGAAGTGATTTTTTTTTAAGGAGAAAATGTCACTGGCTGTCAGCTCCTTATCAAGATTAACTCATCTATGCTTAGTTAGTTGGCCTGGGGGTTGTTCTTGACAGCAAGCCTATACCCGGAGATCAACCCTTGGGGGTGCTTACACGTCTGTGCCCCACTGATGGGCACGCACAGGCAGGTGGTACTGTTGGTTCTGACCCCCAGAAGTGACCTTCTGATAATTGTAATAGAGTTTATGCTTGTTTATACTGCTGTTTAAATCCAACTCCTCTGTTTTGTTTTCTAGTTGTTTGGGGACGAGTCTTCGGCCGAAGTGAAACAAATGTTTTCGGCAATACAACAGGTGAGAAGTTTATTATGTTCTGTTACAACACAAATCAGTCCAACGAACGACTTCCGACTTGAAATATTTTTTTTCCTTGTGCCTGGATTTCTCCATAATGTGTCTCATTTTCACTTTTACTTTCCAAGCCTTCATTTCATCAGTATCGGTGATATCAAAAACTGGATGAATTTTTTATCGCAGCTTCTCCACACAATCTCAAACGTCTACCAGATATCATTTTATCCATTGGCAATGCCTGCATTAAGCCGTCACAAACCATAACAAATCTTGGTGCATTCTTTGATACAAATATGACAATGTCTTCTAATATTGCAAATGTTAGTCGAACTGTCACTTTTCACCTAAGGAATATAACTCGCATTCGCAAATTCATTGATCAAGAAACTTGCCATCACGCTGTACGCTCTTTGATTTTATCTCGTTTAGATTACTGCAATGGACTTTTATCCTCACTTCCAAAGTCATACATCATCCATTTGCAACGTCTACAGAATTGGGCAGCTAGACTTGTTTTCACTGTAAATAGAAGACACGATCCTGCACCACTGTTAAAATCACTTCATTGGCTACCAGTTCAACAAAGAATATCATTTAAATTGCTTCTATGTGTGTACAAATCACTAAATGGCTTAGCACCAATATATTTATCAAATTGTTTTAAATTGTATGTTCCAAATAGGCATTTAAGATCAACAGATGACTATCTCCGCCTTGAATATCCTATCACAAGAGTCCAAGCTGGTGATAGAACTTTCACTGTTTGTGCATCCAAGCTATGGAACAATCTTCCTGTTTATATCAGACAATCTGTTTCTGTTAATGCCTTCAAGAAGGCTCTTAAAACTCACTTGTTTCCTCATTAATTTTGCATCAATTTATGTCTTATTCTATCCTGATATGTATATATTATGTCATATTAACTTTTGTAAGCGCCATGAACCTCTCGGGAATGGCGCATGATAAATACTTGTTGTAATGTAATGTAATGTAATTTAATAACTTTATCTCTCTCTCTTACCGTCATCCATCTTCAGGAACTTTTACAGGACATTCAAAACCTAAAAACGGATCCTCTCCATCGAGTCTCAGAGAGTCTGACACAGGGCATGCTAAGCATTATAAAGGACAAGACTCTCTCTCCTAGCCAGCTTGGCTTACATGCAGACATCAGCTGTCCCCTGTTTAGTCTATTATTAACCAGAGAGGTAGGCAGTGAACGATATTGCTTCTATCGCGTAGCAAACCAAAATTTACAATTTGCTTATCAAAATTCACAATTTGCCTTTCAAAATTCACAATTTGCTCATCAACATTCACGATTTGCTCATCAAAATTCACAATTTGTTCAGCCAAATTCACAATTTGCTTATCAAAATTCAAGATTTTCTCTTCAAAATTAACATTACATACACACACACACACACACACACGTGTGTAAACACCTGCAATCGGGGACTTCCTTTGTCAAATTCCTTTGTCCAAAAATACGGGGACGCATTGTTCTCCATTGTGAGAGCAACCGGGGACCATTGTCCCTTTTGTTATACGTCCCCGGTTTGAATGCGCTCACACACGCACACACACACACACCAATATTTCTGCCTAAAGATATTAATATGCATAATGTTTGAAAGAAATAATTCCCTGGTAGGATTTACAAGTGCACCTCATCAATGGGCATATGAGGTAGTTTTTTCTATAGGGTAATAATGTTTACCATAATGGTCTCAAATGGTGTTGGCATTGAAAGAAAGCATGTTATTTTTTTTTATTTTTTTTAAATTTGTTCTAATACTTATTTTAAGTATTGCGTTATTTGGTGGTACCATAAAAAAAGGGGGAAAAAACATTTAAACTTTTCTTTCCACATATTTTTTTTTCTAAAAAAAACAAACCATAAATCCTTTTTCAGAAGCTGTTAAGGAAGTATGGGTCATCTTCTACATTGTCCGGACTAGTGAAGTTACTGTATGAGATCCTACCCTCTAAGGAAGGCATGTTTGCACAGACCCTTACTTACTGTCACAAAGAACTCTTCGGGAGTTCCGTCGATGTGGATGGTAAGTATCCACACTGTGCACATTATAGCCCTTTAGTGGTGAGATTGCACCCAGTGTCTTGATGATAGCTACTTTGGCATCAAGTGAGCGTTGTGCGTACACTTGATGCGCGTATGTTATGATATGGAGTGTCGTGGCCGAGCGGTCTAGCGCACTGGACTCACATTCAGGTTGCTGAGCCGTCAGAATGTGGGTTTGAATCCTAGCCATGCCGGTTGCGGCACCATGTGTCCTTGAGCAAGATACTTAACCATAAATTGCTTCTCTTTACCCAAGAGTATAAATACGGACCTGTGAGGGCAGAGATGGTCATTGTGTTTGATTAGTTGATGAGCGCCTAACAGGCTGCCAGGGGCTGTATACTTCCCAGGAAGTTGAGAATGATCCAGGAATGATTTTTTTAAAAGAGTAGCCTGATGACAGGAATAATAATGTAAAAAACGCCTTGAGCATCACATCGTGACGGAGTTGGCGCAATATAAAAATCCACCATTATTATTATTATTATTATTATTATTATTATTATTATTATGCATGCTAATGATTGTTGGATATATTCAAACTTTCCCTTATTGTTGGTGAGATTACCCCTCCCCCTCCTTCTTTAGCCGTGTTTCAATTCAACTATCCCAGATCTGCTCTAACACCAAATAATGTGGTTCTTGTTACCGTAGTGAATCAAGAACTAACAAAGATGGCCGACCCAGCCCATAAAGATACACGAGAATCTGTCAAACAAATTGTGAAGGCACTGACGCTCAAGGAAGCTACGGCTGATGAGGAATTACTTGAGAAAGGTACAAAATCAAGTCATCATTTTACATTGTTTGTTTTAAATCATTGATTTTTCAAAATGATTTGAACAAGTTCTGTATGGCAGTGGCCTGAATCTCTTATTGAGAGAAGGTTTTAATTCACGAGTCTTGTGTTATTTTTAAGCTTTGATCTGTTGTGATAGAATAGCAAAATATTCTGTCATGTTTTGATTTTCAAACAAAAATTAACAAAAAATAAAAAAGTTATGCTTTGCTAAATCCTTTTACTCCATTAAAGTCCCTACATATTATTGGTATTATCAAAAAACATTAAAATGATCACATATTTACAAAACTTACTTGTTGTATCAAACATGATGGTAACAAACATCCCTTGAAATATTTCTGTCTCGGGTGGTTTTGTTAAAGTTAAAAATGGTAAATCAAGATTTTAACTTCAGAATGAAACCATCCTAATTTGATTTTCCAGCTTGTAAACAACTCCTTGATAGCGATGCCAGCCACCTGGAGCATGTCTTGAAAACCTGCATGACATCAAGCCATGGTAAGAGAGCGCCCTCACAGGCCAGTGGGAGGGTAGGAATGCTGAGTAGACTGCTGACCCATCAGCAGCAGAAACAGACAGCTGAGTCTGGTACCCAGAAGCATAGGTAAGCCAGATTAAGGTTCAAGTCATTCTGAACATTATGTGAAATTCTCTATTGAGTAGTAATTAGTTCTGAAAAGAACTGGAGGTTACAACTCGACATTTCGATCAGTATGCTCTGATCATCTTCAGGAGCATCCTGATCGAAATGTTGAGTTGTAACCTCCAGTTTATTTCAAAACTAATTACTACTCAGTAGAGAATTTCACATGGTGTCACCACAATTAGTCTTACTTATCCTCTTCACCATGCAAAGCTACAAGTTTTACATTCTGAACATTGATTCAATAATTTTTTTTAATTTGTTCTAAGTATTCATTTGGTTAAATTCAAAGATGTTGACAATGTTTTTGTATCAATACACTGAAAAAAAAATGACCCCATAAATGAGATTTTTACTGTTTTAGAACTGTTTTAGATATCACAGAGAATCACAATCATGTGTTTAAATATCACTGTCATTTTCAAACATCCTCCTTTCATTTCCCAGCCATCTGCAGCTGCTGGCCTCCACAGCAGGCCTCCTGATTGACTGGCTGGCCCTTCTGGATCCAGAGGTGTGCCGGGCATGCCCCGACCTGCAGCAGCAGGCCATGTTTGCTCAAGTCGCCCCTGGGAGCGAGAAGAGCCAGCAGACAGATGGAGGTGAGCGGAAGAGGGTCGGGAGTGCCTACCTGTTGGCCCTGTTGACTCACCAAGCCAACTGGGGGACGCTCCACCGATGTATTAACAAACTACTGGGTGGTGATAATATTCACAGGTAAGAACAGAATCAGTTATATAGGTTGGTGAAATTCTTGCGTAGGGAGATGAACAATTGATTTAATTTTGCCCTACACCGACGCAAGAATTTCACCAACCTATATATATCGCGGAACCCGCTGCTATATGTGATTCTAGCCGGCCAATTGTCATCGGGCAAGCTCGTTGGTCGAGAGGTTAAGACGTCTGCACTAGTAAGCAGGAGGTCGTGGGTTTGAATCCCGCCCGAGTCGCCTGTGTAGTTTTCACAGACACTCGGAAAGCACTGAGTATACAGTGCTATACACACGTCGGTGTAGGGCAAAATTAAATCAATAGAACCAGTTATATTCTCTTTGTAAAGTAGATGTGTAATTCCAGCTCCAAATATCAGACATGCAACGGGAAAAAATCTGAATAAAATTTTTTACAAAATTATTTTTTCCACTTGCACCTAAAACATGCTCAGAAGACACCACAGAGCATCTAGAATATAATTTTTCCGTGGCTGTCCTACACTGTATGGGCTTCAACTTGTTACCCTTTATTTTGTACCAAAATGGATTTAGACTAATAGTCTGAATCCATTTTGGTACAATTAAATCAAATCATTTTTCACAAATGAATTTTTTTTTTTGGATTCCATGTTTGAATGAATATGCAAAATCTGAATTTTAATAGGTTTGTTTTTATACATATCTCTGGATACTAATGTATGGATGCATTTATAGATATTTTACCAATAATGTAAACTTGCTTGTAAGGAGTAGAAATTTAATTTTAAAAATGAGAAATATTTGAAGAGAAGTTTTAATTGCTATTGGTACTTGATCTCATCTGGTCATGTTTGTGTCGTCTATGTTCTTAGTTTGAGTGCATCAGCTGTGCTGGACTTCCTGTGGGCTTGCATTCATATGCCAAAGATATGGCAAGGTAGAGATACAAGGGCTTCTAAGGTAAGTGCCCAATGAGATATATATATCAAACCCTTAAATTGTCCTATTTGTATCATATTCTCCGATTGTATCTCCGTTGATCTGTGTGTTTGTAGACAAAATCAAAACTTACTTTCCAAATGTTGAAAATAAGTTTATTATCAAATCTTGCATTTTTATATTTATAAGTTTTAAATTTGCTCAGTTTGCTCTTGTTGTGGAATGCCATGGTCGAGCGGTTTAGTGCATTGGATTTGTGTTCTGATAGCTGAGTCGTCAGTATTTTTAATGTTTTTATTGTAACATTCTTGTAATTTGGCCCTCTGGCCACGAGAGGAATGCAAATAAACCAATATAATAATAATAAATATGGGTTCGAATCCCAACCCCGACCATGGTGCTTGTGTCCTCCAGCAAGACACTTTACCATAATTGCTTCTCTCCACCCAGGGGTAAATGGGTACCTGTGAGGGCAGAGTTGGTTGTTGTGTTTGATTAGCCCTATATGTGCTGTAATGGCAGCAATTGAGCTGTATACTCCCCAGGGAGCTGAGATGGTTTCAGGAATGATTTATGAGCCTGATGAGCAGGGGTAATAATGTAATGCGCCTTGAGCACCAGTTTGGTGGATACGTGCACTATATAAGTCCACATTATTATGAATATTATTATTATTGTCATGCACAGATGGCTGTTGTATACATCTTCCCAAAAGTCATTGCTTTGTATATATTATTCCATCAGAATAAAGAAACTGTTGCATCCTTATAATAGTCTTCCAAAATAATAGTCTTGCTTGCTGACTTTAGATGGAACCATCAATTGTTACTGATTGTTTAATAAATAACTAATGATATAGAGAGATATATTAATAAGTCCCTGTTTTTGTACAGCGTCACTCTGAAGAGAATGTCCTATGCCTTGGCCCGGACCAGACCTGCTCCTTAGCCGATTACATCATCCAGGAGGCAGATGATTGTTCCAGACGGCAAGGCTCTCCGTCAGACGCTGAGGGAATCAGTGATGTTGCCTCGTCATCCATCAAGGCGCGTCTTCCCTTACTTTTGAATGGTTTCCATAACAACAAAGGCGTGGTAGAGCATCTGATCAGATACCTTGGAGAATGTAGCAGGGAGAAAAGGTTTGTTGGACATTTGGGGGAAGTTGGCATCTGGAAAGTGTTTGAGGGTGCTTCACCCAGGTTATATTCGGAGGTGTGTCGGCCAATCAGAACTGCGCATGTTAATGAAGAACATGACCGGCAAATTGACCTATCGTGGCAGAAATCTGATCACTTGCACGCTAAAAACAAATGCATCATCAATCTCCAGCACAAATTTCCATATGGGTTCTCAGGTGCATGGCTTACTCACAAATAGTGATAGGTCAGTTGTGACATACGTAAAACATGTATTTGTTTCATTGACTATAAGGTGCTGGAGCACCCTCAACAATCATCTGTGTTAAGCCTGTTGTAGACTTTAACCAGTTCGCGTCGGAGGACGTGTATACACGCAATTTTTTTTTTGCACCACGCTTCGGAGAGCGTCTAAACACGCCACACGAAACTCTGGAATATTTGTATGCATGCTCGGTTCAGCCATGCGTGCACAGTGACGTGGAAGCTTCCATTCATGGTGTGTGTGTGGGAAAAAGAAACCCGCCACAGGGGCCCAGAAAAACTTTTTTATTCTCGACGCGAATTGGTTAAGCAGGAAGATCACAGACCATCTGTGTAAGGCTGAGTGGTTGTCTTCCCAGAGATATAGACCCTTACTACCACTGCAATTTGTTTTTCTCGTACCGAGTGATCATATAAACCAAGTCCAATAACCTGGCCCGTGAATTCTTTGTGGCAGAGTTACGACAACTCTCGGAAATCATACCCATTTGAATATACTCAGTGCACACAAAGTTTCATACTGCGTGAATTCTGACAGTTATGTTAACGAACAAAACTTTTCTTGCAATATCTCAAACACATTTCTTGTTTTTCGCTCAATAACTTGGCCCTTGAATTCTACGACAACTCTTAGAAATCATACCCGTAGGAATATACTCACGGCACACATAGTTTCATACTGTGTGAATTCTGACGGTTCTTATTTGTGTTTTTCGCTATTTTAATGGCAATTTCAAGAAAGTTTCTTTTTAGTAGGAACAACGTTTTTGGTGAAATATCTCATTTCAAGGTTTTTGTTTTACTTTCTTAACCCTAACCAATGCTCAATGCAACAAGATGCAACACAAGTACAAAGTTGTTGCATATTGTTGCCCTCAGCAGAGAACCAAAGAACCATTGTTCTAAGCTTGGTGGATCTTGTTGCATTGAGCAGCCTGCAAATGTTTCTGTGGTTGCATTTTGTTACATTCAGCGCGGTGCCTGTAAAATACCTGTAAAATGCCTGTGGTTGGTTAGGGTTAAAGGAAATTATCAATTGATTTAATTTTGCCCTACACCGACATGTGTATATCACTGTATATTCAGTGCTTTCCGAGTGTCTGTGGAAAAAACTACACAGACGATTCAAGTCGGTGTAGGGCAAAATTAAATCAATTTTATATCTCCCGACGCAAGAATTTCACCAACCTATAGAAACTATCAATGTTTCAATGAAAACAATAACATTCTGGAAATTGCCAGTAAAACATGGGTAATACATCTTTAACCAGTTCACGTCGGGAATATATATTTTTTTCCGGTCCCCCGTGCGGGTTTATTTTCAATGAAAAATCAGAAAAAAATTCTAGCCATTAATAATTTTTTTTGTCAATGAAACTAAGTCCGGACACCCAAATAAACACCTTTACTCATTGACATTTCGAGAATTAAATGGCTAGTTTTTTAATTACGGTTGTGTTTGTTCAGCACAATTAGACTGTTGGCAAGCTCCGATGCAACGGCCTATTAGCGACGAGCGCCCGGTTGAACAGACGGCATACCGGGAGAGAGAGGAAAGGCCTCGTAAACAATGGATATAAATCCGTCTTTACAAATTCTTGGCTGGTACGTCAAAAGAACAGGTCTTGGATAAAGGGATTACGCAAAAATCAACAAAAAGAGTGAACTCGTTCATCGTTTGCAGTGCCTTTTGTCCGGGGCCACCGAACCGTGACCCCATGGACTCCGAGAAACGATTGCATGTATACCACGACGGCACGCCATGTGTGGCGTGTTGACAAGTCTCCCGGTAACACACACAAAAATCGGAATGTGTGTTTAGACGCTCTCCGATCCCCGGTTCAAAAAAAAAATGCGTGTATACACGGCCTCCGACGCGAACTGGTTAATGTTTGCAGATTACTTGTTAATAAGTTTTGATGTGATTTTTCATCCTTTCCCTTTGGTATCTGTCCCTTCAACAGCCAATCATCAGCTCTGTATCAGCAACTATTACTAGAGTTATACCTGCAAGTACCTGAGACCATACAGAGTCTGTCCTTCATCAGTACCAAACTACAATCGCAGGATACCAGTCATATACCCACACCGGTCGACTGTCTTACTCACAGGTTAGTGCTGTCGTGATTCAAGATTCTAGCTGATTCAAACGATTGTACTTGATTTCAAGTGAATCAATAGATTCACTTGAATAAGTTAGAGGAAGTTTGCGGTAGCCAGAGGATTTGGAAACAGGGCGTCCAAAATTTATTATTTAATATCTTTACATTGATTTAACGTAGATGCTTACATGTTTCACATATTTATATTTAAATTGCACTTGATTGCTTGATGTTTTGAACAAAAGGAAACTGTAAAGATTACATGTTTTATTTCTGAAGGTTATTGAGTGTCCTAGCAGACAGTAAACCGGGAGATATTAGCAAGCAGAAAGCTGATGATGCCAACGTCGCCTGTCGTAAGCTAGGTGCTGAACATCCAGTCCTCATCCTTAGGTAAGTTTGACGTGTCACTTGTACATTCAGAGACAATACACCCATCTGGCCTGTCAATCATACAGCATGGATTGACCAATAAGGTTACACTCTACCTGACAACTGTTGCTATCTGCCATTTTGTCGGTCAAGCTTTGCAGGGTTATGTGGTCTTATAGTATCCACTTTTGGGGCGAACAAAATCATACTTCTTATCTGTCTTTCTCTTTTAGTTCAGTAGTAAAGTTAAATTATTTTTGTAGCATTTCTGTTCTATGTTAAAGGAACACCAGTATGGCTTATTAGGACTGCCTCTGTACACAATTTTTGCATTTTTAATTGTTTTGTCTGTTTTTGTATGAAAAGAAATGTAATAATGAATTGTAATTGAATGCTTGACCAGTTTATCATGAAACCTTTCCGCAATGGTAAAATGCTACTCTTGTAGTACTTGTTCATCCGACACGGACCTGCTATTATCCATTTTCTTTAGAATTTCACTTGTGGGGTACGCAAAATCAAAGAGAAATTTCTGAGTGGGTGAGTACCCCACAAGTGGTTCCTCACAAGTACTACGTATACAAGTTTGGAGAAAGCCATTATGTTCTTTCATCACCACCAGTCTATCAACTTCTGTTCTTTCTAGACAACTTCCAATGATTGCCGTTCTCCTGCAAGGTCGTACTCATCTCAACCTTCGAGAGTTCCGTACCCGTGGTCATCTTCTCTTCTTCAATCACATCTTAGGAATCTTACAGCTTCTGGAACCTCAGCTGTTTGACCAGGATCCTAAGGTCCTCCAGAACATCATTGAGGCGTACTTTCCTATCCTTTCTGTAAGTTATCTTGATCCTCTTTGTAAGGGAGGAGGGCCAAAGTCATGGTACAGCCAAGCCAGTATAATAAGCTCTACTTGGCTGGGCTAGGCCTTCCTGAAGCCCCGGTTAGGTTGACTGGCAGGTATTGTATTGTCACAGGATTAGGACTCACAAAAGATGGATAAGGAGGCCAGGTAGCCTGGGCCTGGCCAGGCTTCTTAAGGCTTCTCTGTACCATGACTTTGGCCCTCCTCCCTAAGTAGTTATTTATTTCAAGCTCAAAATCAGTGGAACTTTATGGGTTTTGCGCACTTATCAAACTGATTCTTCCACGATAGGTTCAGTATAATGGCTTCGGGCTTCTTGTCAATAAGTTCACTGCCTACTTTCTACAAATTTGTGTCAGACTCTTCGAATTGCTGAGGCTATTTTTATCTGCCTACTTTCTGCACTGAAAGCGCTCAAGCAAGGTCGAGTTAATAAAGCAACCCTCCAGCTAGCCTGAAGATATGACGTCACGCTTTGAGCTAGAGGCACGTGAATTACGCCAGATCCTGGCCATGCAGCCGCCATATTTTCCCCCTATGTTCAACTTTGACCTAGCGCGTGAGCCTTGAAGCGTGACGTCAGATCTTCAGCACAAACGTATCCAATGAAACCCCTTGAATGGTACGTCTGGAGCCTGTCTATATCCTTGATATAGGATAAAGATATGGGACCAGTCTACCTTCCAGCCTGCACCATTGAATTTACTGCACAGTCTGCGAACAGTTTGCAGACTCTACTTTTAGACAGGATGCCTAAAAATGATTGAATACTGGAGACAACCTGGTTTAATGGAATTCTCCATTTCTCTTTACCCATGATCCTTTGTTATACGCGAATATTTAGCGACCCTATTTTGTTGTTGCAAATGATATAGGATACCGAAGTGTTCCTATGGCAGTATGGCGACTGGTTCTACACATTGTTGATTTCCTCTTTTGTTCTATGACACAACACTTACAAAATGGTTACGTGATTTAATAAGACGTCATAGGTCAATAGGTCAATTGAGGTCACCAAAAAGTTAACATGTAAATGAGTCTAGCAGAGACATAAACCAAAGGTTTTGAATCATGCACTTTCAGGCTTGTAAGACCAACAGTCCTTATAGAGCTAGTTAAACCGTTGAAAGATGATTAGCAGTGGCAGTGCCATTGATGTTCCACACTACAGTAGCTGTTTTGTAGGTATTAGGACTGTGAATTATCACTTCTTTTGTCTGCTTCCAAAAACTGTTCCATGCAGAGCCATTGCTTTCAAATCTGGTAAATTAATGAAGGGAGCTAAATGAATAGTATGGGCCAATAGATTAACGATTGATCGATGATCGATTAACGATTGATCGATGGGCCCTAGGCTGTAGTCCTAACTTCAAAGTTATTGCTATTATCAGGTCATACACTATTTCAGTTCATCCATCATGAAATGCTTTTGTTCATATCTGACCGGTGTTTTGTCTCTTCCTATTACTCTGTACAGCATTGTGTGAGTAACAAGAAGGCATTGGAGTCTCTTATCACCAAGTTCATTCATATACTGTATCAATACTCCAGTCATAGTCCAGCCAAAGCACAGCCAATATTACAGAAACACTCTGTGCCACTCAAGTAAGTATTACTATGCTTTGCACTATATTGGTGTCAAACTAAAATCCTTCCCTAGCTGGGTCCAATTTATGCTTAGCAGAACATGTTGCTGCTAGTACAATGTACCGAGTCCAATATTGTCGAGCTGCGAAGGAGAAAATTGTGCTAAGCAAATATATTTGATAAGCAAAATTAAACGTACAACCTGCCAGAGTGTTTACAGGAAATATGTAATTTTCATGTTATAAATACTTTCCAGGCCTATGATTTCTCAGGATTTTTCCTGATTTCAGGATTTTTTTACAAATCTCTTAAAAGAAGAGAAGAAGCCACCAAGGAAAGAAAGAAGTAGCCTGTATTGTGACCAAACCTCTAGTTTCTTGTTTGTGTGGATGTGGAGAGTCTGTAAATCCTTCAAAATTAAACATCCAGGAGGTTCAGGGGGGCTTTGTCCTCGACACCAAAGGGAGACCCAGGCCCACTGCCCATTTGTCAGGATTTTTTGCTTTTGTCAAATCACACCCTTACTTTCAGAATGTTCTTTTAATATTTGTTTTATTTTTTTTATTTTAAAAATTTTGTACAGCAACCTGTCACAGATCTACCCTGATATCCAGCAGCTCAAGTCCCTATTGGCTAGCATCACACTCACCAGCTCCTCCAAGGACCAATTAGGGCCAGGCATGGTCACCAACCCGATGGAATCTACCATCGATGAGATCCCGGGGGTGGGTGGTAGAGAGGAGACGTACTCACCCACGCTCAGTGCCATGATGGGTATAGACGCATCGTGGGATGCGGAGGACGTCAAGTCGTTCTCGGAGAAACTGGCCCAGGAAGAGGATTCTGAAGGTATGTTTGTCTTTATGTTTTAAAAGTGTTGGCAAATCTACTTTTACAAATGTTTAATCAAGTAAGACTAATTGCGGTGACACCATGTGAAATTCTCAATTGAGTAGTAATTAATATAGGATTTAAGGCTTTGCATGGTGGGAAATGGTAATTAGGAAAGTTTTCGGAAGCACCATGTAACAAATCTCTAAAGTAGAGGTGTTGGCTCTGAGAAGAGCCGGTTTTGTTCTCAACGTTTCGGCAAGTATGCTCTGGCTGTCGTCACGAGAGTCAACGACGACGGCCAGAGCATACGGCCAGACAACTGCCAGAGCATACTTGCCGAAACGTTCAGAACAAAACCGGCTCTTCTCAGAGCCAACACCTCTACTTTAGAGATGAGTAGTAATTAGTTCTGAAAAGAACTGGAGGTACAACTCAACGTTTCTGAGATCCCTCAGTCTGGGGTGGGTTATGGACTTTGGATATAGAAGATCCTTCAGTCCGTAGTAGTGGTCGCCAAATATCGCTGATGGAGAAGCCGATGTCCTGTGGCACAGTGTCGTGTTTAACGATCTCGATGGCCTCTCTGATGCGTCTGGGGTGCCATGTGTCGATGGGTGTGATGAGTTGGGCTGCCTGCCAGTCGATTTGGTAGTCCTTGATGTGTGAGTGCTTGACGATGGCTGACTTCTCAAAATCTCCTCTGTTTAATCTCTTTGAATCCAGATATACATCAAACAACCACCCTATGAAAGTGACATTTTTTGGCGTGGAAAGTGAAGCAAATTGTGACTTTCAGGTTGTGTGAATTTTGCAACAATGTTGACTTCACTTTTGCCATTGCATGAAGCGATTTTAAGGGAAAGCTGTGAACATCAGTCAGTTTCCCTTAATGGTTTGTTTTGATGACAATGTAAGAATCCGTCGGCTATTTATTATTCCAGTTTTATTCTGAAAACCTACTTGGTCGTTTTGAGATCCCTCATTATAATGACCTACTTAACGTTCTGTTTTTGTTCTAGGCATGGCTGAAGCTTTGAATGAACTTGAAGAGAAGTCAAGTAGTGCTGTGGGAATTCTACAATATTTTGTGGTGAGTCATTATAGGTTCTCAGAGCCAACACGTTATTACAACTCAGTCGAGATATTACAGGATGATACTACCACAAACCTTCATCTTACTGTTATTCCACCATTGAAATCTTCAAATCCTACTGATCATATGTTAATTAACCCTAACCACCCCAAATCATCCAAAATCCTCCAAGGGGTACTTTTTTGGGGAAAATTTCAGCACCGTTGGAAACTGGTAGATTCACCTCTTCAAATGGTGCAAAATTACTACCTGGCAAGGAGTACAGGCCATAAGTGCTGAATATGAAAGATCAACGAAAATGCATGGTGCATTTTTGAAGATAAGGGCGTGTTTCCAAAAGTGCAGTGATGGATTTGCGAGGATTCAGGAAGGTTCTTAGCCAGAATACCTAGGGGGTTAGGGTTAAAGATGTATTGCCCATGTTTTTCACTTTGTAAAAATATTGAAAATGTTGCTTCTCTGATAGTAATTGTATCCATTTACATTATTTTAAATTCTTAAAATAAAATCAAACACCAATTATGAAGACACATATTTGTGACTGGCTCTGGCAAAACCCTAAACTTGGACCCAACTTTTCGGAGTGACCTCCCAAATTTATCGTGAAAATTAACAATGTTCCCAACAACATTTCAGGATTTTTCTTTTTCCATCAAAATCTAGAGAAAATGCTCTATATGGTGACATGAAAACTCAAACTCAAACTGGTCCCTGGGGTCAGTTTTTGACCTTTTCATGGCTGTTACGCATTATGGTAAATGCCAAGACGTTTTGCCAGAGCGGGTCATATTTCTTGATTTGTGTATAAGTATGCATGTACATGGGGACATGTTATCAATAGTTTATGTGATTTGTCAACCAGACGGAATTGTCAAGCCAGATGACATCATGTAACAAGGACTGCAGACAGATGGCATTTACACTGGTAATCCGCTACATTAGGCATGACCCAAGGTATGTCACTTTGTTACCAATCAAAAAAAACCAAAGCTTAACCACTGCATTGAATTACCAGTTCAAGTATTCCTTTCATATTTTTAAGATTGATTATTTTGAGGTAATTCTGAATCGATTACTTTTAAAGAGAAGGTACAACATGAGTAATGTTGGTAAAATTTCTTCAATTTTGATTCAAAGAGTATAAGCATTTGAACGACCAATATGTGAAAGTTTCAGCTTATTACATTGTATCGTTCACAAAACAAAAAGAATGAATATAAAAAAATAAGAATGCAGTTTCACTAACATTGAAATTAGGAGTGTACTCTTGCCTAAATTAAAACTCGAAATTATTGAAGTTTTCTTTAAAAGTGCAGCGATTATTAGGGATACTTAAAGATGGGCTCTATTAAAGCAAATGTCAATAATTAATTTTCCCATGCGGTGAAAATTACTCTTAGATTAGTTTATTATGACCTTATGTGGGCATTATGGTAGTCGCTCCATGCCCTGTTTATCATGACAATACTGCCCCTTTAACTCTTTAAAATGGGTAAAGATCAGTTATTAATATTTTCTTAGAGCCCCTCTTTATTACCGTGAACAACTTTACGATAAATAAATTTTACATTACAATTCAATTATTATCTTTTTTGTTTTAAATTATCAATCCTTTTAATGCCGTACCTTTAAAGTTAAGACACAAATCATATATAAATATAACGGGGAAAAGACATGGAATGTGAAACCATTTTTTAGGGGGGGGGGGGGGTGGTGCTGCTTGGTACTCGGTATTATAATCCCATGCAGCTCAAGTTGAGCTAAACTGGGATGATGTGCGGAAGTGACGTTGACAGCCAGTCGGATAAGCAAAGTGTGAATAGGTGGGAAAGAATAACAAGTACACTTTTTACAAGTGCTAGAAAAAATAAGGGAATATAACTAACAATTAAAGGATGTTGTTGCCACGCAGAGGCTGCATCGCTCTGATGGCTACGTTCTGGAAAGCATGGGTGGATGGGACTATGTGTAGAACGTCAGATGGAGGTAGCCTAGTTCCAAACGTACATATGCTTTCTTTCCAACGACTGTGTGCTGCTCACATACCAACAATTTATGGAGGTTTCCGCTTCTTTGTTCTTCCCATTCATTAAAAATGTTTAGGAAAATCAGAATTTCTAAAAATTGAAAAACTTATTTTTTTTGTTTTGTATTTTTCAGTGTTGCTAGTAAGTTCCTTCCAGCCTACATGGAGTGTCTGAGTAGCATAGATCAAGAGGTCGTACAGACTGCCCTCAAAAATCTTCCAGAGTTTACTCTGCTGTGTCAAGGTAAGTAGAGACTAAATAAAGTCCTTAGGCTGCTGGTATAATTATTCAGCTTGATGATCCGAGGGGGAATTCTGAAGTGATGGTACATCATTGGTAATTTTGCCCTTACACCAACGTATGTCTACTCAGTGCTTTTCGAGTGACTGTGAAAAAAAAATCCAGTCAGGTATGTGATTCCTGTGTTTTTTCTGGAAATCCATTTTTTGGGGGCCTCAAAAGTCAATCAACATGAATCATGTGAATCTGTTGAGAAAAATCAGGGGGTAGAATATACTAATTAATTATTCATATCGAGTTTTGTGTGCCGAAATTTACTGACGTACATTACATCATATTTTTTGAGAAACGTTGATGATTGAACACATAGCAAACTGAAAACAATTTTTTGGTTACGTTCGCGTTTTTGCGTAGCTACGCCGTCTTGATTCTGGTGAAGAATATGATGTCAGAATAAGTTTCTGGTTAGTGTTCTGGCCCCTGATAAACAATGTCAAAAAAGGGGAGGGGGAGTTTTATTCTTTTCAGCAGTACCTGCATACTGTAAAACTGGTAATTTTCGTGCGAGTAATTTTTCACACTCAGCCACCCTACCGACACATTCGTGGGTTGTTGCTTTCGTGCACAGTAAATATTTGACTTGTAGTACAATGCACACTATGTGGTTGACACGTATTTACCACTTCAAAAGGTGACCTAATTATAGTGCCGAAGTCATGCACCGGCGCTATGCACAATGCTTATATACATGTATGTACATGTAGGTACGTCTTCATTACGGGGCCGGGGGTAGAGGTAAACAAAGAAAATATTAGTAACTTACCAATCCACCGGGCGGGTAATAAATTCGCGCTGTCTAATCGTTACGCGAAAAGCACGAAAATAAATGTTGCGCGAAAATTACCAGTTTTACAGTAGTAAAACCATACAAAGCCTTATATCTTTCAAATCTTTCATCACTCCCTGTGTCAAACCAACTGCAAATTCAATTTCATTTTGATCGACAGAAAACGCTGAAGTGGTGTTACAGAAGGCGTTTACAGTCGGCATCGTCAGTAAGCTGAGTACAGTACCTCTGATAGCAGAGACCCTGCAGCTACTCAGCATGGATAGTGCCTCGACTTCATCTGCCAAGACGCCACAAAGCTGATTATGGACAAGTAGTCTGGTGCTCGATTTGCATCACGTCAGCAACAAAGCCATCCGTACTTAACCAGTTCGCGTCGGGAATAAAAAAGATTTTCTGGGCCCCTGTGCGGGTTTCTTTTTCCCACACAAACCCGTTAATGGAAGCTTCCACAGCACGTGGCCACATCTACCGAGCATGTCACTGTACGCTCGGCTCGTTGCCATGTCAACCGAGCATGCATACAAATATTCCGGAGTTTCCTATGGCGTGTTTAGACGCTCTCCGATCCGTGGTGCAAAAAAAATTGCGTGTATGCACGGACTCCGACGCGAACTGGTTAAACCATCGGTTTGTTGAAAATTTACATATCTACAATTTTTTATTTACATTTCAGGTAGAAACTATGGATGGGGATAGGGTCAGGAATAAGAAAACTATGAAAAAAGAACACTAATGTCCCCTTTTTGAAAGTTTTTTCTCCATTATATGAAAGCAATTTAAATGTATTTAGATGATTCTATGTTGTACCTTCTCTTTATTTAATGTTTTTGCTGGATTCTGAATATTTGCAGGTATGTTTATAAGCTCACAAAAAGCACAAGTTGGTATCCATGCTGACATTACTTTTCTTGCATTTAATTGCCAATTTGTGACCCCCTGAACATACCAGACAACCATTTTTGACTGGGAAAAAAGCATTGACTCATTTTGACCTGTAAATGTACCTACTATAACATTAGGTTTTGACCCTCGTAGTAGTAGGAGGGTTAATGAAAATTTATTCACAATTGTCAAACTGCATTCCAAATCTGTGCGTCTATGCAATACTGATTTTGAGTAGTAAATCTTTAAGTGTGTATAGCAAATTCATTTTTTGGGGGGTAGTATTTTGGCAAGGCAAATCATTCTCTGCACAGGATTGTTGGTACACACAAGACACAAAAATTACTTCAAATTTGTACAACCTGATTATTTCATGTAAAGGCATTAGATACTTTATTACACTGGTCAACAAAAAATTTGCTACTGGGGAAATAGCATACCAAATAAAGTTTAGAAAACATGTTGACAAATTTGAAGTCGGAATTGCTCCAGCACGTCTAGATCTTTTGTTATGCATACATTCTTGTATTATATCCTTGGCGTGCAAAGCACAAATACATGTACATACGCCTGTACACTGCTTGTATGAAACCTATTTGGTGCATTTGTGTCAAATTTATTTTATTTATACCATATTAATTCATTCAGCTTCATCTAGAGTGATTCTCTGTTAACCAAAAATGTGTGTTTATAAAAATTGTATGAAATTTAATTAAGGAAACCTTGCAATTTACACAAAATGAGGTCTATCCAGCTTGCCTGTTTACCTCTGTCAGAATTGGAAGAGCATTGCTTTTCTATGTTTTTAGCATTCCATGGTCAAAAATCAACTGTTTTTACACTGAAGTGTTGTTTCAGATAATCACAAAAAAGTGTTTCTTCCACCACTTCATATTAAACTTGGCCTAATTAAAAATTTTGTGAAGGCAATGGTGCAATTTCACTGATAATGATCCATGTTAATAATGAGAATATTTGATTGGTAAAAATGGTTGAATACCATGATATAACCATAGCATATGGAAACCAAACATTTTGTATAATACATGTACAAATGTATGTATTGGATTTGTTTTTCAATAGGTTTTTGAGATGGTGTAAATTTAATGGTTCTTTTCCCATTGTTTACATGATTCTGAGCACAATATTGAGGACAGTGGGAAAAGGACCATAAGTTTGCTGCCATCTTGCATTTCCAAAGTCTAACCATTGTTATTTCATTATTAAAGCTTCACGTTTGGTTCAAAATAACCAAATAAAGGGCCAAGCCTGACAAATGAAAGAACATGTTGTATTTGTACATTTTATTTATTTTTTTCATTGTCTAATAATTTTTTTTTGTATTAAACCAGTTTCAACGAATACTTCTAGCCAAACGTTTTATGCATGCCAAGCCAAACCACAACGAAAATTGGTTATCTGAATAGAACATTACACAATTGTTGTCTGTTGTGGGCGACAAATACATGGGTACAAAAACCCATGAATCACAGAAGATTTTGTGAAATCTGCATCCGTTTCTTTTGAAATATGACCAAAAGGTGCAAGAGCAGTTGATAAAATAGACAAGGGAATCTTACAAATGTGGTTATTTGATGGGAGTTTTATTTTTGGCCCGACAGACCTTTACCACGCAAGTGGACTACAGCCATCTTTACATTTCCTAAATACATTACATTACAAACTGATGAGCGCCCCCACTCAGAGGCAAAAGAAGATCACTGATTGAGTGTGCATACTCGTATGCATCACGTTAACATGAGACCATGCACTAATAACTGACCCTACCCCATATAAGCAAGGGTGCCTTTTAGTTTGTGGTATCTATTTTGAGAATCCAAATAAATTACCAACTGTATAAATCTCAGGCCTGCAAAATTTGTAACCAAATAAAAGGTTTGGAAACTATCAGGGATGATATTGTGAGAAAATAAAAAGGAAGACATTTTTTTTGCCATTATCATTAGACATATACATGTATACTAAGCCTATAGTGGTTTACCTCTATAGCCATGTATAGCAAGGAAATTTAACTTTTTTATCTTGATATTGACAATAAAATGATAGTCAGAACCCAGTTTCATGGTAGGATTTCCTACAAAAGTAGGAAGAATATCATGCCTGGTTACAATACACATAAGGTCTATACAATAAGGGACCAGACTAACCTCAGTCTTGTCTCATGGAATTGTTCAAAAAACAATTTGTAAGATATAATTTGACAGTTAGGTAAATGGATAGCCACAAGTAAATCACAATGAAGCATGTGCAGGTAGTTGAGTAAGAGATGAGTGCCTTGCAAGCTTCAATCTCTTTTTTACCAGTCGACTCTGTGTTCCAAATGCAGTGTTGAGTTGATGGCTCGTCTTCCAACTGCTCGTCTTCCTAATGCTCTCTTTACTGATTGGTCGGTGGCCAACATCTTTGTCCAATGACATGCTCCGTCAAAAAAAGAAGAGAACAAAACAGGGATCAGTAATAAATTCAAACTTTGATAACATCCAAAAACAGATAATAGTACTTGCCACGTTTTTCTTCTTTTTTTTCTCTTTTTTTTTGGGGGGGAGCATTTTGACAGATTCGAAATCAATCAAATAAATTCAATAATCAATAAGCAGACCTCATTATCAACATCAATCTATGGCACCCACGACAAGAAGGCCATTGAAATCTACAGACACGACACAGTTCCACAAGACTGGGGATGCAGTCTACCGGGGATGTTCGGCTATGTCAAGTCTATAAATAGTGAATTGTACGATATTTATTTTGATTGCAAGTTATTACTCACTGTTGGTTATATTTATATTTTCAGAATGCGTTAGCTCTGACAAAGGGTATGCGGGATGAGCTGGCCACAATAGACAACCGATTTCCAACATTGATGAGGAAATTTGTACTTGGTCAGCTAATTGAAGCAGCTGTAGAACCACCATCACAATGTTATAGATGCGATATGGTTGGTTGCCTTACACCGAAACAAAAGCAGATGTGGGTCCGCTGTGATGTGTGCGGTAGATGGTCACACTTTTTATGTGTGGCTATCAGTCACAAACCAAAAGCAGACTTCATTTGCCCTATATGCATTGCACAATATGAGTGACTTCAAGAATTAAGATATATGTGAATAAAGATCCTGTATTTTAATTTGTAACTGCCGTTTAAAAGGTATGATACAGAATTGGTGAAGACAAAAACAAAAATGTGTTCAGTTTCAGTGTGAAAGCTTGCTGTTTATAAAGTTTATACTTAACACCAATCTTCCTGTGAATTATTTACCTCTAAATGCTGTCATCTTCAAGAACAATCAAAATCAAAATCAACACAATGTGATCATGTACAAAAAACAGAAACTATTATTTGCAGTTTTCTAGTGAAAACGTGAACACCGATTTTGAAGAAATTTGTATTGGTTAGTTCTTCGATGTGAATCAGCTATGGTGCAGGGTACTAGTGATCATCCAGTGCTAGCTCTCTATTCGCTGTATGTATTTTGAGTTAACCTAGATGATTGAAATGAATGCATTGTTCCAAAAAACAATGATGTATTATACCTTTAAAACCTTACAACACAAAACCGTGGAGTGTCCCTTTTCATGAATGAGTGGTTTGAATTTTATATCGTGTGCAAAAAATAATAATAAGGGCATGGCACAATGACACTGACTAGAAATACTTAAACTATTGATTGTACAAAAACGTATATTTTATTGTTTAACACCTGCTAGTAAGTGTACCCTGTAGGTTTTGACAGATTTTGAGTAATAAACTAATGGGATGTTGCTGAAGTAAGTCAAACTAATGGAAAAACAAAAAGCAAGGCCTGATTTATTGCAGCTGCTAATAACTGCTGCAGTCTGCACTTTTAACCATTATTTTCCGCTTACCGGGCTAGCGCCGGATGTCTAGTTACATGAAACACACACACACACTCGTTAGATTCTACTTAGTATATTATTTGCTACCTACTTATTTAGTTTAGTATTATATATTTAAATGGTTGATCTTGAATCAGAAGCGAAAGCGACCTCGATGCAAGTAGACGTATCTCTGTTGCATACACTTTGATACTTTTCATTTGGAACGCGTTGACTTTTCCCTAAAAGTAGTTCCTAATATTCCTCCTTGCATCTTTACCACGTGCTCTGTTGATACAGAACATACGTCCCTAGGTCTCGCTTGGGGAGGGGAGCCGACCCGGTTCGCCTCTCCAACCTGTCCCGTTTCTCAACCACCCCCCTTTCTTCGGATCGTCGCCTTTTCTGGAGCCCACCTGGACGCCGCTGCTTTGGGACCCGGATCCCTTCTGAGTCGCCAACCAAGCCTGCACGTCCATCCAAGGCCCAGTAGAAGCGCAAAACTAGATAAGATCTATATGTTATTTTTTGTGTGTTTTGTTATTAACTTCTTCAGTATTTAGAATTGATGTGTTCACCCTAAATTGCGATCTATTATTATTTTCTGGAGTTAACACATTCTTGAGTTTCTTCTGAATTCTGTTCACGTTGGTGAAGCGCCGTTTACCACCTGACAACTACCAAATTATATCAATTGTCAATCAATCTAGTTGACGAATACTACTGAAGAATTTAATACAATTGCATTATTGATTGTGTCGTACCATTCACATTTTATTGTATTTTCATGCCAATATTTCAGTGGTCTAACCGTTGTTCCTAAGTGTAATCAAGTCGTTGATTTCACACCGCGTGAGTGCATGCACTGCCTTTCACTGGTTAGCCATTTCCAACTTTTGTGCAGATTTCTGTTTGATTATTTTCGTTAGGCAATTCCTTTGCGAATTGCCGATTAACTTTCGGTCAAGGAACAGTTATACCATTGAGTTGTGCGATACGGTTCTTTTCAGAACCTGTATCTCAGCTTCACGTTAGTTGAGATAAACACATGGTGTTACCGCAAACCGAAACGATATCGATATTCCACCATGCAAAGCCTCAAAACTTATACCATTGAAGTAAATATAAATTGTGATTACCTGTTGAATTGAATGGGTTTACACTCATATTGATTTACCTGATGTATTTTTATATCAGCGGTTTGATTACGGAATGTCTGTTGTTTCACTAGCACATTTTACTTGTTGGTTAAGCTTTGCTTCTATTGTGAGTGCGTAATTTACCCTCACGTAAATTCTTGCAACCCATTGAGTACCCAAATTCCTAAAGTATCTTTGGTACGCTCGTTTCATTCCGGTTGCATTTCTTATACTTGTGAAGTGAACTTTGCCGATTGTACTGAAGATCATCCGTAGTGAAATCGTTGAACTCATATTCACCTTGTCAATGTTTCCAATCATTACTCTATGCTGATTCACTCATATATTTTGTTTTGTTAATGATGAATTGAGATTTGGTATTCAATAATAATTTATCTTGCGAAGAAAGATCAACTCAATTTCGCTGTCCGTGTGGATTCTTTCTAGAGCAATTATCCATTTTAATAATGAAACGAACCTAGCAGGCTCATAAAATAGAGTGAGAACAACCTGTGACACAAAGAAATGCCCTTTCCAGAGTTTGATCTTTTAAATGCTTTTGGGTTGACTCAAGATTGAATGACTTGTGAATCAATTTAACCATAGTCCCTTTGAATTTTACACACTACTTTCAACTGCAGCACTTGGATCCTCTTTGCATTGAGGAAAAATTTGTAAAATTGGATGGTTCCTTTTCAAAAGTCTCTAGCGGTAAATGTTTCTAATTCCTTTCATGTGCCTTTTTTCATGCCCTGTTTGCAGGCTGTAATCCTGACAAGAGCTGGACACTTGTCAAGTATCTTCGAGATGCAACGTATGACCTGATACCATTCCGCTGGGTTCGGAAGAGACATGGTGAAGAATGTCAACGTGCCTGGTACCCAGTAAATGGGACAGTTAAAATGCCAGAGTACTCTCACCTTAAGGAGACCTGTGCGAAGCCCCCCAGTTCCAATCCAGCTGAATGGCTAAAGGTTACTGTTGTAGAACGCCAAGGTACTTTCTTTACATTTTTTTCTTCTAAAATTGGGAGTTTCTGTGTGCCATTTGCTTTGATGTTCCTTTAATTATAATTTGTTGCTTAGTTCTTTTAAATATAATTTGTTGCTCAGTAATAACCGACTATGAAGTCGGCCAGTCGCTCCTCAAAGAACGCCTTGATGCCCCATCTTCATCAGATGCTCTTCAGAAGGATACACAGCGACCATGTCGTATACGAGCCAGGCCAATGCGGTTAGCCGAAGAGGACGACGAAGGCAGCAACAGTAGTTGGAGTGAACAGTGCTCCGACTCTAACGAGAGCGCATCTAATTCTATAGAGCTGGAAAGCACTCAGTCAAAGAGTAAGTGCGAGTCAATTTGAGTATTTTAGTATCAGAATATTTGTGGCAACTCAGCACAAAAAGTGGCATTGGCATAACCACCTGTTGTAATTAATATATCAGCGTTTGAAATTCTGTGATTATTGTCATTCAAATTTTATGCAAATAACTCAGGGTGGGGGTACCGTACCTATATATAGGTCAGGGTTCAAAGGGTTAAGCATTACACCGATGGGTACAAAGTTCTTGAGGCATTATGAGTGGATGTCACCCTTTTTGTAAAATTTTTGTAAATAAGCACTCATACATTATAATGATCAGAAAAATTACTGAAACTGCCTCTAAATATTGAAATTCATAAGGATATATTGTTTGAGAAAATAATGCTAATAACCTTAAATAATTATTATAATTCATACATTACAGGCGCATACCTCTACAATTATAACCCAAGAGATGTTGCTTTCGTTGCAATACAAGGGACCCACAGAAATTGACAAACGATATTCTCACGACGTTGTGGTCTAGTGACCACCTTGCTTCTCACTCCCTCACTGGGGGAAAAACAAAAAATCGGTTAGGGGACAGTGACATCAAGCCGAAGGAGGCACTAGACCCACAGATGGTTGAAGCAATTGTTGGTAAGATTTTGCTACTATCTTATTCTGTCATAAATTATGGAAATATTTACCAACAGGTGACAATTAGTATATAGGGACAAAGTAAGCATGATGATATATGGATCATACATTAAACCTGTTGGCATTGTTATCGTGTATTTTTCTTTGCAGGTTTTAACAGGCAATTGTTTTGTTGTGTAAGACATGGGGAAATTTGAATTCCATGATAATTTGAAACATAAATATATGAACTTATATTTAACAGAAACGGTCCGAAGCCTATTTCCTGACAGGAAGCCCAGTGATATAAAGGCATACATCAGGGCAAAGCTGAACAATGCCAGCAAACAAGTCCACAAAAGGATGGCTAACGAACCAAACTAGGTATGTACATTTATCTTTTCACAACTGATACTTAATATCCAACTGAAACATATTTTCTGAATTGTTCATGCTTCAGGATGCAGTAATTTGCCCAAAGTCAGATTCTTACATGCACATTCTTAGATCATTTACCTACTTTATGAATTAAATGTGCGTCTGTTATGAAACCGATTTTCAAAAAAAAATTAAAAAAATTATAAAAAGGTGCAAACATAATTATGCTTAGGAGTGTCATTTTACTGTTGCTGTGTAATATTGGTGATGATTTTTGATATCACTCATTCACAGTGAGAAAGAAATTATATTTTAAATTAATCAATTGTAGCTGATACGTGCTTAACAAGTTTGTTTTTGTACCCAACCTTTACAAATTTAGTGGCCTTCATTTTTAATGTGACACACACTGACTCTGCCATTGCTAATTAGTTTGGTGTAATGATGGCAAGTTTGCAAAACAGGGAGTCAAAAAAGTTCCTGAGAAATTTAAAAATGTATACAGGGCATTTTAGATTATAAACTTAACATTTGTCTTTTCCTTTGTTTTACCAGATAATTATGTGCATGTTGGAGATAGACCTTATTTTTGACTGCAAGATCAGAGGGCACTATGGTATGCTTAACAATGAACACAAATGTGAAAGAGCATTAATGAGAAAAATGCTAAGAAAGTAATGTAATACGGTTTACGGTAACACCATGTACATGAAAATAATGAAACAACTACATGTACACTTGTTCACATTCCCAAAAGATGAAACAAAACTTCAATTCATTAATTAACGTAATTTCTAGAAGTCTGCTTTACCCCCAAGCTTACCCCTGAATGGCACCCTCACACGGTCGAACATACGGTCTATTGAGCTGTCAAGATGCTGCAACACCAACAGGACTCAGATGTTTGTCAGAAATCCTTTTTTAAGTGGATATAAGTCAGTTCATTTTACCTGTTTGGTTGAGCTTTAACATTATTGATCATTGATTTTAGATCTCATATTCTAGAGGTTTGCTATGGCACCGTGTAAAAATGAACAAAAATTCATGTTTCAATTAGTGTGTTCTAATTGCCTTTAGGAGAGTTGAAATAACAAGTTCATACCAGTACCAAGCCTGCTGATAAAACAGTACTAGTTGACCTCAACATTGAAAGTGTGTCTCTCCCTGTTTCCATAACCCTTTTTACCAATGAATGTTCATGTTCCGTACATACATTGACGTGACCTAAGTTTATATGAGACTGGCCTATATTTTAATTAGCATCTATGGAAATAAACTTGCCATTTCAGTCTAAAAAATATATGTTATAACAATTTGTAATAAACTGTAATAAAACTACAGTACAATTACAGTGATATTCTAGTAAAAATGAATTAAACTACAGTTTCAACATTGTTTTACTACACAAAAATAGTATCAAAATTATGCTGAAACTATAATAAAAACTGCAGTAATATTACAGTGAAACTACAGTGTAGTAAAACTGTAATAAAACTACAGTACAATTACAGTGATATTGTAGTGAAAGTGCGTTAAAACTACAGTAATCTATTATGATAAAACTACAGTTATTCTGTAGTGTTATTACAGTAAAAATAAGAAAATATTGCATGTTTACTGTGTTTTTACTATAATACCACTGTAGGAAAACAGTAAAATTATAATAAAAACTATAGTAATAATGCAGTGGTTTTTTATAAGGGTTCAGTTAACATATAATCAGTATGATCCTTAAAAAGCAAGCATGGATTACACATATAAAACTTCGATCATTTTTAGCTGAATTTTGACCTGTATCTAGTTATCAAGGTTTTTAGGGATACATGTATTGGCAATTTAGTCAATATTTTGTTGTTGAATTTCCATAGATACAGCAATACTGGGCGACAGAATTAGCCCCTCTGAGAACCAGTACGTAACGGAAGTCGACAGTGGTGGTGGAAACTATTTGACAGAATTTAGCGCTGATGACTCAGGTAATGACCATAGTGTGGTGCCATGTTTTAAGTTTCATTTTCAAGAATATAGACACACTATTGCCCCTTTTGCTGATCATGTGTTTCACCTACAATCTGTAAATTGTCTAAATACATCATACTTGCCTTGAAAGATGGTTGTTTGTACATGTACATCACAAGTACATGTAGTTCGTGCATTGCAGTACAAAGTACTGTCATTGACGTTAACTGCCTGTCTCATATTTCTGTAGTAAAGTGTTCATATAAACGTTCTTATTAGTTTTGTCAATCAACCACTCTGGCGCTATATGGGCAGACATTATGGTTACCAATGGCACTCAAGGACTGCATTGTATGATGCTGAAACTGAAAGCAATCCACTCACTGAAACACAAATATCGCTGTTTCCAAATGATGTATAGCAGACTGCATTGTTAAGATGTGTCTAATTTGTACTTTAAAGAAGCAGTGTAATTGCTTTATCATTCTTTGTTTAATATCTTCAGAGAAAGAGAACAATGCAAGGTTGCCTGTCAACATTATGAGAACCAGAAGAGTACATTTTGAAGATTTGCATGGAAGCACCAGCTCTAATGAAGATGTTGATACATTATGTAGAGGTGAGATCAATTAAGCGTCAAATACAGTTTTAGTACATTGTCGTTTCGCAAAGTTTTTTTAAATTATTTTTTTAAAACTTTGATAATTTGTTTTGACCAAAAGTGTCAGGAAGCTAAACTTTTGGATTTACTAGTTAGTATGACATCACTGTAATTTTTTGGAAGATGATGATCTGAGAACCCATGAATTGCCACTTGAAACACTCTTATAGGCACATGGCTCTTAAAAGATAAATTGATGTTTCAAAGTACAAATGTTTGGTCAAATCTATAAAAAAGAAAAATTTGAAAAGGATAATATTACGACCCTTGATTTTATACTTAAAGTTATGACATTAATTTAAACCTGCAATGAAAATATCCATCCACAAGTTTCTAGTGACTTTTGACCTTAAAAACCTGTAAACACCAGAGTCACATTGGTTTTAGAATGGAGCTATGTTTACATAGCTCCATGGTTTTCGAAAGAAAGATTTGTATTCAGTGAGTAACTGTTGCAACTAAAATTATTACAATCATTTTTTTTAAAATAGGATCAACAACTGTCACCTCCATCACTGCAACCTTGCAGAAAAGGTGTTGTGTTCACTATTGTGTGAACCATGTGTCTTTTGCTACTGCGAATACTGCTCGACAGACATTTCAGCAGCGTACCAGCCATGGGCAGCGCCAGTGGATACTGGACTATTTCCACAACCACCATGACACTGAAGATGGACGTTGCCAATTCAGGTACCTCATTGGCACAAGTGAGTTTTGCTCCACAGCATGGAGGACAGTAATCGGTATAACGAAGACTAGGTTTTACCAGATCAGGAATAAATTTGAAGGTAAAAACAATACTTTTTTCTCTGTACTTGGTAAGACAATACGAGAATGAAAGACGTTTTTACTTACAAATTATAAACCAAAGCATGATAAAATGGAAGATAAAAATCTTTGTAGTAAAGAAAATGATTCGTGTGATGCTCCCAAAATGAAGTATTGCATGGTATCACATAAAAATGTGTGCATATACATGTACATTGCCTATTGGTGTACATTGGGTTTACCCATAAGACTAATGCCACACAGCAACTTGTAAGTCTCCCATTGTGTCCATGTGCAGGACTTCGTAAATAAAAGACGTCAACCTTGGTATTCTACAAATACAAAAAATATTCATGATACATGTATTTAAAAAAATGATATATAGGTGGATCAAGAGAATTATGTAGGCCTAATACTTTCAAGAAGGGCCTTGTTCAACAAAAGACATCCCAGTCAATGGCGTGGCTGGAGGGCTACGCCAACAAACATGGTGATAAATTACCAGATACTGGGCACATCCATCTACCCTCCTGCCTCAGCAAAGGGGATGTGTATGAAATGATGGCAGCTGACATGGAGGCCATGGGACAGGAAGGCTGCAAGCAAGCGATGTTTTTCCGGGTCTGGAGAAGAGATTTTCGACACATAGCTATACCAAAGGTATTTTACATGTCAACCAAGTAACAGTTTACAATTGGTGTCATAGTTGTAAATATCTATCGCTCATGTTTGAGGGAATCTTGGAACAGTTCATTTTGTTTTTTGTTTGCCTGAAGTTTAAAAGAACATGTTTGCAATTGTCCGTGACTAAATAACATAAATGGACATTATATTCAAATTGTGGATAAAAATTACTGATAATGTTGAAAACTCCAACTCAAAATTTAAATTTTAGGAGTTCGAATAACGAACCACTTCTTGTGACGCCTACTACCGGCGCATGACACGCGTGTTATTTAGTCACAGACAATTGCAAACAATCGGAGTATAATTTGGTCCGATAATAAGTAGGGGATGCCTTTTTGAAAGGACACATGACAATCATGTACATACTTGTCAATACATCTTGTGTACCGTGATGTCATGCATATCATTAGCATACAATAAGCAGCTGCTGGTCTTTTTGACTTTGGAATGAAAAGCCGTGCGAAACATTTTTGAATGGTCTTCTCTAGTGCTAAATACAAATTTTAAGTATAAAATAGTTACTAATCGGTATCTACACGTACGATGTCTGCTTAGTCATAAAAAGTTAATAACTTGTTTATTAAAAGCACGTTAGAGGCCCTCTTTAACATACATGTATGCATGCTGTATGCTAATACTATGCGTTATTTAACACTTGTGCTTGACTGGAGTCCATAAAACCCAGAAATTCTTATCTGCACCCAAATAGGCAATGTATGTGCACAGTCAAATGTGTACATGAAGCTATCCATCTTGTATAACAAAAGACCCTCAGTGAATCTGCAATGTATGTAAGCATTAGAGTCAAGGTGTTTAAGACACATTGTTATAAAAGTTAACATTTGCATCATGTGTACATGTATTGTTAATCTGTACATGTACAGTTCAAGTTAAACTGTTCTGTTACGCACTGTATGAATAATGATCTTTTGACTTGTTTTTTTAAAAACATTTTTAAAGGAGAACAGATTTGCCAAGTGTGACAAGTGTACACGATATAGGACGTCTCTTGAAAAAACTATGGACAAAGACAAGAGGAAGGCGCTGTACGAGAAACGTGATCGCCACTTGAGACTCCAAAAGTAAGAAAAGGATATTGATTTTGTTTTGTAAAGAGAGTTGCAAAGAACATGACAAATGAAAGAACAAGTAATACACACATTTTAAAATTGGGATAAAATGCAATAATCTTTTGTTTTCAGTCATTATTTTATTAACTGGTTCATCATAATGCGAGTCAGAAAAATGTGAATTCCCACACAAATATTTATTATTTCACTAGCCAACCAGATAAGTTAGCTTGCTTTTCCACAAGTCTTGCCTTGTCACTAGTTTGCCTCTAAAAATGTTTTTGTTTCCAATTTTATGGCAAAACTTGTGTTAGTTGACTAAATGACATTGCAATGAATTGAATGAGTGTGCATCAATCTCCAATGGTACATAACATCTTAGCCTGTACATGAGAACTGAATGTTCTTAGTTGTTTATAAACAACTGTTCTTGCAGTGCTTTATGGAAGACTGCTCTGCATCAGGTATTCTGGAAACTTGTTAGACTAGTTAGAGAGGATTTGGACTGGTCTGCAGCTGTTTTTAGTTTCATTTGAATGCTGGCTGAACCGTGACCATGCGGTTGCTACCCGCGCACTGTGAGCGAGGGGCTGTATTTCAACATTCTTGATGAAAATACCGTAACATTTGTTTTTCTCAACACTTGCTGTTTTCTCAACATTGTAGACACTGCATTCAACTGAAATTTTCAAAGGTGAATGTTATTGTATTTTTCTTGATATTTTTGCCTATAAATTCGGGTTTCAATGAGGAACTTAAAATCTTTAATATAATATTAATGTGGCACTTATATCAACTTCTGTTTTTTTCTTATGCAGCAACGAGAGACGCAAGTACATGTACTACAAACACTCCCAAAATCAGTACATGTCCATTATTATCGATGGGATAGATCAAAAATCAACCCATCTCCCCAAATTCCTGATAATCACTGGTGTTATTGTCCATGGTAGAGGCCAGCATGCATTTATCGACTTGAAGGAGATTCCGCATGACAGTAATAACACCATCAATGTCCTCCTTCAAACATTACTCAAATACCCTCGCCTTCCTCCAACACTTTACCTCCAATTAGACAACTGTGGACGGGAGAACAAGAACATGTATGTGCTGGGATTGTGTGCTCTCCTTGTTGAGATGGGAATATTTAAAAAGATAAGTGAGGTTCCTTAATGGTTTTACACAATTTAGTATTCAGACAGTTTTGCTATTCTGATTGCTTGTGCACAAACTATTGTGTATGCACACAAGGTACCAACAAAAGCATGAATTTTGTGGTACTCAAACTGAAAATTAGACATTTATTGTTCATGTTTCTCCTCGAAAACAGAAGTTTTCACTAAGTAGTGGAAGACAAAAAAATCTTTCACACACCACTATACTCATAAATAGTTTTGTCCCGCCAAGATTTCGACTCCTTTTGTTCAATAGATGTCTGGGCACTACCACACCCTTTGGCGCGCTAATCATTCAGGGTTTATCAAGTGGTCCATTCTCTCGTATTGGGATCGATATCATTATAGCAATTCCGTAGGGGGCCCCTCACATCACCTCTTCATTCACATACACTGACTGGACTTGAGCAACACCCCTGTAAGTTAGCTACATCTTCACCAGTATGGCCACTATCTGTGCATTCTATCAGTACGTGAGAGATAATTGCGAAATTGAGATTATCGAAGCAGAGCGTATGACGATAAATGCTCATCCTGAACTAAGAGAATGGGAATGTATTCCCAAAAACTTTACTCACGTTGAGGTTATTTCTCAGATGGAGGCATTGCAATATGCTGTCGTTGTGGGGAACTTGGAGTACGCAAGGTTTCTGGTGAGGAGTAACCCGTCAAAATTCAAGTAACCCGTGTGGGGCCAAGGAGGGCCCCCGCCCAAATCTTCCAAAAAGAGAATATTTTCATGTTTGTTGTAGCATGTTTGTTTCCCCAGTATCTCATCTTTACGCAGTACACGCAGTCAATGTATTTATTTTAGTCACCCCGTTCCATACAATGAGGCTTAATTGCTATAGCATCTTCTTTTTTAATGTCGTTTCACATTTTATTTTAGTTAACTTTGCCTGATAGCACTGTCCTTTTACCAGCTGAAAAGATCAAGCTCATCAAAGAAGACTGCCCAAGGAAGCTTGTGAATGTGATTTTTACTGGAGTTTTCACTGCAGATCAGCTCATGGCACACTCATTGACAGGGAACATTTGCAACTTGTTCAAGGACAAGGCATCAAAACCTGTGCAAAATGTTGAAGCTTCATATATCTTTTTCCTTCTTCACTTTTGATTACAGAATACGTAATGAAGATGTATCCAGGATACACAGAGACTCAGTTCAACCGCCATGCCAGTGAAAAGCTCAGTAACTCAAGGCGTCGTAAATGAACTTAAGCTTATTTAATAGTGTTTTTTAAAGTTCTGGTTACTGTTGCGTTAAAATGGTTGTGTTTTTGACATTGAGGATGTTTTAAATCACAGGTTGCATTTGTTTTCCCATGCACACTCCTGGAATAATGTTAAAGTATCGCATTTGCATCTCACAAGCAACAAGGCTCTGAGTTACAATGGAATAGTCTAAATTTCATCGTGTGATTATATTCTGCGACTTTGCTTTCATATGCATCCATTATTTGTGCTCCAGTGACACTTTTTACTTGCCCTGTAATTGCAATACATTAATATATTGGACAGCTCTTGACCATTCAGGATCAAGTTGGAACTCAAGTTTGCTTGATGATAAAATCAGTAAGAGTAATTGTGGTGACACCATGTGAAATGCTCAATTGAGTAGTAATTGGTTCTGAAAAGAACTGGAGGTTCTCAGAACTAATTACTACTCAATTGAGCATTTCACATGGTGTCACCGCAATTACTCTTACTTATCCTCCTCACCATGCAAAGCTACAAGTTCTACCTGATGATAAAAATCAGAATATTTACAAGAAGATTTTAAACTGACTTATTTTCAAATCTTATTTATGTTTCAATGATATTCATATAAAAGGTTTTGTCAATGTTGAAACTTTGTGGTTGTCAATTAGTGCCAAACAAAACATTTGTGTACAACCACTAAAACAAAATTTGTGGACAACTGATATGCTTGAATTCATCACCTATGGCCTGTTTTGATGTTAATAAAGTTGATTTAGAAAAGTAAAAACATTCATAATGACTTCTTTATTCTGTATTTGTGAATATGAGTCTACCATAATTATCATTCTCACTGCAGATGCATACAGCTCTACAATGCGGAAAACTGTGGGATGGCTGAAGATTCATGGCTGTTATGCATAGTACAAAGTTGTGGTATAATACCAATGGTACAAACTCATTGGTAATACCGTGAATGGTAAAAAATAAATGGTAATAGTATTGCCATTTATTTTGTACCATTCACTGTATTACCAATGATTTTGTACCATTGGTATTAAATATCAATGGTACAAAATAAATGGTAATACCAATATGGTACAAACTCAATGGTAATACCATTGGTACATTATCAATGGTAATACCATTGGTTACCATTCAAGCGTTCGAAAACATCATTGGAATGTTAACCAATGGTAATTGCAATGGTAATTTTAATGGTTTTTCCCAATGGTATACCATTCATTATTTTTGTAAGGGAACGTGTCTGTGGTACCTGTGGTAATATTCCTGTGGTAATGTTTCTGTGGTAACAATCCTGAAAGATCAAGTTTGAGGAAATATTCAACCGACTGTTTATTACCGTTTGAATGAAATTGCAAAATGTTCGTTACTTATATAGGCCTATATATGACAAACGCTTTATATGCATGGGGAAAATGTCATATTAAAAAAGTGGTCATTGACTGAAACAGCCCAAGGTAAATTTCCCGCCCGGTATAATATTGTCTTCTGTCCTGTTTACTTTATGGAACGAAAAAGTGAAATCTCACTTGAAGAACTCCTGGATTTCTGGACTGCAGCGGACAGAATCCCACCGTGTGGTTTCAAAAGGCCTCTCGTCGTAGACTTCTACACTAAAGTTACCAGAATACGATGACTCCCAATTTATTTTTTACAAATAAGTGAACGAGGCTATGATATATAAATAATGACTGTGCGTCGCTTTCATTATTTATAAATAAAGTACTGTAGTATGTAAATTTTATTATTAGCCACGCCCATAGTCTAAATATTCACATCATAACATCCGTCACCGTCTACACGCGCAGTACACTCTCAGGCGAGTCTAGTCTGGTCCTTTCTGTGATTTGCACATGTCAAAACTTGTACAATATGTACAGTGTATGTGTATGTTCAGTACGAACTACTCTATGGAACTAGCCAAATGCAGGTGACACCAGACCGCGGTCTTTTTTGTAAGTTAATAATAGTCACGAAATAACAATCAAGAGGATTCCTCTGTAGCATTTGTCTGTGAATTGTGTTTTATTGACACCGGCAGCATCCAACACATAATTCAATCTGCTGTAAGGCAAATTTCGAGTCAGCTGCGACAAGAAACTCCGACCAGGGGAGGTGGGACTGCTGGTGGGAGTACATGTACTTTGCAACAAGTCAATACCTCCAGCACTGCTAGCACTAGCAATAGCACTAGGGTGGTCCAACCATCGACCTCAACAACTCCTACTCCCAGGGTAAGTATTATGGAGACGGTCAATATCATTTTGTAGCATGATATTTGTTAGTAAATGAAACTTATAGTTGGCCCCCTGGATTACGTATACGGACAAACTATAGTTGGGTCAATTTCTACAGTTGGGTGGAGTGCTGTTACTGTCGACCCTCACGTCGTCAACGCAACGCACAGAGGTTGTGCATGCCTCTTCTCATAAAATTACAAGTTTTATTTATAACAAATATTATTCTTAATATGTGTTCTGTTTATTTTGTCATATCTTATAGCTTTTTACATGAACATTACTAAAGGAGGTTGCAATTGTGTATTCACTGTTTTATGATAAAGTTTATAAAGGTAAGGTATATAGTATTGGTGATGTTTGAATTAATGCTTCTGAAGGTGTCAATCCTCAAAAGCATTGAATTAACATTCAAACATTTCTAAAAGTGGCAGCACTCTTACAATTGGTAATTTATAAGTAACAAAAATAGTACTCTTTTATAAATCCAGCAGCAGAATAAATCTAAATGCATTTCCATTGTTGTTTTGACGCCACCCCCAACCCCCGCTAATGGGTCATCTATAACTAGTCCCCCAGTACCCCTCTAGCTCTTTCACCTATGGGTTTCCTATACCCTTGGTTCTCTCTAAATTGAGACCAGAACACATCTGCCACACTTCAATGAACACACATCACCCACAGCCAGCACAATATCTGGTATTCCTGCCTTAACGCTTCACCGACTTAATCCTACAGCAGGATCCCTTTCAACACTACTTAAGCAGCTTCATCCACCAGAGTCTGCCATTCTCTTGAAGAAGATCAGAGCACACTCGTTTGAGTTTGGAGTGATCACAACTATGCATGCAAGAAAAGTCAAATATATGGATACAGGCCTCCCCAAAAAATTGATTGCCCCAATAGGCTTCCTTGTAACTGGTCACGAAAATGAAACTTCAGCACAACCTTCCACGATATTTTTTTGACGTTGGCTTCACATCTGTGTGCCTTACATGCCGAATGGAGTTAAGGGATACAGCCAGATTCACCGAAGTGGACAAAGTGCAAGAAATCATAGATCTAACAGGAGATGAACAGCACAAAACCACTGAAGATGTGGTCCATGGCGAAATCATTGATTTGACGCAAGACGAAATCATCGATTGGACAGGAGAAGATGACGATGAAGACCGTATGGAGTTTGTGGATCTGACGCTTGACGACGATGATGGCAAGTGTGGAAGAAGTGAAATCGACAACGACTTTGTACGGGTATCGGAACCGAGATGACAATAGTAACCTTCGCCTGTTTTGCATTCTCTGGCAACTGGATGGGTCAAGGTCATGCAACATGAATGTGCGCAAGATTTTGAAATAATGGCCTACGTAAGAATTACTGAATTGCATAGTACATGAAATAAGTTATTCAAACAACCGGGAATTGGATTAAGGATAGAAAAGTGATGTCACATCAAACTGGAGTTGACAATACATGTATTTCATAAATACTTATGTATTTATACAGGAAGCTGCTAAGATATCTCCGATGAGGCCGACATCCAACATGTTGAAGATGAAGAAAGTAAGACAGCCACCAATGCCAGACTAACACGAGTTAAAGAAGGAAAAGGACAGGATAAAGAACCAGTTAAGGTTTCTTGATGGTTGGACTACAATAACCGTCAGTTATCCTGTATTAAGCAATAGTTGAGATAAACACATGGTGTTACTGCAAAACAATACAATTATCTCAATTATTCACCAATGATGTGAATTGGTTTATATATGTGCACCTTTTAATTATTAAAATAACATTTTTGAAATTTCATGTCATAATACCAAATTTTGAAAAGATTATTCCAAAAAGTTAATTTGTATGAAATCGGGAACACCTGTGATCTTCCACATGGAACTCAGGAAAACAGAACACAACATAAACTGGGAGAAGAGAATATACATATGGGCAATTCCATGGAAAGGTGGACATTACATGAAAATTTCAACTTCAAGAAATGGAAGTTTAATCACTGCAATTTTTTTATGTATGAGTTCTAGTTTTGCAGTGAGAAAAAAATTTCAAAAATGCTTCAAGATTTTTCAAAATGACCAAAATTGTTAAAAGCACAATTTGTGCAAAAAGTACATGAAAAAAACGGTAATCAGAAATAATATGATATTTCAAAGAAAATAATGTAACAAAACCAAGCTAAATGATTAATAATATTGTTATAAGCCATGTTTCTTCCCTGCCTTGAAAGAAAGTTGATATGTCATTGCTACTTAATTCTACACTTGGGATTATGCATTAAAGACATTGTAACGCGAGTTACCGAAACACCTATTTTCTCCTCTCCTGATTTATCTGAAGTAAATGAAATGGTGGGATTCATTATTTTCTAATTAAACCCAAAACTTAAACTTCCTATGATGCCATTTTCTGCTAATTCATCGCAATATTTAAAAAATAAGCATCTGAAAACTGTAACGCGAGTTACCATGTAACGCGAGTTACCATAGGTAACGTGAGTTACCACCAGTTTGATGTAGTTTTTCATGACAAATATATGGCCCATGTGTGTTTTTAGGACTTAATGACATATAATTGAACTAAAACAAAAGAGGGCAGCATTTATTAAGTTCTACCCACAATGCACTTGTGCACACTCCTTAGTTACATTATAACCATGCCCATGGCTTCTCTCATGTCTCTGCTACATCTATTCTTCTAAACTCAATCTATCAGCGAGTCATTCGACCAACGCTGCGACTCATTCGACCAACGCTGCGACTTTTGTTGATGCAGCAATTGACATGGAAAATGTCAATGTCTATGAAGTGACATCAGAAGACATCGACAAACACAATGAATCACTGGTCTTGAACTCTGTTTGACAAAGCTGAACAGATCACTGGAATTACACACATGCACTTCTTGGCAGATGTAAATGGAGGTATTGTAGCGCTACTTCTCTCAAAAGATAAGCAGCCTTCCAGGAAGAACATGCCGACAGGAGACGCATTGATTCAGGTTGGGGACTGGTATGCTGTGAATTATGAGGACATCCTTTTTCCCAGGTGAAGTCATTGCAGTTGGGAAAGACAACGACTTTCAAGTCTCAGTGATGGAGCCAGCAGGAAATAACTGGAAATGGCCTTCTCCAAGGGACGTAATCTTCTATCCACTCAGCAGCATGATGGTGAAGCTTGAGAAGCCGGACATAGCCAACAATCGCTGGCACTACAAGTTTTCAACCAAGTTTTGAGACTTTAAACATGAACATAAGTACAGGACATTGTAGATTTTACATGAAACAATGAGCACATGTAGATCATTTACCTTTTCTGGAAAATAGTGACTACTTTTTAAATTTACATTACATGTAAGTTTAGTGTACAGCTGGTTGGAATATCCAATGGAATCATACTGGATGCTTCCACTAATTTGTTCACAACATACACGTACATGTACATGTACGTGTATTATGTGCACCATACATGTACATATAGACATGTATGCCAGTATATGTAGGTGGAAGAGTTAGTTAGCAGGCACATAAGTAGGTATTACTGCTTGTTATCATTTTGTTTTATGTGGTACATGTTGCAAACTTGACATGAAGTTTAGACATGCATGAAATGAGGTATTGTTTTTTTGCGGACAAAATGTAACGCGAGTTACCGTAACGCGAGTTACCGATATTACAGGTCCTTTCTGATTTTTTATCAATTGTTTTGTTATTATTTGAAGATAATCATGCATCATCCATGCATATGTCATAGAAACACAGAAAAGTTCCCATCAGGGTTGCCCAGTTTGAGGAGAATTTGACAACATAGGGGTTGTGTTTTTAAGCTATGTCCTTTTTATGTAACGCGAGTTACCGAAAATAAAAGTGTTGCCAAAAGAAGACAAAACGTGTTTTTGGAATCTTTTTTGTGGGGTTTGCTAATCATAACTCTTATAATCTTCCTCAGAGAAATTCTATTTATCTGACCTCAAAGTAAAAGAATACCAGCCCAAACATTCATGGAACTACCCATTAAATGTAACGCGAGTTACCGTGGAATTGCCCATATGGCTCGCTCATGATGAGGACCATAAGGATCATGTGCAGGGTCCGGTAAGAAATTCATTGTGTTTGTTCATGGCTTCACATGACATGCATAAAGTTTGATGTTGCATTGTTATGTAACTACTACAGACCGTGGTGGACTTGTGTTTTCGGTAAAGGACCAAGCATTTCACATTATTGGCATAGTGTCTTATAGTACAATGTAGTTACATTGAACCATGGAGTAATGTATAGCTCCAAAGAACTTTGGCAAACTATCAATTCAGAAAAGATTAATTGGTACATGACGTTACATTATGTGCAAGTCCAAACATTCATCTTAGAAACAAGATCCCTAGAGAAAAATGGGCAGTTTTTCTCTGTAGTTTTGTTCAAACTGACTACATACATTTTGTATTTATGTGCTGTTGTGGCAATGTACATGTAGGTGGTTTTGTAAATGTATTGTTGTAAAATAGTCGATCAACATAACTGTTTTCATTTAACGTATCTCATGACTTGTCCTTTTTGTGTTACAGTTAAAATGAGGAGTAGAAAACCGAGGCAGAAGCCTGAAACAGAGGCAGAATCTTTCATTATAGAGAGAAAAGACAGAAAAGACAGAAGGATTCAGTGTTGAAGAAATCCCCCCTAAAGGTACGTTGTTTTAACACAGGTGGATTTCAGCAATAGTGACTGATTCCTTTAAAAGGAATTGTTCGATTTATTTCGAATACATTTCGACAGTAAGATGGTAAATGTTGCTTGCCAAATACGGGCCAAGATTCCTGGTTATTTTATATATATTTTGGGTTATCTGACACTGACATAAAGTTGAGAAACTGAAAAGTGAAAGAGACAGTAACAGTGTTTAAAGATTAACCCTAACCCTGCTAAATCCAACAAATTCTGTATAAAGTTCCACACACCCTAGCAGGTTGGGGTTAAGGTGCAATCCACAATTATCAACATTTTCCCAGTAGTACAAAGAGTAGCATGGATGGGGAGGGGATTGCCAGCCATGTACTATTTTTAAAGGCAAAATTAAAATCTTGAATTTGAAAGAATGGGGGAAAAAAGTGGAAAGTCAGTAAGCAATTTCCCCTGTATTGCATCGCAAAATGCAAGACAATCTTGTCTTCCATCATCTTGCTATCATTTTCAAAAAAATATATCATATTTTGGTATGCAATTTGTTCTGCTTTTTTTTTTAAAGTTATTTTTAAGTTGCACCACATTAACAGTAGCCCCTGATATGCAATGCACAACCTTGAATAGCACAGTACTGTGCTGATACAAACATGCAAAGTTCCCTTTTTTAATAGGAAGAGCAATTGTCACAACTCGGGAGTTGTATGGTCAATGAAACTTGGTTCCCTTAAGAGAGCTTGATTGAGGCATTTCTGGCTTCAAGGTATCTCCAGGTTAAGTAAAGGTCAAGTTGTACTCCAAGTTGACAATTTTGTGGAGGAGTGGTCATAAAGATATTTATATCCTGAATTGTTGTATTGCAGGCCGGAAATACACAAGATGGAATAAAACCAAGGCAGATTTGGTGTTCCATCATTTCAGTGACATTATCAAGGAGAAAGCCTCCAGGTCCATACCAGGTTAGCATCTTCAATATATACAAATTCAAAGTTGAATCAGTATATGGTTGACTTAACATGTGTGGCAACTCATACAAGGGTGACGTCTACACACATTGTTCTATTAGTGTTAGTATTAATACAAAGAATTGTATCGTATAGAGTTCATGCTTACCGGTCAAGAATATGAATGCATTTTCACTCTTCTCACTGAAGATGCACCATGTTGTTGACACCGTCATTGGGTCAACTTTTATTGATGATTTACAAGTACTCAAGCAAATTTGCTGTGAGTGTACACCATTTGTAGACATTTTACCAAAAGTGTATACTGGCTTTAACATCCCTCTTTACTTCTGTACACTTATTGTTCCGAATCCTGCAAGTTGGGATGAATATTAACCCTAACAGTCCTCAATCCTCCAAAATCAATATGATTTTCCACACACCGTAGGGAGTAAAGGCCGGTTCATACTTCACACAAAAGCGTCAACAATTGAAGTTTCATTGTGACGTTCTCCGTTACCTTAACTAATTCACTTCGCACTGATATTTGCTTGAAGTATGAACCGAACTTTAGGGTTAACTATGATGCCAAGATTATGATATGAACTTTTGCGATCTCAATAACATCCTTGTTTTGGTAGAAATAACCGTAATAATTATTTTTGTTTTCACAGGGAGACGAGATGTTGACCACTTTTTAAAGATCCATGGGTTTCAGTTGGATTGGATGTCGGTCCGCAACAAAGTAATGAATGAGAGAGTCAAGTGGAATAGCTGTGTAAAGAAACGCCTGGAAAAATCTATTTCTAAAGGCTTGTAACATGCATGCACCATACAAAGAAAAACGAATTAAAGGTTCACTTCCTGAATGGATCAATGGAGACTACATAAGACTATCTAAAGACAGATTTCTTTTTTTCAAAAGCACATAAGACAAATAATCCCAAAGACTGGGAAAGAGCTAAATCATTAAGAAACACTGTAAATAGATCATTAAAAAAGAAATATTGTACTGATGCTATTAACCCTAACCACCCTGAATCCATCAAAATCCATCCCCCTGTTTTGGAGGATTTCGGCAGATTCAGGATATCTCCACATTGAGCATATGGCGGACTTTGATGGATTCAGGATTTCAATAGATTTTAACTGCTTGGTCATGTTGGTTGATGGATTATAGGTACATGTACAGCCAACACTTGTATGTATTAGATTTTGATGGATTCTATGCAGCAACATACTATACAAATTTTCATGTGAGCATGGTATCCTGAATCCGCCAAAATCCGCCAGAAATTTAGTGGTGGATTTTGGCGGATTCAGGATATGTCCAATATCTACACTGGCGGATTCTGATGGATTCAGGACACCAGCATTTTGTGTGTGACAAAAATGGTGGATTTTGGTGGATTCAGGATACTTTCTAGTAAAAATACCCAAGGGGTTAGGGTTAAAGAAAATGTAAATAACTCTAAAAAACTATGGGATGTTGTAAAGAAATTAATTCCAAAAAATAAGTCATCTGTTAATCAAGTTAGCACCGACTCAGGTCACACTACCTGTGACAAAGACACTGCTAACCAGTTTAATCTGCATTTCACTTCCATTGGTAATTCTTTGGCTAATGGCATTACTAATATTGGGACTACCAACTTATCTCTTAATAATGCCAGTAATACATGTGGCACTACCACAGCTATTAATAATATGGATAACTTCGAGTTTGATATTATATCACCCGACTTTGTTTTTAAACAAATATCAAATTTCTCAAAGAAAAAAAAAATCACCTGGAATTGATGGTTTACAAATTCGATTTATAAAGCTGGCAGCACCTACACTGTATAATTTGTACTTCACTTGCTTATATATGCAATTTATCCTTGCAAACTTCAAAATTTCCTTTCGACTGGAAACAAGCAAGTCTGATTTGGTCAAGATGTCCAAAGCACCGTTGGCGGGGACCAGTCACTCTAAACATTGCAGTGCATCTGGCCATTATGCAGTGGGATTGTGGAACACACACATCAAGGAAACTCATCATGAGAGCCCTCAACTTACCGGATGGCACATATACAGAGACATTGTCAAAGAGAAATGACGAACTTCGACGATATGTGTCTGATAAGGCAGCAACTGACACGGAAAAACGCTTCCGACGTTCCAGAGCCATGAAGCATGCCGAAACTGAAAAAGCTGCAAAGAAACGCGAGGGTACAACCTATGGATTTGCTGCCTTTGCTGTTGTCAACAGTGACAGTGACTGAAATCAATAAACTGAACAGTAGTCACTCATACATCCTGCAAGTACATGTGAAAATGGATAAATTTCACAATTCTGTAAAATCAGTTTCACCTGTAATAACCCCTCCTTACTGCTGACTCCGCCCCGCCCCTCCCTCCCTACCTACCTACCTCACCCCCACCCCACCCCACCCCACCCCACCCCACCCCACCCCACCCTAGAACAACAAACCACAACCCATAATACACTAACAAGAGGTTGCATTTTATTCAGTTACTTGATTCTGAATTTCAGTTTTCGTAATTTGCCTTCATTGTGTACATGTTGATGTGTCTGAAGTGTTGACGCTAATTATGATGCAATTTTTGACGATAAATTACCTGAACCAGCTTGAAATAATAAAAAAAAGCAAAAGATACTTCAGACATCACAACTACATGTACAGTACATGTACATGCTTCACTTTTATTAATTTTGCAAAGATAGTTTCTTTTTACATTCAATATCAATATTCGAAGGTGTTTTCGGGGGTGAATAAGTGTCAATGAATGTGAACAGATTTTCAAAGGCTGTTTTCTCAAAATGATCAATTACGTCACTTGTCAATATGAAAACAGCTATAACTTCAAAAGTATGTATCCAAATGTCTTTAAATTTGGAATATATAATAAAGAGGATAGTTCCTATGTAACCATGAAGAGAGTTTGTAAATAGCTTATGTAACTTTTGAATAATAGCCTACTCTTTTCTGATTGGTTACGGGTGGTTACCATGGCAACGCTATTTTAAAATCGGACTTCATAGTTACGAAGGTATGATGTCGGTGGACCATCTGTGAACATTTCATGAAAATACATTCACCCATTTTGTAGATATACTTGGTCAAAGTAAACTTCATTTTACATTGAAACATGGGTTTATTCTCACTATAGCTTTACTACTGATAGCCCCTTAAATTCGGGATTTCAAAACACAGGCTGCTAAAAACAAGATGCTCAATACCAAATCAACTAGACTCCAAAATCAATTAAAAGACTCTTACAGAACTAAAGATAAGGAAGTGAAGAAAAGTGCAAGAAGGGACAAAAGAGCATTTTTAGAGAAAGCACACCAAGCGGAACAGGCCTCACTTAGAGGAGATCTGAACATGGTTTACAAAATCACCAAAGAACTGTGTAACACAAACTCAAATCAGACCATCCCTGTAAAAGACAAAGATGGGAACACTATCACTTCTGAACAAGGACAAGCCAAAAGATGGGTGCAACATTTTACTGAAGTTTTAAACCGACCTGAGCCTGAAAACCCAGCACATCCGCAACCCTCAAGAGAGTATTTGGACATTAATACAGATCCTCCGACTGAAGAGGAAGTCACAAAAGCCATTAAAAGTTCAAAGAATGGGAAAGCAGCAGGAATTGACTTAATTCATGCAGAAATGTTGAAAGCAGATATAACTATGTCAACTCAAGTTTTAACTGATCTTTTCACTTGCATTTGGACAAATAGCACAACCCCAGTTGACTGGACAAAAAGGACTCATAGTTAAGTTACCAAAAAAGGGAGATCTAGGGAACTGTGACAACTGGCGAGGAATAACACTTATCTATCCCCAGTAAAGTCTTCTGCATCTTCAGGATGCCACAAAACAACATCCCCAAAGTAGCACTTAGATGGACACCACAAGGAAAAAGAAACAGAGGCAGGCCAAAAACCACGTGGAGGAGAACTGTCTTGTCCGAGCTTGAGAAGGAAAAACTCACCTGGGGAGAGGCAGGGAAGAAGGCAAAGAACAGGATGAAGTGGAGGAACTTTGTTGCAGCCTTATGTCCCAGAGGGGACGAAGAGGATAACTAACTAAGGCATAAAAAAAAAAATGTTATGTTGGCGTAACCCGACCGACCCTAAAAATACGGCCGACCCTGGATATTTTTTTTTTTTCAAGGGAAGAAATTTAATGATTAAAATCTATATAAATTAGTTATAAATACGTTTCAAACCTTTTCTGACCGTTTCTCATTGTTGTGTTGTCTGACGCTTGCGCTCGTGGAACTTTGGAGTGCACAATGTTGCACAACGATCGAACATGCAGAAGATTGCGCAGGCCCCCTATAACAATATGTACATGTACATACGGAGATAGATGCACCATGTACCGTACATGTATAGTCGCGTACCCGACTCCCACTATACTGCGCTGCGTTGCGTTTCACAATGGTGAATACACGGGCTGCTTTCTTGGAAGTCTGGTTCAGCGAGCGTGAGGCTGCTCTACAATTAAAAACATGGTAGCCTCATCCTAGACTGTTGCACGGCGCGGACTGCTACTATACAATATTAAAAATACTTGGCTATCTATTTCGTGTTTAAAAAAAATCGTTCGTTACAATATAAATTATTTTAATTATTGTTCCAGCATTTTACACAACAAAAATTGATATATATACATTCTAAAAATTATAAACTATTCTGTGACCCCGGCGGCCCTGCCCCGTGTTGTTTACACCGTCGCATCAACATGGCGCCCGGTTCCGAAGCGTACAGTGT
>CM055819.1:37135933-37333433 GCA_029582265.1 Zoroaster sp. YZ-2022
AATAATAAAAATCTGTTCATTTAGTCGATGTTAGTTTTCTATCATAGGCTCCAGTCATCTGTAAATACACAAAGTATAGGTTGTCCTTATTACCAGGTGGGATCTCGCTAACTACTCAAGTTCCAGGGTTTCCTGCCTGATTTTTGTTTCTCGCTTCTCTTTTTGGCCCCCCCCCCCCCATTGTGGTCACTAGCTTCCCTCTACCAAATCATGGTATATCCTTACATGTATGTATAGTCGATTGGGTAACATACTTGGTATCTTCATTACATGTTTTGAATTTGTTTTACAAAAGTTGCAAACCAACAACTTTTTGTCCTTCGACATAACTACTCGAGTTCCATGATAAACAACATTACTACACATAATTAAAGAGGGGCTCTAAGGTCAAATTCGGTCATTTTCCAGTAGATGGGGTCCTTACGGGTTTCTTGCCTGATGTTATTGGTCCCTTGTCTTTCTGCCCCCCATTGCGGTCACTGCTATAGATGATTGCGTACATGTGTTATTTAGCATCTTCATTATTGATTCTAGGGAAAACAAATTCATAAAAAAACAGATTAATTCTTATTCAGTATTCACAGCAATTCTGAAGAATGTGGGGTGCCATGGTCGAGCGGTTTAGTGCATCGGATTTGTTTTCTGATGGCTGAGTTGTCAGAGTGTGTGGGTTCGAAGCCTTGCCGCGACCATGGTGCTTGTGTCCTTGAGCAAGACACTTTACCATAATTGCTGCAAGGGCCGAATTGAACGCAGCCACTGGGGATGTACAAGCCAGTGCATGCTTAGTGCCGGTCCCAAGCACGGATAAATTGGAGGGTTGCGTCAGGAAGGGCATCCGGCGTAAAACCTATGCCAAATCAAATATGCGGATCATGATCCGCTGTGGCGACCCTTAACGGGAGCAGACGAAAGAGGACAACAACAGCAATTCTGAAGAATAAAAACTAGGCAGTATTAGCACAACTTGGCCTCCAGAATCCACTTGATGAAGTACATGTATTTGTGTACAGCAAAATATTACAAAATCTTGAATTTAATACACTTACTATTAACATGTCTTCTATTCTCTGATGCTGGTCACTAACTACATAGCCGCTCTTATTGTCTGCTCAGTTTTTGCCTGGCCCTGATGATTAAAACAAAAAAATAGATTTTTTTTTTTTTGTGGTTAATTGCAACTTTTTGAAAATTTTCTTATAAGAAGGTGCAACATTGGTATTTGTCAAAAAGTTTGGCAGCTGTTTGTGGCCATTGGGGCAACTACAAGTGTGTTCACTCCTATAAGGAATGCTACACGTATAGTACATAGAGATACACTGCATCTGACATTCAGTCTAACAAAGCACTGATGTGGATGCGGTGTATCCTCCGGGGGGCAATATAGCTATAGTCTCTGGAGTCAAAAAGTTCCTCTGGAAAACCAAATTACAAGCTGAGGCGATAGTAATACAGTTTTTGAAAGGGTCAACCCTCTTATCATCCTGATTACGTGACGTTATGCTCATAAATAGCTCTCTAAATTGTATACTACAACGACGTAGAATATCTACGTCGCTAATACAATTTGACAACAATTCTTCCTGCAGGTCAAAGGGTTGTCCCAGGGCTTTTTCACTTTCATACCATGTGTGAAACTCATCTCGTCTTTCCGGACTCATACCATTTGGGTCATAGTATCGGATCTTGGGAAGAGGCCCTCGGTATGACTGATTGATTCTAGAATTGAACAGATGAGGGAAGAAGCCCTTCTTCAATTCTGTCAAACTGAATGTGCCCGGTAATTTAGCCAAAGCCATTGGCAGGAAATTCATCGAATCAATGACTTTACGCTTATATTGCAGAATGTCAATGCTCATGACTTTGGCCCCACTGTACATTAGGTCAGGCACACATGCATTTTGGAATAAGTAATTCAACAGAAAATACGAATCATATCCTTGTGCATAATGTGCCAACGTTACACTGTTATCAGTTTGGAGTGATTGGAATAGCCAATCACAAAACTTACTTTTTGTATCCGACCCCTTGAATACTTTACAAGGCGTACAGTGTTTACATTGATAGTCGGGTAACATAATTGTTTGCGCATACTTCGCAGACTATATCCGCTACGCACAAATTTGGTTCGTGAGTGCCGTCATCCTGGGTACATTCGAAATCAAAGAAAATGTATCGCGTCACGTCCTGTTTTTTTACATTTCTTTTTTTTGTCACATTTCCACAAGAGGATTCTTGAACCTCCTCGATATCATCATCCATGATATCAAAGAACAAAGAATTCTCCTTAGATAACGCTACGTTAGAATCTTCTGAGTGACGGGTCTTGTTTTTCTTTGATTTGTCCTGTACCACTTTGATATAACACTGGTGATCAAACGGTACCATTTCTTTACAAGTGTTACAATATTTTTATCGCAACAGTTTTTACCATGTTTTGCCGTCATGGCAGCACTCACGTAGTACGATTGGCATATTGTTTTACCGTGCATCATTCTGGTTTTGTGATTATTATAGCAGATCTGATCTTTAAAGTTTCGATTACATTCACAATCGAATGTACCCAAGAATCAATGTCACCAGTTTTACAACCCTTTGTAAAACATAGCTTACAGGCCACGTTACAGGTGTGGTTCTCCTTCGAATTATTGTGTCCCTTCTTTCAGGTTGGACAGAAATTACTCCTGTTGAGAACCTGACATGGAACGAACATGTATAACGTCATAATGCCCCCACACTAAATGAAGGTAAATAGTATATGGCTTTTCGGCGTAAATACTGGCATAACTGGCATCATGGGATAATACTATAAGCCGGTAATTGGTCAAGACATCCTGAAAAGCCTGTAATTCAGTAATCCCACCCAGTTGTCCCTCTCTGATACCCGGCCCTACTGTGTAGATCACTGGTTAATCTATCCAGTAGTTTTCTACCACTGAGTATCTATCTCAATTCATTGCATGTTAATCGTATATTTTACATATTATGTATAGTAGCAAATTTTGCAAAAATAAATATGCACAAATGGTGGGGGGGGGGGGCGACATTGTCACAAGTGTCTCCTTCACCATAAATATTGGCCGCCCGTGCTACCGATAGTTTGAATTAGTAATCAATCACACGTCTTGTGCGGTGATGTTGTCATTCTACTTATGCAGAAAGGACAATCACCTCTGCATCCAAGTAGTTCAAAGCGCATACATGGGTAATTCTTCATCGTGACGGGTTCTATCTGTATGAATCTAGTCTGCAGAGACACGGGAAAGTAGACAGTTACCGGTGTGTCTCCGTCCGTATTGCCCTGAAACTGAAGACAAACAAAGAAACGGACACATGGTAATTCTTTGTATTTAAAAATAAAAGCCCCAGTACACTTTTAGTAAAATGTCACTTTGTTCATTCATACTTAATCTGGAATTCCAACCCATATTTTCTGTTTTTGTTTTATATTTGAATATTTTTGTGTAATGAAATTTAAATGTTAATTGTATATGATTTTTAAAAAGTATGTCGGCTTTTCATGCCCACCGTATGCAGTATTTTTAATAAACCAGAATGAATGAAGATCAATTAATCAGGTGAAATTTTCAGTAACTGTCTACACTTTTCCTGGAAAAATTGCAAAAGTTGATGTTTACAAAATTCTTAAATTGCTCAATGCAGATAGGAATATATTGATTGATAATGGATTTATTACATTTAAAAACATAGCATGATGATCTATAAGAATTGAATTGCGTCCATAATGCAACACATTTTTGGAATAAATACATGTATTATACAAATGAGAATTATTACTATTACAATCAAACATAAAACCACTCTGTATGAACAAGAAGTTAAATATACGGTATAGCATTGGTAATTCAAATATAACCAAATGGTTGAGTTTTAATATAAAACGTATTTGGTGTAAAGCTGATGATGGTAGCAATCTGCCCTTGATATAGTTTTGTCTGAGGTGATATTACCAATAAGATTATCAAAGAGGCTAATAGCATTGTACTACAGGAATGTACTTGTGTTAACGACGCATCGAGGCTCATGAAGTGTCTTAATGAAAGAACAATGTAATTACAGGTAACGATGATAAGCAGCTGGACAGTACGTGCTTAAGCCTATGGGGATTACAGACCTTAGACAGGTTACTGAGAATGGTAAATCGATGTCTTATTGTGGCAATTTCAGGAAATTTACCTTTTCATTTGAACATTGATAATTTCCTTTTTGAAAGGAAACAATTACTTTGAAATGAGAGATATTTTAAGATGTTTACACATTTCGGAAAATAATCATGATAAGCATGGTTTTACAGTAAATATGTCCTAAAATTAATCGATGGTTGGTCTAGTTATGAATCATTGAAGCATTATATTTACTGTTAAAGACGTGTCGCTCGTGTTTTTCGCTATTTTAACGGCAGCTTTCGCTATTTAAACGGACATTTTATTTGTCATCAGAACATTGCTATTTTATTTGTCATCAGAACACTGCTATTTTATTTGTCATCATAACATCGCTATTTTACTTGAGGAAGTGAATACAAAGGCTGTTAAATTATACACATTTCTCAAGATAATTGTGTAAAACATGGTTTTACAGTAAATATGTACCGAAATACATTGATAGTGGATCCCGTCATTAATTCGTTTTAGCACTTTTGTTTACTGTTAAACCAAGCTTCTGACAACTATTTTCTTAGAAGGTGCAACATTGGTATTTGTAAAAAAGTTTGGCAGCTGTTTGTGGCCGCATCTGACATTCAGTCTAACAAAGCACTGATGTGGATGCGGTGTATCCTCCGGGGGGCAATATAGCTATAATCTCTGGAGTCAAAAAGTTGCTCTGGGAAAACCAAATTACAAGCTGAGGCGATAGTAATAGTTTTTGAAAGGGTCAATCCCCCTATCATCCTGATTACGTGACATTATGCTCATAAATAGCTCTCTAAATTGTATACAACAACGTAGAATATCTATGTCGCTAATATAATATGACAACAATTCTTCTTGCAGGTCAAAGGGTTGTCCCAGGGCTTTTTCACTTTTATACCATGTGTGAAACTCATCCCGTTTTTCCGGACTCATACCATTTGGGTCATAGTATCGGATCTTGGGAAGAGGGCCTCGGTATGACTGATTGATTTTAGAATTGAACAGATGAGGGAAGAAGCCCTTCTTCAATTCTGTCAAACTGAATGTGGCCGGTAATTTAGCCAAAGCCATTGGCAGGAAATTCCTCGAATCAATGACTTTACGCTTATATTGCGGAATGTCAATGCTCATGACTTTGCCCCCACTGTACATTAGGTCAGGTACACATGCATTTTGGAATAAGTAATTCAATAGAAAATACGAATCATATCCTTGTGCATAATGTGCCAACGTTACACTGTTATCAGTTTGGAGTGATTGGAATAGCCAATCACAAAACTTACTTTTTGTATCCGACCCCTTGAATACTTTACAAGGCGTACAGTGTTTACATTGATAGTCGGGTAACATAATTGTTTGCGCATACTTCGCAGACTATATCCGCTACGCACAAATTTGGTTCGTGAGTGCCGTCATCCTGGGTACATTCGAAATCAAAGAAAATGTATCGCGTCACGTCCTGTTTTTTACATTTCTTTTTTGTCACATTTCCACAAGAGGATTCTTGAACCTCCTCAATATTATCATCCATGATATCAAAGAACAAAGAATTCTCCTCAGATAACGCTACGTTAGAATCTTCTGAGTGACTGATCTTGTTTTTCTTTGATTTGTCCTGTACCACTTTGATATAACACTGGTGATCAAACGGTACCATTTCTTTACAAGTGTTGCAATATTTTTTATCGCAACAGTTTTTACCATGTTTTGCCATCATGGCAGCACTCGCGTAGAACGATTGGCATATTGTTTTACCGTGCATCATTCTGGTTTTATGATTATTATAGCAGATCTGATCTTTAAAGTTTCGATTACATTCACAATCGAATGTACCCAAGAATCAATGCCACCAGTTTTACAACCCTTTGTAAAACCATAGAGAAAGGACCACTTACAGGCCACGTTACAGGTGTGGTTCTCCTTCGAATTATTGTGTCCCTTCTTTCAGGTTGGACAGAAATTACTCCTGTTGAGAAAACTTGACATGGAACGTACATGTATAACGTCATAATGCCCCCGTGCTAAATGAAGGTAAATAGTATATGGTTTTTCGGCGTAAATACTGGCATAACAATGTTCACGGGATAATACTATAAGCCGGTAATTGGTCAAGACATCCTGAAAAGCCTGTAATTCAGTAATCCCACCCAGTTGTCCCTCTCCGATACCCGGCCCTACTGTGTAAATCACTGGTTAATCTATCCAGTAGTTTTCTACCACTGAGTATGTATCTCAATTCATTGCCCCATTTTTCATGTAGAGCTTGACCAACTACAATAGCACGGGCTAAACACGTGCCGGTCCCATCATCATTAATTTTGATAATGCTACGTTTACTCGCCAAAAGTTGTTCGAGCTTCATTAGACGGGGCTGGTGTATTCGATTTTCCACCTTTTCTCATTTTCATATGGATGAAATGTATTCATACGGTTTCATCCAGTCTGAGGTGTTTATATGACTGTAACACACTCTCAACCCTTGCTAAAAAAAACGCTCAACGGTTAATTCATCCATACGCATGAACGGCAGCGAAATTGGGAAATTCAAGGAGGGAGATTCAAAAACTAACCGCACGCTATCATCTGGCTCAACACCTTTCCCCAAATGTTCAAATATACTTTGAAAAATGGAACCCAGAAGAAGCGTAGCTTCTTCAAATCCTACATCATCTAAATTTAGGAATTGCACATTACAATTATACATGTAGGCCTGAAACCCCTTAATGTATTTGTCTCGTACACTTACTATTTTATAAAAGTCTTCAGGTGTACAATGTTTCTGAATCGGAGTTTCGTCATGATCGCTCCAGTCTTCTTCGTCGGTCGGCAAAGTGGTTGGCGACTGCGCGGTATCCCCTAGTGATGTACCTGCCTCATCATCCTCATGAAGAGTCTTCTTGGGCGGAGATTCGTAATGATGAGCATCGATGTTCAGTGGTAGACTTCTCTTTCCGGTGCCGGTCATAGGCGATGCTTCTCCCATCTGAATCGGAGTTTCGTCTTGATTGCTCCAGTCTTTGTCGGTCGGCAAAGTGGTTGGCGACCCTTCTTATGCTAATTTTAATCCCATTGTTATGCATTTCGTCCTCTAGATAAAGACCCTACACACTACTCTGCCCCCCTCCCTAAGCTGTACAACTTCTTCAAATGGTTCCGTGTCTACATATTTGTTGCATTATATTTGTGCCAGGATTGTCTTGATTGGCAGAAATGGTGATTGCCTTTTACAGCTTTCATCTTATATTATGGGGACAAAAATGACACCCAGTCATAGGTAGGCACTATCACAGTGCCATCTTCACGACCAACCAGTTAGGGGATATTGACGTCAAGATGACCCACTGGTTATTTATGAGCAAGACACGCCCTCCTCTACCATAGATTATAGACGTTTTATGTCTTGTTCCGCCATTAGTATTTCTGAGTCTGTCGTCTCTAAGTCCTTGGTTATTTTTCTTAGTCTCTCTCTCCGTTTTCATGGAGACATTGCAACCATTAGTTTCTCTTGCCACTCGCTCCAAACATGAGAATACATGCTTTTGTGGTGTGTCTACTTCCATAGTAATGCTCACATGTCTGTCAAATCGAGAGAAATACATATTGAGAAAAAGGCCAATCCTTTGGCTGCTACCATTACGTGTACATGTATGTTGAGAATCGCACCAAGCATTCATTATGCATAGTTGAAGTAGCAAGATGTTTATGTCTTCTCTTGTTTAAAAATCCCGTCCTTGGCCCTGTCTCTATTTCCCCCCCCCCCTCCTTTTTTTTTTTAAATGACCGTTTTCTTTTGGCTGTCTACAACAGGCCCGTAACCAGCGAGTTTTGCGGGGGGGATCGAATAGTGCCGTCAGGCACTAGTTTTGAAACAGTAAAATGCCGGCTATACATAACATTGCATACATAACGAAGAATGCATGGATACGTAGATGACCCCTTTTCAGATATGATCAATGTGTGATATACAACAACATAATACAATAATAACATACTGCAACAGTACTACAATAACACCGAATCCAATTTCAATTTTCTGGTGTTCTTTTGTGCGAAGATGTTAACCACCTCCTCGAGATCTATCGGATCATCGTAATGGACAGTCATTAGCGCCAAATTCGAGAGGCGTTCCTGACCCATTGATGCATCGTGGTATGTGTGTAGCGGCGTATCGTGCTGAAACCGCTCACACTCGCATGAAGTCACAGGCAACGTACATCCTATCTTCAGTAGAACGAAGATGTTGGGAAACATAGTTTCATCACAGATTTTCAGAGCCTGTGCAAGGGAGTTCGGTTTGTCTGCCACATTAGTAAACTTATGCTTCCAGCGATCCAGTTCAGTGGACACAAGATGAGGCGCCGCAAATCATCTTCGTACATGTCCACAACCTCCGAGATGTCGATGTTTTCCCCAGTAGAGTGGGAACGAGACCCAACAATTTACTGGCGGTTGTCTGCAGCCGGAAAACTGAGCCTCAAGTTCCGTAACAATATGGTCTGTGAACGGAATCAACAGGTTTCGCTTGTAGTATTCATCCACGCCGCGGCAGGTGTATTGCCTCTGTGTATTTGCCGTGCGTTGATGCGCGGCATGGAGGGTACCACATCCACCTTTTCTGCCATCTGCACGGACCTCGTGAACATGTCTTTCATAACATCGTCCACGGTGTTTCTCCGCATCCGAAAATAATCTGTGACCTCTTGGACCATTTCATGGGCTTTGAAGATGTCCAACGCCGATTTCTGCAACTTCACAGTGATGCCTTCCAGATGCGCGAGGGAATAGTAGAACAACGTTGAGCGTCATTATGAACCCGAGCGAGGTAATAGATGCCAGGATGGACACGGCGTCTTGTTTTGACTTAGCATCCCATGCTGCTCTGAAGTCCTCGTCCAGAATATCGGAATGTAATCCGTGCGCGATCTCTTCAAATGTCGTCACTAGATGCGGTACGAGTCATTGAAGTGCGTATATGCTTGTTGACGCTCTGCCCAGCGGGTCTTACATAAGTTTAGTAGCGGCTTCCGCTTACTGGCAGGAGCATTTTTGTTATGATGTGCTCCAACAAACCTTGTCTCTTAGGACTGTACTTAAAATACAGGCACACGGCCTTGAGTTTGTCTATCATATTGCGCACGTCCGTATTTGAACAGGCATGTCCAATTACCAAGTTCAGGACAGTGACCATTGCAGTGCATGTACACTGCTTTGGGGCGTCATCACGGATTAACTTTTGCACGCCGATACGTTCACTCGACATTGCAGCCGCTCGTCATAGCCCTGACCTCGCATGTTGCTGATGTCGAGTCCTATCTCCATGAGAACAGATTTAATTTCTTGGGCAATGTGATAGCCAGTGGTTCGGATTGTAGTCCAGAGAACCTGACAAATTCCTCTCTTATATCCTTACATTTGTCCACAAACCGGATACAGAGCGACAGTTGTTCTTTGTTATGCGAGGTGGTCTCGTCAGCTAACACACTATAGTAAACTGCCGAATTTACCTCACTGACTATCTGGCGAGAATCATGTCCTCGCCCATTATATTTATCACCTCATTTTGAATTTTCGGGACACATATGTTGCGTTCTTGAGGATTGGGAATCCAAGTGTGCTCTCAATATTGGATCGTGGTTTGCCATCAGTTTCATGAGGGCAAGGAAATTGCCGGGATTTCCGCGCTCTTGAGGTCTTCCTTGTCCCAGCGTGCCGATGCATTGTCTGCTGCACCACAGCACAGCTTGACACATTTCACAATGTGTCTGTTTCTGCCAATGTTTTCTTTGACACGAGCGTCGCTGAGTGCTGGAATTGTTGATTGGGGGTTTCGATGCTGTGGATCAGACCGTCCGCAACTTGCATGGCACGGTATGGTACAGGCATTCCGCATGCGGGTTGATCGTGTCCTTCTTTACTCCATTTTCGAACGGCTTATTCACTAGCAGACCGAGGTGTTCCCTCTTCTCCTCCACAAACAGGGCACATGGGAGACAGAATGCGCCGTCGGTTGCTTTAGAATAGACAATCCAAGGAAAGTCATCGATCCAATGATTATTAAATCTTCTGTTGCATCCGGCGATATACCGCGACGGAAACACGTAGTCATGTGGCATGCGCGCGTGGTGCTTCAGCAGGTGGTATTTTTGTTCGCGGGTTAGATTGCGAATGTTGTTGAGAAATGTTTTTACATTTTCATGAGGTATGTTATCGTAGTTTTCCGGCCTTGCGGGTGCATACTACCAATGTCCGTTATCAATTCGTCACTTCCTCGACCTCATCCGCCGGATGGGTATCGCCAGAGCGGTGGAAGCAGGTGGCGGCTCAGGTTCATCGGTGTTCGGGTTACCACCGTACCCTCAGTGTTCTGGTTGGCCACATGGCGTCCGTCAGCCTGGTCGGAAGCAGTCTCCAGAGCGTCGCTATTAGCACCACATTTTCGCTTGAAGTATCCGTCAAGGGTTGAACCATTACTTTCCGCTGCTTGGCGTTTGCGGTCACGTTTCCTCTGCTCTGAGCGTCCCATATTCCGTCTGAATTAAATAATATAAACAGTGGGTTTTGAAACCGTACAGTTACTGCGTTCATTTGCTTTAATTACAACACAGCCGGCGGCGACAACCAGTGAAGCAGTGTCATGTTGTTTTCCCAACACAACATAATTATGTGCTTGAAAAGGCGCCCTCTTTTTTTAATAAATGCATACGACATGTAGTCTTTGCCAAAGACGCAAAAATATAATGTGCTTGAAAAGGCGCCCTCTTTTTGAATAATGCATCGAACGATGGACGTATGTGTGTTAGCCCGATCAAGACCAAGACTATCATCATCGCGTCGTGCTCGTGTGTACAATATTTGATGATCCTAAATTAAATTGTGAGTAAATTGCTGAACATAGAGTATGTGAGCTGAACAAAACAAACACAATAATTTTGTATCACACCAAAAACACATAGCGGTACTAACTTTTTCAGATATTTGGATATATAATATTTATTCTCAATATCCAACTGGCTATTATATTGTGCGACGAAAAATTGAATTATTCGAATTATTGAATTTTTATTTTGTAGAGCGGAACTCCCTGTTCCGCGGGGGGGATCGTCCGATCCACCCGATCCCCCCCTGGTTACGGGCCTGTACAATAAGTTTGTCTATCAACATCTTTTACACTTGCGACCTGTCCAAAACATAGTACTCTTACATGAGGTAAAGTGTACGTCTTTACCCCGGGTATCATACCGGAAAAGAACTTTCTCTCACTTGAAGGTCATGTACAAGAAAGCCAGGAAAGGAAATCAAAATTCCGCACCATTATCTTCTCCCTCAACTCACGCATTACACCACCATCCTAACGGCCCGAGCATGATTGCCTATAGTGAATTTTCTATAACAGAGCTGCATTGCTGCCCTTGGATATTGTCACTCCCTCATCCACCAAGTAGTTGACATGTTGTTTGACCCCCTTCACAGTGAATGCTGAACATCCCTTACTTAAGTGGTGTCAGGAAAAACACGGGGTCAGGAAAAACACGGGGTCAGATGGATAGTGTTACCTGTTGTGCAAAGTCGAAGGAATGGTGCATGGTTTCTGGTTTACTGCACGGATTATTAATGCCAAGACGAAACCACTCCTTGCTGCTCCGCTGTGACCTTCGATGACTTTGATTACCAAATCCGTGTAAAACGTACTATGTACATTCCATAGCTACCTTAATTTAATTTCTTGAAAAATCTGAGATTTTGGGGTGGTGGGTCTATAATCCAAGTTACTATTTAAACAAAAAGCCTTGTGTATACAAAATTCTGCCTTTACAAGCCTTGATCACGGAACCTTCTACCCGCAACTTCTGCCTGCAACTATTTTTGAGACTTTTTAATCAAAATGGAATATATTCCATGAATGTCATTTACATGTGTACATACATTTACATGTACCTGTACATGTGTGTGTAATTTTATAGTCATCATTTTAAAAAGCTAAACGGTATATTTCTACAAACCTGGTTAACTGGCTTTTGGTACAGCACTATGCATTATGAAAGTGTCATTTTGGTCCGATTCACTTCTGCATTCAAAGAAATAAAACGTAAATATTACATGAACTTACTGTACCTACCAACATTTTACCAGTGACATTGATCATAAGGATACATCAACACGATCCATAGTTAGTGTGACTAAACAAAATCTGAAGAAAAGTAAACCCAAAATATGCAGAATTTAGCCCCAACAAATGCAATGTTACTATTATATGGAAATGACAGAAGCAAAACAAATCGGTGACCGCTTTGTGGTTGTGTGCTCTCATAGACTTTTTTTCACATATACCAGTGCACACGCTCAATGCTGGCCTAGCTAATGATCCAAATGCTGCAAATAAGTAAAGACCGTTTGCGGCGACACCATGTGAATTTTCTCGATTGAGTAATTAGTTCTGAAAATAACTGGAGATTACAACATTTCGATCGGTATGCTCTGATTGAAACGTTGAGTTGTAACCTCCAATTCTTTTCAGAAGTAATTACCGCTCAATTGAGAATTTTCACATGGTGTCACCGCAAAAAGTCTTTACTTATCCTTTTCACCATGCATAGCTACAAATATTACTTAAAATACTGCAAAACTGCAATTATCCCTCCCCAGATATTCTCTACTTGTCAAAACCACACTCAATGAGTAATCTATTTTTAAATTTTAAGTGTGCAGTTTAATTCCCTGTATACGTACACATGTTACATGTAAATTGTCCGATTATAAACTACAATATTAAAAGTTTGGGTAAATGCTAACAATGATCACTAGCTAGACCAAGATGCAATGCATGCTTAAATTTGTGAAGTAGTCTATGGCAGATTGCATATATATAGAGCTTGCTAAATTGTGACAAATTAGAATACATTATTAATTCTCACTGGAGGACAAATGCAGTTTTTCTAATGGTTGTAATTTTTTTTTAAATATCTGAAACCACCCAAAAAGAATTTCAACATTTGAATAGACATGCATGCTTATCCTAAAGATAATTTGAGTTGATTATTACTATTTTTTTAATTACCCTAAAATTTCCATCAACAAATGGACGGAAAAGTGAGGTAACTTTTTCCATCCAATTTTTATGGAAATTTGAGGATAAAAAAATAAAATAAATCAACTCAAATTAGTTCTAGTATAAGCCTGCATGTCCATTCACATGTTGAAACACTTTTTGGTCGGTTTCAGGTACTTAAAAATAAATAACAACCATTGGAAAAATTGCTAACGTGACGGATACAAAGTGGCCCCCTTTATTGTGTTTTATGTCAAATATCGGTAAATAAAATTCCTTTATAAACATGTATAAATTCTGACAAACTAATGTCATACATTAACTGGTTGTTTTTGATTTAGTTACGATAAAAATATTAAATAAAAGACCAAGTGTCCAAATATTACGGAAATGCTTCTAATTATCAATTTGTAAAGTTATCACAAACTCTTGTCATCGAGTACAAAAATTGCGCTTGAACCCCGGACTGACCCAACATCAGGGTGTCACTGAGGTTCCAAACCCCAGCTGACGGTGAAGGCGTAACCCATACCGAGGTTTGGGTGATTATTTTCAAACTAACACACATACGTACACATGTAAGTTATGTATGTATGCTTATTCTTTTAAAGATATATCACCAGTATTTAGCTAAGACCACAAAATATAATTTATAAAACAAACAAATTTTATAAAGATATTATTGTTAAATTGAAAAAAAAAAAGTTTATGAAATTCGGATGTTGGAAACTATAAATATAAGCGATATTGATATTGATCAAACGTCTTGATTCCAATTGACGGCCGCGCTGGCCAATTGGAAGACTGACCCACACCCTAGGCCTGTTATATGCAATATACATGTGCAACCTGGGGAGTAAAATATTTCCACCATTTTTGTTTAATTTACTGGTACTAATCATTGACAGATTTTTCATTCATTGTCTCAAATGAAAGCTTATAACTGTCTTAACCCTCCTATGCCCAGGCTGAAATTTGGCCCTGTAAGCACCGCACCCACAGACAGTCACTTGAGTATTAACCCTCCTATGCCCAGGCTGGAATATGGCCCAGTAAGCACCGCACCCACAGACAGTCACTTGAGTATTTTTGGTTGCATTGCCAATTGTTCACACATGTGTATAAGTGTGCTGGAGATAGTGGCAAAGTCAAACACACTTGTGTACATGTATGTCTTACAAGTTATATGCAGAGTCACACAGAGCTGTGTATGTACTGCATAAGTTACAGTCGAGTGGTTTTGGTTTGACCTCCTACCAGAGCCACATGTCCTTGCATTTATTTGAGTGCACTGCACAAAGTCAATGGGTTGGGAGTGACATACAAATTTTGAGTGCCTTTGATTGTTAAACCTATAGGAGGGTTAACCCCAGAAAAATAGCAATTCAACATTAAAATCTTTTTTTTTTTACCTTCAAATTGGCCCAAACACAGGTGATAAATCTTTAATACTTTTAAAAGCACTATTGAAATTTAGTAGTTGTAAGAAATTAAGTGGTTTTATGTAATACACTGTATGTAATTGTAAAAAGCTTGGGCGATATTTTTATTTAATTTTTTTATTCATATCCATGATATTTCGCCAAACATACATCGCGATTTTCAATAGTATCGCAATTATTTTTTTTCATTCACGCATGATTGCTTTAGAGCCAATAACCACAGGTATGTACCCTTCTACAAGCATCACAGTAAATCCCAATTCGTTTGCGTAGTGTATGTAGTTCTGAAGTAGTTTGCTTTTGTCACATCCAAAAGACTCAAAACAGATATCTTGATAACTTCAAAAGGTTCTCGATATCGTAATTTGAATTTTAAAAAAAGTGTCTCGATATTATCGTGTTATCGCCCAAACTTAAATTGTTGAACAGTATTTGTGTCATGTCATAGTATTTGCAAGTCGTATTTTGTCTATTAGAATTGTAATGTTGTGGTAGCTCTAGGCAATACAGATTAACCAGTTCGCACCGGGAATAAAGAAGTTTTTCCGAACCCCGTGGCGGGTTTATTTTTACCGCACAAACACGACCAATGGTGCTCACCAGAGCGTGACCGGGGAGACCGCGTCTTCCACCGTATGCTTATGGCTCGTTGCCACGTCGACCGGGAATCTATACAAATATTCCCGAGAATCCTGTGGCGTGTTTAGACGCTCTCCGATCCGCTGTCCAAATTTTTTTTTTCGTGTATACGCGAACTGGTTAACTTGACTGCTTTGTCAACTCTATGTACATATAAGAGTGTTTAGATATGTACATGCATGCACCATACTTTGATACGATATCCCCTGATGACTCCGAGTACTGTGCTGTGTGTGTACTTGTAAACTAAAACAAATGTTGTCATAGTTACTTAAAATTTGTTGGTGAAGAGCAAACTGGCTTCTCTACTTGACTGGAATGAACCACGTTTAAAGCTCAGTGCCAAAAACAGAAATGCATGTATCTGGGATTGATGGATCCCTGCTGGAAAGTGCACATCACAAATGCTTTGCTTACATTACATTATGCTGTACAAAGAACTTGGGCTAGAGTGACAACAGTATGCACAATGTGAATCTACAACTACATGACTATGGCCCCCACACCAGCAGCACCTGTCATTCTACAGCAGAACATTCAAGAAGTATTGAATAGGTGAAATAAATAAGCAATCCAAGTTATATCCATGGAGCAGACTGGACCTGTATACCACATGTAGATTGACCATGGAGTGAGGATATCAGGTACATAGCGCTGTATGTATGCTGTTACCTGCATTTCATCATGTTCATGTATTCGTACATGTACGTATTACGTTTTGGATTTTCGTACATGTTGAAACAACCTCACAAGACCTGTTGAGACCATGCAATTGGATTTTGTTTGTATACCAATATGTGGAACTAGGAATCTTAATTTCTCCTAAGGTTCTCGGTGATGTTCATCGACTCCTCGGACTTTGAGTTATGTATGGCCAATATTCATCAGGAAAGAACGTCAAACAGAATATCGACAGCCATGAATTTCTAATCCGAGAATGTTATTGTATACGTTATGTATGGATATGGAGAAAGCATGAATCATGTAGGACTTCATTAACTGTGACTGTCTGACTTGATTCAGATTTCGACGGATCCATCCAGAACATTTCCGAGCCTTAGCCATGAACATGCAACATTCATAAGGACACCACTATCAGCTCTGATCATCAAAGAGAACTCAAGCGGCCGTGGATTTCTAATCTGAGAAAGTTATTGTATGGAGAATGCAAGAATCACGTAGGACTTCCATTAACTGTGATTGTCCGACTTGATTCCGATTTCGACAGTTACATCCGGACTATATCCGAACCTTCTCTGTGATCGTTCAATCTGTCATCAATCCGGTACGTTTGCAGTGAAGATAGAGAAATCTGAACACACTACAACAATAAGCCAAAGAAAAACTTGGCCTACAAAAGGAGTAAGGACTAGTCTCCTGAGTATGAATTTATGATCTTCGAGATAACGTATCAAAGTTGGATAAATCATGATAACCTTCATGTTGGCATCTTTCTTTGCCTTATTATATTTGAACAGAATAACATTACCCCATTGACTTGACAAAGCAGTATTTAGTACATGTATGTCCATTTACATTGTATACCAAAGCCAATGTTGATAGCGCTTGTCATGAAATACATGTACCTCATTGACCATAACAGATTTCTGGAGAAAGTGTAAAAGTAATTGGTATCTGGGCACAATCACCTATGCAAACAACCACCCTGTGGTTTGCAAATCCCAGCTAAAAAAAATTTAAACACGGTAAAACAAAATAGTTGAATGCTTTAACTTTTAAGACAACATGTTCTTTAAAAAAAGTGAAAGTGACGAGCGCTGTTGGCAATTGACAAACATTAATGGTACTGTATAATAGGCAAAAAAGTCTCTGGTTTCTGCAGTGTCGCGCATCAGCATTTTGTTTCTTTTTTTGTTGTTACTATGAACGATGTCCAATTACAGCTAAAATTGCTGGATCTATTGGAATTCTGTAGTACTTTTTTTTCACATAGGGGTATGAATTTTTGCCCGAATTGTGAGGCTTCTCTTAGCCACGATACTTTGTGTATGGGGAATTTGGTCTGATTCCAATAACTGCATATACATGTACATGTATGACATGGGCAAAAAAAAATTACCAAAAAAAAAGTCAGCACACTTATTTAAAGCTTAAAGCGCCCACCTATGACCAGAAACCAGACTTTTTTGACCACAGATATGTACTTTCAAAAAGATTTCACCACAACCCTAGACTTGTTCTTGTACTTTATTGTCACTTTTTAACCAGTCTAATTTGTAAGGGAAGATATGACATAAAACACAATAAAGGGGGCCACTTTGCATCCGTCAAGTTAGCAGTTTTTCCAATGGTTGTTATTTATTTTTAAGTACCTGAAACCGACCAAAAAGTGTTTCAACATGTGAATGGACATGTAGGCTTATACTAGAACTAATTTGAGTTGATTTATTTTATTTTTTAATTTTTTAATTTTTTTACCCTCAAATTTCCATAAAAATTGGATGGAAAAAGTTACCTCACTTTTCCGTCCATTTGTTGATGGAAATTTTAGGGTAATTAAAAAAAAATAGTAATAATCAACTCAAATTATCTTTAGGATAAGCATGCATGTCTATTCAAATGTTGAAATTCTTTTTGGTGTGGTTTCAGATATTAATTTTTTTTTTACAACCATTAGAAAAACTGCTAACGTGACGGTAGGAAAGTTGCCCCCTTTATTGTGTTTTATGTCATATAGCATTGGTAATGTACACAACTGTGTTTCCATTCTTCCAAAAAGTATCTGCAACTGTGTAAAATTCTATTCCCTTTTTTCATGAATTGTAATCCGCATCGAGCTGATTGATTAATCTTATTTCTAAGAAGGTAAGCATAGTTATACTATAGAAGCAGTTTTGCCAAACCTTCCCAATGGTGTACATTTCCTGTTAAATGGACAGTATTTTCATGATCAACAGGGCATGGAATCGGAATATGCTAGTGTAAGATTAACTTGATGACTAACATAACACCCCACATGATAAAGTCATAATACCGTTGCTGCTGCATAATGAGCCAGTAATTGTCAGTTACTGTGTTCATCTTAAACTAGGACACTGATTCCATGCCCTGTTGAAAGTCTGTTCTGATCGTGACAATACTGTCCCTTTTAAGCCAAACCTGATTTTCCAGTGAGGACTAATTATGTACCATTATTTACATAATGTGAAATATTTTGACCAAGAAACTACATTGTAGATCGATAGTTCCACAAATGATGTATTCTTTGTATAGTATGTATGTTTTGACACACGATTTTTAGGTTTTTATTTTAGGTACATGTATTTTGTACATGTAGGTTATTTGGCTCAATTTACATTACATGTACATATATGTAGATCTACCCATGAAGCTAATCTGATTTAATTTGAAGAAAAAATTAAATCTGTTACACATTGCCTAAATCATGGAACTGCCCTCTTGTGTTCCAGTGGTTGTTGCTATTTCTCCCCTAATCTCTCTCAGTATGGTTTGCAAGCAGAATTTGCGATTGCCCTGCTAGCATGGCAAGGGCTAGAAGGCTTGTTTGGCATAGAAAACTTTCTTTTTTCATTATGCAGTTGGGTCATTTTGCCTCGCCATTTGAAAGTGTACACCTGTGAGAGGAAATTCCCACATCACAGAAAAGTTCTTAATTAAATGTATTCAGTTCCGATTCTCTTGATCACTTCATTAATTAATAATTTGTTTGGTCAGTCATTATATTTTTCCTTGAGTGCTCTATGTGGCTTTTTAGACAGCCGTTCTTACCTGTCAGAGGGAAATCCCACAAGTCGAGCAACTCTGCCTAGGGTCGTCTGTTATAATCCGACCATGTGGACTTGTGTTTGTATGGGCCTGACCAAGAGCTGCTGTACCAGTGTACATTAATGATTAGGCCCACCTCGGCCTGGTCCAGTAACATGGCAAGCTGTGGCCTACAGTATGTGGCATGTAGTTGATGTACAGTGCCACCAACATATACCCCACTATAAGTCTGAAGTTATCCATCAGTGTTATTGAGACTTCTTTTTCAGGACTGCATTGGTTCCCAATATAAAAAATATTCACGATGGAGAATACCGAGTGCCGAATTGGTCACTGTCACAATGTGTCTACCCTTCTTGATTTGGCTGCCAGTGAGTGCTTTGATGGTTTTATTTACATTATATACTTGAACCAAGTTTATGAAGCTCATGACGATTTCCTGTCTGTTGCACAAACTGAAAAACCAGCAGATATCCTCTGTGAAAAAGCTTCTTCTATAATGTCTTATGTTCTATAACGACATTCTTCTAAGCATCTGTGCTCATGAAGCCCGACTTTAATTGTTTCTTCCTCGACATAAGCAAAGTCTCCTGCAGAATTGACCAGGCGATTACCACCAATTGTTATCCAAAAACTTTGGCATCATGAAGGATAGCTCTCAATTCCAAGGACCTGATCCAAATCTTTTGTTTGGATGTAGTGCTGAATCGGGCCATGGTTCCAAAAGCAACGAAAAATAGCCACAGCAACTGCTTCGTATTGAACAGTTTTGTTCATGATTTTTTGTTACCATTCCCGTATATAATAGGTGTGCAAGAAACATGCTGGCAAAACCTAATGGTGTCATGAGGATTCTTTTCTACATGTCAAGTTCAGCCGTTATTGTGTCAAGACAATAATGTCGATGAAGATGATGCACCACCCATGAATTATGACCTTTTTGTCTGAAGGGTAACCAATAATATACAGTTTCAGTTACACGTATCTTAAATTTACTTTAAAAAAAATAAATTGCTAATATTCTGTAATAACTTTTTATCACCAGTTTTCAAAATATGTAAAATAACAATGTTTGTAAAACTTGCTTCTCATAATTCGTGAAATGTTATGCACCTCTTACTTTTATGGTTAATAGATGCTATTACTTCATTATTCTATTATTTACTGATGTTTCAGAAAACTCTGATCGAAAAGCTGTTTCAATCCGGGGTCTACGATCTCACTTCTCCGAATGGCACAAAGTGTTATATACATCCTAAAATGTTCTGTTGTATCTATTTGTCTAACTTCTTTTTGCAAGAGCGACCTGTTCAGCAAAAACACAGCAATATAAACCACATGAGGAGGAATCATGTTGAGTCACAGATGAAGCATCTTTGATTGTTATATCTCCTTCCTTTCCAATGACATCGGGGCATCTATTCCAATATTTTAAATTCATTCCAGAAGAAAAGAATTTATGGAAAGATTTATCGATTTGTTTCATTGAGCGAGATGAAGATCGAGACAATGAATCGTAACATACATGTAGTATACAGTGTTGTCTTTGGTCAATAACATATAAAATGAAGTGATAATTCTGAATTACACAACTGTATGGGACATAGTATGATATTGCTCCACTGACCATTTGTGTAACATTTTCTCTTGACTGAACGGTATGTTGCGATTGTTTCTTTGCCATCAACAATTACCTCCGTTTCAGAACACAATAGTGCAGCACATGTTTGTGTAACTTCGTTGATGCTTTTGTTGAGGTTTACTCGAGCGCGCACGCAAAAAGTTCGATCAACTTCCGTTATTATTTTCGTCCATTTGACGGCCGTTATATCTTCATAGTATCTTCGCCGAACTTGTTAACAAGTCGACCCTATTTTCTTTTCCTGATTATCGGTGGTTTTTGTGGCTTCAAATGTCCTGGATTGTTTTAAAATGCGACGTCCCGCAATGGCCCGCCACGTCTGATTTTTCAGCCGATCACGACGGCTGGAATTAACTTCAGGGGCATTTTCAAGTCCAATCTGCTGAAACCATAATAATGTTCCTTGCCCGCTATCTGCATTTTTCCCCAGATTGCATCTGTGTTTGTTCCTAGATTACGCGCCGGCCATTACTTTGTTCGCTAGCATGTAATTGTTTCATTACAATGTTTCAATTTTAGTGCTTCTTTGTTCGATATACTTTCGTCTATGTAACCCCAGACATTTTCTACAAATATTTGTTCATTTTGTGTTACATGGAAACACTTCCTTTGATCGAAAGTATTATCGTGATGGTGAATTGAGGATTCACGATCGCTATCACTGTTGAAATTGGAGAACAGATCGTGACTTGATGTTATATCAGTATCAGTAGGTTGTGAAGGCGAAATCAAATGATGAGATGAACAGTGATGTACAACATCTTTGTATTTCTCATATATGAGTAAATACGCTCCAAAATCCACTGCTTCTTGAAATTCTTGATCAGTCACTTGACGAACTACATGGTTATCATATAAGAACTTATTATTAGTGATGCGGTTATGAATATATGTTACATAGTGACCACATTGCACACTATTTCCTAAATGGACGACAACTGAAACCAAACGGTATTTTGATTGTTCATCAAACTTGCAAACTTGTGTAAGATCAAATACAGACATACATACATTGTACAGTACAGCGATAAATCACATACCAGTAAAAGTAGCCTATGTTGGTTTTTATACCAATAAAATAATGGATTTACACATGATATGTAAAACAAGTTAACCCACCAGATTCCACAAACTATGCACAAACAAATTCACTTTTCCAACCAACTCTTGACATCAGCCCAAGCAGAAAATAGCGGCTTCAGATCGAGCAATTTATCAAAGTGTGACGTTGCTGTTCTCATAGGTTTATCTATAGAAAATTACCTCAATGGCTACCATTCAATGCACCACACATTGGTTTTACGACGTAGGACAGCACTGCAATGCCACAGCCCTACAAATGAATATCACTACGCACCCAATGAAAACACATCTGTGCACAATCCAGGGAGTTAGAATACTCGATGATTGTTTGTTAGTTATCCTCTTCATGCCCTCTGGGACATAAGGCTGCAACAAAGTTCCTCCACTACATCCTGTTCTTTGCCTTCTTCTCTGCCTCTCCCCAGGTGAGTTTTTCCTTCTCAAGCTCGGACAAGACAGTTCTCCTCCACGTGGTTTTTGGCCTGCCTCTGTTTCTTTTTCCTTGTGGTGTCCATCTAAGTGCTACTTTGGGGATGTTGTTTTGTGGCATTCTGAAGATGCAGAAGACTTTACTGGGGATGGATAAGTGTTATTCCTCGCCAGTTGTCACAGTTCCCTAGATCTCCCTTTTTTGGTAACTTAACTATGAGTCCTTTTTGTCCAGTCAACTGGGGTTGTGCTATTTGTCCAAATGCAAGTGAAAAGATCAGTTAAAAGTTGAGTTTACATAGTTATATCTGCTTTCAACATTTCTGCATGAATTAAGTCAATTCCTGCTGCTTTCCCATTCTTTAAACTTTTAATGGCTTTTGTGACTTCCTCTTCAGTCGGAGGATCTGTATTAATGTCCAAATACTCTCTTGAGGGTTGCGGATGTGCTGGGTTTTCAGGCTCAGGTCGGTTTAAAACTTCAGTAAAATGTTGCACCCATCTTTTGGCTTGTCCTTGTTCAGAAGTGATAGTGTTCCCATCTTTGTCTTTTACAGGGATGGTCTGATTTGAGTTTGTGTTACACAGTTCTTTTGTGATTTTGTAAACCATGTTCAGATCTTCTCTAAGTGAGGCCTGTTCCGCTTGGTCTGCTTTCTCTAAAAATGCTCTTTTGTCCCTTCTTGCACTTTTCTTCACTTCCTTATCTTTAGTTCTGTAAGAGTCTTTTAATTGATTTTGGAGTCTAGTTGATTTGGTATTGAGCATCTTGTTTTTAGCAGCCTGTGTTTTGAAATCCCGAATTTAACGTGTAAACCGTGGGATTCATCGAAGTCGTCTTCGTTGAAGTGATCACTGCATATTACGCTTGAAGCGGACGGTCCGGGCCATTTCCCCCTCGTCAATCTCACTTTGGCTGTCCAAATCTTCCTTAATTTGGGGTGTTTCGGAAACTTGTGGAGGCTGACCCCATCGTTGTTTGTATTGCTACAACAAGCTACAATACACCGTGCTGGCATGCCGAATTTAGAGGTAAAATTTGTTTTGAAAAACGTCGGGAATAATTTTTTTTTGCGTGTGTTACCGAGACAACGCGGGGCCCGGCGACGCGACGCGACCTGCAAGGTTCTAGATGTGACGTAGGAGGTCACGTGGTACGCTGCATTGATTTTTATCGTGGGAAAAAGTGGGGTGCCAAGTTTTTGCTTCAAATTTCATTTTATTTGCTATACTAAGCATTTTTTGCACAGAATAAGATAGCGAGGTTGAGTTTAATAGCATTATTGATTTATTAAACAGTATACAAGTTTTAATTTCTGTAAACCTTTAAGTCTTGTAATACTTATTATAACAAACGGCACATATGTATCTAAAACATCTAAAAAATAGTTTACTGTTAACCAGTTGCCGGCGGGTTTTCTTAAACCCCTGTGCGCTCTAACCCATACACAGGAAATGTATGCACTGATACGTTACTCCTTTTTGGACAACGCCCTTCTTTGTAGTTTACGCTCATTGGACATTTTGTTCCGGGCAGCCTCCTTTAGATACTTCATCTCAGCCGATGGAAATCTATTCCTGACCTTGGCTGTGAAATGACAAAAGCAGAAATGATTTTGAAATTAAATACAAAGCAAAGTAAAACTGTAAGAAAATAAAGCAACCATGTACAAGCAGGGGTGAGATTGGCCAAAAATTAAAAATCCACAAAATCTGCAGTGTTTGGTCTGTGGTTTGCATTTGTCTAAAGGCACCTCTTAAAATCCCATTTTCTATCGGTCTATATCCACTTTTACGCATAAAACAACCTTAGGGCAACACCACAGGAATTCCAGATTTTATTAGTCTTTAAAAATCCTGGTAAAAAATCCTGAAATCGGGAAAAGTCCTGACAAATCTCGGCCCTGCACAAGGTTGGAAAGGAATGACATTTTGACAAACATCAAAATAGAGTACAGAAAACTGTGATTGTTGCCATCACTGCCACAGCATTACTCCCAGAAAAATGATGGCATGACCCACACTAGGTGGTGTATAAGGACAACTACACATATGTGCAGTTGAATCATATGGTTATGTTGTACTTTAATAGCAATGCAATGCAATGGAACACTTGTAGCACAGTTCTACTTTGCCTAGATTTAAATGCAACAGTTTTGCCAAAACTATTGAGAGGCTATTTTGCAGTTAACAATTTTATTCACTACCATTTACCTATAGTCTCAACCACTGTAGGACCAAGTGTTATTGTCATTAATGAGTGTCAATTCCGTAAAAAAAACTTTACATTTTTGGAAAGCATTATGTGGTCCCTTTCAGGAAGTGAAGCACAAAATTTTTAACTTCGAGAACAATTGATGTGTAGGTCTAAGCGGTAAAATAACAATCTGCAGATGTTTTTTTTTCCAGTGGAAAAGAAGAGTTAATTTTGTTTCCTAGGCTTACCAAAGATCTTCTCCATCTTTTCCGTGTTTAATTTTGGCTTAGCCTCTGCTGCTCCATTTGCATTTGAGCAGGTCCCAGTGAGGGAGTGGGAGGCCATCTCCTCCCTGCTAAAGGTTTTCGCCGTCATGTCTTGTAGATACTTCTGTGCAGTGCAGTTTGTAGTGCTGTCGATGACTGCCGAATACTTGGGCGATAGAGGTTTCTTGTTCTGTCAGTAATTAAAAAAACAAAAAGAACACAGAGCAATTAATGTATTTGTAAAATCTCAAGTGTTGGCATTTTTATTTGAGTATTGTTATATCCCCTGAACTGCTAACCAGCTAAATACTGTCTCTTAATGAGATCCTGAATAGACCTTAGTACTGATGACGTCATGCTTTGTGCACTTGGAGCCGGGGACGATTGTCTGGCGTCACTTGAATGCATGCATGCACCATAGGAAAGGGGACATGTAAACAAAGCCATTACGTTTTAGGCCCACGAAAAAATTCCCATTGAATCCCATTGAAAAAAAACAATGGGATTCAATGGGATCCCATTGAAAAATTGAATGGGATTTAATGGGTTCCCATTGAATCCCATTAATGGGATTCAATGGGATTGGTGTGGAATTTGGGACATATTCAATGGGATCCAATGGGATCCCATTGAACCCAATGGGACCACATTCAATGGGATCCCATTGGGATCCAATCCCAGCAAACACAATAATGTCATAAAAACATTATATAAATGTTTTCGCAAATGTTATGATAATGTTTATGAAAACATTTTCAACACTTGAAAATGTATGGTTTTAGAAACATAATATTATTATAAAACGTCATTAATATGTTTATAAATTGTTTATTAAATGTTGTGGTAATGTTTTTGGATAATGTTTTCACGACGTGAAAATGTATGTTTTAGAAACGTTATAATAATGTTATACGAAAACATCATTAATATGTTTTTAAAATGTTTATTGCATGTTGTGGTAATGTTTTTGGATAATGTTTTCACGACGTGAAAATGTATGTTTTAGAAACATTACAATAATGTTATAATAAAATATCAGAAATATGTTTTAAAATGTTTATTCAACCATTTAAAATCTTTACAGGACATTTATAAAACATTTCTTATACACAAATCTATCGCTTTTCAGGAAAAAGTGCCCGATTATTTCATCAAATACAAAAAAGAGATACATGTACATTAATCGAGTTCTGTCAATCATTTGAAAAAAAACTACATGTACAGTACTTCGTTTTCATTTAGTCCAAAACGTCCACTTAAAGACTAATCTCTACAGAGCTCAGGAGATGTCATCCGACTTGTTGAAATCCCAGATAATTTATCCCATGATGACGACATAATTAATACAACAATTATGACGGCAACCTGAGATAGTTTATCTTGACATTACGTCATCGTATATGTAGGATGATGACATCCCGAGAATTTATATCGGGATGTTGACATATCCTACATTTACGATGTTGTCATGTCAAGACAAAATTCTCGGGCGTCTCATAATTGTTCTACATGTATAATGTTGTCATCCTGCAGAAATTATCTCGGGATCACAGGAATGAGTCGGATGGCACTTGGTAAGATAGTCACTAGTAATTTAGCCACGGTAATATAGTCACAGCAAAGATAGTCACAGTAAACTGAAGTTAGTCGAAGGAAAGTATCGTGAGTTTAGTGGAAATTGGAGCATTTCTAAGAATGATTTTTTTTTCTTTTTTTCAAGAAAACAAAATATGTTTCCTAGCTGCGAGCGGCAGCTGCAGGCTATGCTGGCGGACGGCGCCTGCCGGCCGTTTTCCCATATGCTAACCAAACTGAGACCAGTATATGCTATCCTGTAGAAGAGTCATGGTCTCCGCAATACCATAACAAATACGTGACGTATTTAAATGGCCAGAATATGCGGACGTCGTGGTGACCACCGACATATAGCCTGTAGCCGCTGCTCCCAGCTATAGGAAACATATTTTGTCTTTTGTGTGTAACTAAACTAGAGTTGTGTATGGGGCACCAATGTCAAAAGGAAGAGCTTTTACATGATTTGTTTTAGAATTACGGCAGAATATTTGGGATTATTTAATAAGAATAAAGGATTAGATGGAAAATCTTATTACCACCTGATTTTTTTACAGAATGGTGAAGTTCACATTTGGTGCCCCATACATGTACTTACACACTATTGAATCACTAATGGAATGGTTTTTGAAATTGGCAATTCGTCTCATTGCATTGCTGAACATGTGGTTCATGCTATAAACTGTATTTGGGGCCCAACAACTTGGTGTCTTAATTGTTACAGTACATATTTATAGTACTTTTCTCCAAATAATGCGTTACTACATATAAATACTCTTCAGTAATAAATGATTCCCATATGATGGTCATGTGACAACAGGAGATTAAAATATGTCGAATAATAAGAGGATGATGTAAGAACCAGAGCACAGAGGGGCACATATATTTGGGAGCAGTCTACTTGCCTCTCAACTATTCCCCCTCATTGTTTTATATTTACATGTACATTGCTTTTAGATAAGTGTACATTTAATAATAGATTAAATTTGATGCCTTAATGGATTTTTTAAATTTCACACCTTGGAGCCCAAGTTAATGGAATTAACCATGTACATGTATGTACGTGAATTGCACTTATAGCTGGTGCAGTCGCTGGATTGGATTGGGATATGATTTTTTGGGATAGGACTATACCGGTACGTATCACGAGTTTCTTTATGGAGAGTCGCTATCATCGCTGGAATACATGTGTGCCACACACTGTGTTTTGGCTGGGGTGTTGGACGCTTGATGCTTCTGCAAATATGGTAATAGCCCTTATAGAAATGTCCCATGGGAATCCCATGGGAAATTTTCCCATGGGATTCCCATGGTGAATTGGGCATGGGAAACCCATGGGGGTATCCCATGGGAAATCGTATGGGTATCCCATGGGATCCCGTATAAGAGCCCTTGGGGTCCCATGGAGGATCCCATGGGGTCCCATGGAGGATCCCATGGGGTCCCATGGAGGATCCCATGGGCTCCCATGGAGGATCCCATGGGCTCCCATGGAGGATCCCATGGGGTCCCATGGATGATCCCATGGGTTCCCATGGAGCGGCAGCTGCAGGCTATGCTGGCGGACGACGTCTGCCGGCCGTTTTCCCATATGCTAACCAAACTGAGACCAGTATATGCTATCCTGTAGAAGAGTCATGGTCTCCGCAATACCATAACAAATACGTGACGTATTTAAATGGCCAGAATATGCGGACGTCGTGGTGACCACCGACATATAGCCTGTAGCCGCTGCTCCCAGCTATAGGAAACATATTTTGTCTTTAACTAAACTAGAGTTGTGTATGGGGCACCAATGTCAAAAGGAAGAGCTTTTACATGATTTGTTTTAGAATTACGGCAGAATATTTGGGATTATTTAATAAGAATAAAGGATTAGATGGAAAATCTTATTACCACCTGATTTTTTTACAGAATGGTGAAGTTCACATTTGGTGCCCCATACATGTACTTACACACTATTGAATCACTAATGGAATGGTTTTTGAAATTGGCAATTCGTCTCATTGCATTGCTGAACATGTGGTTCATGCTATAAACTGTATTTGGGGCCCAACAACTTGGTGTCTTAATTGTTACAGTACATATTTATAGTACTTTTCTCCAAATAATGCGTTACTACATATAAATACTCTTCAGTAATAAATGATTCCCATATGATGGTCATGTGACAACAGGAGATTAAAATATGTCGAATAATAAGAGGATGATGTAAGAACCAGAGCACAGAGGGGCACATATATTTGGGAGCAGTCTACTTGCCTCTCAACTATTCCCCCTCATTGTTTTATATTTACATGTACATTGCTTTTAGATAAGTGTACATTTAATAATAGATTAAATTTGATGCCTTAATGGATTTTTTAAATTTCACACCTTGGAGCCCAAGTTAATGGAATTAACCATGTACATGTATGTACGTGAATTGCACTTATAGCTGGTGCAGTCGCTGGATTGGATTGGGATATGATTTTTTGGGATAGGACTATGCAGTGCGTATCACGAGTTTCTTTATGGAGAGTCGCTATCATCGCTGGAATACATGTGTGCCACACACTGTGTTTTGGCTGGGGTGTTGGACGCTTGATGCTTCTGCAAATATGGTAATAGCCCTTATAGAAATGTCCCATGGGAATCCCATGGGAAATTTTCCCATGGGATTCCCATGGTGAATTGGGCATGGGAAACCCATGGGGGTATCCCATGGGAAATCGTATGGGTATCCCATGGGATCCCGTATAAGAGCCCTTGGGGTCCCATGGAGGATCCCATGGGGTCCCATGGAGGATCCCATGGGGTCCCATGGAGGATCCCATGGGCTCCCATGGAGGATCCCATGGGCTCCCATGGAGGATCCCATGGGGTCCCATGGATGATCCCATGGGTTCCCATGGAGGATCCCATGGGATCCCATGGAGGATCCCATGGGGTCCCATGGAGGATCCCATGGGGTCCCATGGAGGATCCCATGGGTTCCCATGGAGGATCCCATGGGGTCCCATGGAGGATCCCATGGATTCCCAATGAGGATCCCATGGGTTCCAATGGAGGATCCCATGGGGTCCCATGTAGGATTCAATGGGGTCCCATGGAGGATCCCATGGGGGATCTCATGGGTTTCCATGGAGGATCCCATGGGGTCCCATGTAGGATTCAATGGGGTCTTATCGAGGTTCCCATGAGCGTCCCGTGGAAAAAACACATTTGAAACTGAAAAGTACACACATGTACTTCCAACTACATATTCAACAAAATATTTCAAAGAAATAAACAGAACTTCTTTAGACATTATTCTACTTGCAGAAACTCATGAGTAATTTTATTGCATGACCCGCACGATATTGAAAATACATGAACTGAACTACATGCAATAATGTTTAAAAAAATAACATGAAGTATTGTCTGTACCATTACCAAAAATACGAATGGAAAATGTATAAAAAATGGAAAAACACCTGGCACTGAAAGTCAACATGAATATCAACATTTAAATGATACATGTTTGCAAGGTTTACATAATTTTGACATCGGATATGGAATTAGATTAAGTCAATGTTGAATTCAATTTCAAACTAGATAAAATGTTTTGTTTAAAGGTTGGGTAATAAATTGTTGTTTTTAACCATAATACTGTTTTTAAGCACTGATGAATAGACACAACCCTTGGAAATTTGAGAAATGATTCATGCTCGTGTTTCATTTGCCTTTCCGAATGTCTTTCTTACATCCTTGAGTTTGTAGGCCATTAGTTGGCGAACTTGGGCCGGCTCAATTGAAGGAAAGAGTTTCCTGACCTGATCTGTAAATTAAACAGAGCATTAAAGCAAATGGTTAAAAAACTACATAGAATAAAAATATGCACATAAAAGCCACATATCACATGTATTGATAGTTGAATTACAACCATCAAATATCTTATGATAACGTATAGTGCAGAATTAAAAAAATTGTACTCAAATCATGTTGCACCACCTGAAATAAGGCCTCGACTTTACACAGGCCCGAGGCCAGTAGTTTTAGTGCCGGGCCAGCAGTCTTGTGTTTTATAATTGAATATTAATATACACATATGGACTAGCAATGAGGTCACTAGTGCACGTCTATTCCCGCGAGGGACTTTGAGTGACCAACAGAGGGACCTATTTTCCCTCTTCTGGTCACTTACAGGCCCGAGGGGGATAGACGTGCTCTAGTGACCAAACTATGCCAGTCAATATGAGTTTTATAACACACCTCGGTCCAAAATATGAAATAAGAAAAGAAACTTTTCTTGAGGGCACTGTAACCAGTCAAAAATTGTAAGTCTATTGCCCGCTTTGGCTATTTCCGCAAAATGCGCATCGATGTCTTGATGCGTGTCTAGTTCACGGTGGCGCAAATCTCATGCACTAGCCTATATTAGTTAACCCGCGTGACCGTGTTTCAGCCAACCAGAATACAGAACTAGCAAGAGGTGTTTTATGATGAAGAATAATGCCTCACTGTGTAACATCTTGAACAAAATAATATGTTCAAATGTTGACTTTCATCTGATGAAATATCTATCAATTCTACTAAGTAATGACATAATGAAGTATTCTTCATACCCATATAGACAAACAAGATCAATCTTCTCTTACATGTCTTACTGCTTGTTCAAGAACAGTTCACTTATGCATGTTAAACTGTAAAATTTAGTGCAATGATAAAAAAAGGAAAAACAAACAAATGTTCATACTTATTATTGCTGCAACCTTGTTGCTTGGAAGAGGCTGTCTTGCCTCTCCTCCAATCCCAGCTCCAAATGCCTTTCTCCCAAGTACGCTGGACGTGCTCATTTCCTCTTGGGTGAAAAGGGAGGTCATCAGATCCCTTGTCATTTTCTTAAAGTCTGTATTTTGACACTTTCTGATGACCTCAGCAGTAATAACCCCTCCACCCTAACAGAATGAAACAATAAATTTATTGATATATTAATACAACCATGTTTTGAAAGACTGAGGACTAACTGCTTCAGTTTTAATGTGATAAACATTGGAAACATCACAACAAAAATCAATCCAAATCATTAGAAGACTAAAATAAGTCCTTGATTTACCATGTTGACATTAACATATGTTTTTGTGTATACAAACAAAAATGAAAAGTTCTTTGTTGAGTTTGAAGTATTTAGAATATTACATTATATCATATTATATTAGAATTTGGTGAAAGATATTTTAGCAATAAGTTTATATTAGGTACACATATAGGCTATATCTACAATGTATACATATTAATCAAATTTGAGAAAAAAATTTGGCTAATGCCGGCTTTGAAACCCAAAGAGAATGTGCCTGCTGTTGGACTCAAACCACCAAAGCAAATGATGCTGATGCCAGACTGGAACCACGCAATATATCAACGTAAAATATGAGCAAAGATAATTTAGCTTAGCCAGACTCAAACGCATGAGCTAACCAGCCCTATGTTGGTGGGCAATTATTGTCCAATGCCAAACCTCTGTGCATTTGCAATATGGGGGTCTAGTCAGAAGAAGCCATGTAATGCCTTTGTGTTAGAAGAAGGTTGATTTTGGGTGGAAACAAATTATCAATTCTGGCTGAAGATCAAGATGAGGATCCCATTGCAGTTCTTCAAGGAAAGGTGAAGGTATGCGCTCCTTCTTTTTCTTTTGTTAAATTTATGTTTCATACAAAAATAAGCACAATTTAGGGAGTGTTGATAGGATTGTACACTGAATTTGATCAAGCCCATCGTACTTAATAATTTTGTGCTTAGAATAATCTTAAATTAACATAAAAGTTATAAAATCAAAAGAGAAAACATTCAGTCATACCAAGTCGGAATCAGCTGAATCCACACTGTCACTGTCGACGGATACTGGCGATGTGGTTATTACAGGTGGTCTTCTGGTCGCTGGCACTAAATTGGTGTGCCGACTGGTTACACTTTTCATGCTTCTCAAAGTCCCCCTCATTTCTTCCACTACAGCTGGCAATCCTTTTAACAGAAAGATATTTCATATAATGTTTTGAAGTGGTTGGAATATTTCTCTCAAAGTTTCACAATCCAATGATTTTGTCCCATGCAAACAATGTCATCTGCAGACAAAAAGCCCACTTCATGAGTACAATCAACATAACTTCTTACTCACAATCAGGGTCATTTTAATTGGTGTTTAAAGAAGACATTAACATGTACAGTATGTAACTGTTGTAAACATTTCTTTCCCTTACCTTTGAGGAGGGCCAAATTTTCCCTTTTGAGGTTTGTTATTTCTTCTGCCAGACGCCTACAATTGGAGCAGGAAACTGATGGCTGACATTGCTGCCTCTCCTTTATTTGGTTGATGATGCCTTCCGCCTGGGCTCGCTTTGACTGTTAAATATTAAGAATAAAGATTATCATTGTTTTCCTCAGTATAAGTAACTTCCAACCCTGACAAAGAAAGACACAGAGATTACAGTGTAATTTATTCATGTGTAAAAACTAAGAGTTTAGAAGACAGAGCCTGTCAATCCTTTTGAATTTTCTGTTTGTTTGAAGAAAAAAGACTTAAAGAATCACTTTGAAGAGTGAAAACTTGTTTCTTTTCTTTCAGAATGTCAGAACAAATACTTGTGGCCTTTGGGTACTCCTAAAACTATGAGGTTCATTTCCGCTGTCTCCAAACCTCATAGTCATAGGTTATCATGTACAAAATCCTATTCAAAACTTTTTGCCCTTCACGTTTGTATGCTTACAGTTCTTTTATGAAATCAGATGTTGCTAATGAGCACTCATAGAGCCTAATTTTGGCGAGATCTGGTTTTAAACAAGAACTGTAGACATAAAAACAGGAATATAATAGAATTTTGTACATGATAACCTATTACTTTTGTTGAGATGATAGCGGAACGACCCTCATAGTTCTAGAAGTAGCCTGTGGGGTACCTTTTTGGCAGGCATTATCTTAGAAGTTGAGGCTTCTTCTTCTTCACTGAATTCATCTGAATCCTCGTCTTCTAGGAAGCGCTTTGGCCTTCGGTGGCTTCGTCCAGTCAGTTGATCTTCTTCGTGATCTTCTTCAAAGTCACCCTTTATGAAGTCATTTTCCTTGACTTTGAGGAAGTTGAGCTTATCTGCGATTGAAAGTATCAACTAGAGCTCAATTGTATTCGTGAACGAATACCCAGCTGTTTCGCTATTTTTTATCATATTAACTTCCACTTTGAGCCGTGAGGACTTTTGAAATGTTATGACATCATTGAATGGATTGTGATACAAATAATTAGCTACAAGATGACACAAAGATTGTTAGTTATAAGCATTACTTGTAAAGCTCAAATAAATGTCAAATTTTGAAGCATGTACTATCATTTACATGCACTGCTCACTTCTGGTGACAGTGCATGTTTTGTTTGTATCCCTATAATGTCACCATTCAACACCGGATGCAAAATATATACAACTGGTGAATTGTTTAGTTGCATAATACATATGCAGGTTAACTAAAATGTAATGTCCAGTAGGTTTATTACTTCAATGTTACAGACTTCCACAAAATACCATACTTTCTAGAGTACCTTCTTTTATATTTGTACAGTTGGGATTATGGAGACTGTCAGTTTTAGTCGAAGAGCCAGTTGGGCATGAGAGTGCACTGCCTACACGAGGGTTAACATGTTTTGCATCATGTGCAGTAGTTCTCAGTGACAGTATAGACAATGTGCCCTCTGACGTCACACCTAAACCAAAACATGTTTCTGCCCTGCGGTATACGCGCGCATCATGTTTTTGAATAAATTTGGTTTGGGAGTGAAGTCGCAGGTCATGTTGCATTGCTATATTTGAACTTCTGGTTTCGACCGGAAGCAAACGTCACAATAAGGTCATATTTGCACGAATTGTCAAGTGGGTAACGACCTACAATATGGCTCAAAGATCATAATTATAGCTATTGTGGTTCAAAAGTTATAAATTTTTTAATAGTTTTTCAATATTAATCTGTAATTTAGTGTAACTTGACACCTGATGATGTCATAATGAAGTAATCTATTTTGATATTTAAGTTGATTCATAAGCTACAATATGACATATCATTTGTGGTAATGTGACATTGGCAAGTGTACAAGTGAAAATAACGTCTTTTTAAACCTGTCGCTAGATGGCGCTCTTGCATATGATGACGTCATCATACCTACTATCCAAAAGAGTATATCCTACTGATGATTACATACACAGAAATCATAGCATTATTTTTTATCATATTGGCTGTAGAGCTCTTTAAACTTGAACTTCCGGTTTGGACCGGAAGCTAATGTCAAAATGGGGTCATATCTGTGCACGAAATACGGAGTGGCTAACGACCTACAATATGCCACATAGATGAAATTGATAGCATATGTGGTTCACGAGTTATTAATTTTTTTATGTTTTTCATTATTAATCTTTGATTTAGTGTAACTTGACACCTGATGACGTAATTATGACGTCATTGCAATATGCACACTATTGCACTATTGCCTTTGGTCCCCTTAAGTTTCATTGCAATCGCATTTATGGAACACTGCAAAAAGGCGTTCAGAATGAAACATGTGTTATTGCAATGCACTTCCGGTACGGAAAGCGCTGAAAAAGAAAAAGAAAAAAAAGAAAAAAAACTTTAACAAAAACAACAGCTGTTTCGCTGCGCTTCGCTGCGAAACAGCTAATAAAAATGGACTGTATGTCAACAAAGTGATGTAATTCAAGTTCTTGAAAGAAACAACTTTCCTCAAACTGACACCCCCTGGCATAATGCGAGTATGTGCTAGAATTTTTTTTTCAGATTTAAAAAATCTAATTTCCTAAATCTGATTTAAGACTTATATTAAGCTCATTTCTGCATATAGGTAGGGGCATTTATGACATATGGTACCCTTACCCCAAAAAAATTGCAACAAAAGGTTTTTCAACTGATTTGAGTAGTATTGGGTGTCAGTATTAACATATTCAAAATCTTAAGGAATCCAACTTCCGGAAAGTGGTTATTTTCAAGATGGCTTCCAAGATGGCCGCCAAACCATTAAAATAACAGTAAATTGACCATAACTCGAAAGAGTTATATGACCAAAACTTGTAGTTTTGGTGTCTATACCTAGGTTTTCATACCCTATGAAGTCAATGAGACCATTCTCAGAATTGCTGAATTATCAGATAGCCTATAAATTCAATATGGCATCCAAGATGGCCGCCAAACCATTAAAATAACAGTAAATTGACCATAACTCGGTTATCATATGACCAAAACATGTAGTTTTGGTGTCTATATCTAGGTTTTTATACCCTGTGAAGTCAATGAGACCATTCTCAGAATTGTTGAATTATCTGATAGCCTATAAATTCAATATGGCAATCCAAGATGGCCGCCAAAACAATTAAAAATGAATAACAATGTATTGGTTATTACAAAAACCGGTGAATTTCTATATAATTGTGTAAACTCAGCAGGCATAAAGAGTTCATACAATGTGGTCATGTAGACTAGACATAATCGGCATAAAGAGTTCATACAATGTGGTCATGTAGACTCTTGACATAATCGGCTCATACAATGTGGTCATGTAGACGCTTGACATAATCGGCGTAAAGAAAGCACATGGATTAAGTATTACTAAAGCTCATCGCTGTCACTCTCGATGTCATCGTCTGTAATTATGTGATTGCTGTATGGGTTGTCACATGAACCAGTTTGGCATGGTCCACATCCAGCATGGCATGGTAGCCCATATCTCCGGCAACTACAGCGAGGTGGACACGATTCGCAATTGCAGTGTATCATTTTCAGTAGGTTGTCCGGGCAGCTTTCATGTCCGCTATGATTGGAACCATCTGATTATTGTCTACTTTCCATCCCCAGTCTAGAGCATCCATACCATCGCCAGTACCCATCCAGACCATAATCTGGTAGTAAACTCTGAGGCAGTGGAATTTGGTAGAGGATGTTGTAGGTGGCAAACGCTCAGGGTGAACAAAGGACTTGGCTGATGTAATTTTCTTGACAAATGTATTGTAGCGCAGTGTTTCCAGGTTACTACTGCCATCGCTACAAACATAACGGTCATAGCTTTGTTTCCAAGATCCTTAATGATGTGGTCTGTCTGATTTGGGAGAATGAAGCAATTTGCACATTCTTTGATTATTGGTTGACCTTTCACCAGTTTCTGGAAAGCCGCCTTCTTCCCGATACCAAATATCCTTGACGTTGAATCACAACCGGTGAATGCATGAATGAAGAGGAGCTGTGAGCATATGTCTGGTCCGATGATTGCTTTCAGTCTGTTGATGTCGTGTACCTTGGTTGCGCCAGTTTTGTCGGAGCGAAGTAAAGGTCTTTAATGTCTGGGTCAGTGTCAGCATAGTGTAGTAACAATATTAAAAGGTCCGTGTCTTCACCAATTAAAGTCGCATATGTCGATGAGAGCTGTCCACTGCCGCCTTGACGATGTCAACATCTGCATCACCTGGTGCATTGATCACATTGCAGCCTCTATTCCTCAGTTGAGCAGAAATTAGAGAAATTAATCCTTCCTTGTTGGAAGCTCGGACAAGAACTGCTCCTTCTTTCCAATGAACTCGGTGTCTGCAGTAAAGTGAACAACCGGGTGGACGCTCATGCCGCTGCCTTTGATGGGTGTTGTCTTTGATAGACGGACCACCATATCCATCAAAGACCACCGCTATGTTCATAATGACGAATGGTAAAATCTGCATATGACTGTGCAATAGACCCATAACTGTCTCCAGCTTTCCATGGCACTCGATGCAACAAGGACCTCCATCAAGGACGAGTGATCGGTTTTCGGGCAGATTCTTTCACTACTTCATAATCGCCTGACGCCACACTGCTGGCATGTTCTGTGATGGCGGTAGCTATTTGAGGCTTATCGGCTTCTCGAAAATGTGTCTAGCTTCAAACAAGGCGGTGGGTATGTACTGAGCTCGCTTCATCACTTCCTGCATGGAGAGAACACCTGTTTGGGATAACGACGATGAATCTCTGAAACAACAAGGCGGGATCGATGAAAGTGCGGTCTGGGGCAATTGGCACGGAAGACTAATCTCCAAGGGTTTTAGCCTTATCCTTACGCTTGAAAGAATACTGAAATGCAGCTTGACCAACCATTTTATTAATTATGTTCATTCCGACTGCCTTGTATTCATGAACATTGGTATCAGATGGAGCCTCTATGCCAGTAACAATGTTTCAGAATGAACGATCTTCAGAAAATGGTGTGAATGGAATCAGTTTGGAGTTAATCTTGGCAAGATCATGTATGTCTCTATTTAGGCGCATCTGTAGTTTCCTTTGTGTTGATCACTGGTTGTGTATGTCAGGTTGTTAAAGTCCTGCATTGCCATGTTGTACATTGCTGTAACTGGCATGGACATTGTCCAGAGTGAGCGCTGTTCTTCATTCATCCCGCTACCATGTGTCAAGCCTCCACTGGTTTTGAGAGACCTCATTAGTGTCTGTTCGATTACAAGATCTGAGCTTAGTCCAGCCCAGAATTTGTTGCTCCTTCTTACTACATGCCGCCCATTTACAAATTTCATGTATACATCTGGGTGCCTGTTTTCCAGCTCTGACATCTCTTGTAAATAATAATATGCAGACTTCAGGTAGTTGAAATGCCCAGCGGCTGCAAATATTGGAAGACAGTCAGTAACAGCCTGCAAATGCATTCTCCATGAACCTGTGCGATCGCCATGATGAGGGACCTCGACAATCGTAGCATATCCTGATACTGAAGCCACAACTGACTAGTTTTGGACCTGGATTGAAGCTCCATCTTGACTTTATTGACTTCTTGCTGAACTGTTGCCAGTGTGTCAGACAAAGCAACATCCTCCAAAGTGGTTTCACCTGCTATAAGAGACTTAATAGATTTCCTCTGACTCTTCTACTAGTGATGCAAATTCAGGATTTGCCTCTAATGTTTCAGACACAATTAAGTGGTTGAGACATTTATCTGTAAGCAGGTGCCCTCGAAATGCTCTTTGGACGGCTTTTCCTGTCATCATGTGTACCACAGTATTTTCTCCCGTAGACACTCTCTAGGATGTTTGTGAGCCCAGTACCTTTCATCAGTGTGCCAATGGCTCCAAGAAGATTCATGAATGTGTGGAAACATCCTAGTAGAAGGATGACACCTTTCAAGGGACTGTTCTGTGGTTCATCGAGGATAATCTCAGCTGCTTTCCAGTACAATGGCTGGTCAAAGGTAATCACTGGTGAGATATTGTGCTTGCTTGCCAAGTTGTAGATGAAATTCAAGGTCGATAATATGCATGTCTTATCTCCTGAATACAAATCTATCATTGGTAAGTATTCTACAGATGACTTTCCCGGATGTTCCTTTCCTCTATGCAACATGTGCATCATGCCCTGCCAGTTTGGAGTTGATTGCTTGTAGCTCAAAGCCAGCTCCCAGAAGATGTCAACTTTCATGTCAACAGCTAAGGATGTTGGTAGATGTTTGAACTTAACACCACGGCATGCATGCTTGGCAAAGCGATACTGTATTATGTCAACTTGGGTGTTCTCTCAGACGTTGAGTTCTGAAAGCTTTCGCCTGGTAATGATATCGCTTTGTGTTCCGTGTCGGAGTAAGAGCAGCTATCATTCCCATTCCGTGGAAGGTTCCTTTGCCATCTATAGTAATAATGTCGTGGTCAACATTGTCGCCTGCAAAATGCACACTTGTATCTTCAGTATCAGCACTCAGGCCTAACATATCTGGAGCCACACAACATGCAGCATTCTTCTCAAAACGCAAAACTTCCTTATACGAGGAACAGAAACCCATTGCAGAGAGCGCTTTCTACAATCAACTTAGAACGATGAAGATGATGTGCCTGTACACCAAGACCAACCTGTAGGTGCAAGAACAGCGTGGTCGTGCTGCCTGAATTAGTGCTTGTCCAATACTTGCAACTTTATGCCGCTTATTTTGACCTACTAATAGTAAATCTAGTAATGTGTGAAGTGTCCCAGGAATGTAGTTTAGAGCAGAATCAAGCTTTAACATCTCAATAGATGGATACTCATCAGAAGTGGATGGGACATTTGTCTTGATGTCACTTCTAATTAGCCTTGCTGCTGTCTTGATGATTGCTCTCTTCTGTGCCTCTTCATCTTCCTCTTTACCATGGCTTTTGAAGTATGATCTAAGGATCTGCGATGTCTTTTCTCTCATTGTCACAATATCATGGACACCTTCACCTTCAGCAATATATATTGAGTCTCCGTGATTGCTCCATCAATTTCTGTTTGAGATACTGATTTCAGAGGGGTTGACTCTTTGTCTGTAAGGAACTCTTTCATCTTGTTACCCAGGTCAGAGATAGTAAGTTGTTCCTCATCATTAGCTTCCAGGTAGAAACACATTTCTAAGAAAGCTTGTTCCTGATCTTGATTTCTTGGTCGTCCAGACTTTCTTCGCTTTCCTTGGAGGGCAGCTACGATACTGTTGGGGCACATCACGATCTGTCCGGAAATTTATACTACAGGAATGGTGGTATATACAATCTGCTGCATGAAGATCTCCGCAGAAATATTCAATTCGACCTTTAACAGTAGTAGCCCAATCATCGGAACGATTATCACAAATATTTTAATATGCTGTCTGCAAATGTGTCGGTCTTCACATTGCTGTAGTCTGAACTTTCTGGCTGGATAGTAACTCCACAGAAAAAGCAATCAGTCTTGTTATTAAACAGACCTTTAGCATCTCTAGCACGCTTCTTAGCTGGACTGATGGGAGGGTTGGCACTCAGTTTTGTTTTAATTTGCTGTGGGTTTGTGTAGCGACGGCAATCTGTGTGCACCTTAACTCCAGCCTCAACCACGATGCGATCACCTCTTTGAGTACTTGCTGCATTGATCCCATTAGCACCTTTCTGACCTATTGTAGATACTTCACTGCCATTATCTATGTCTTCTTTGCAGATGGGGCAAGGCTCTGGGTTACTCGATTCAGTCATTGTCAGACCTGAAAGAAAATCACAAAGTTTGGATGAGAAATAACCAAGTTATGGTAATTTTATATATTTTAAGTGGGTTTGGCGGCCATCTTGGCAGCCATTTTGGATTTTTGGATTATCTGATGGCTCAACAATCATTTTGATAGTATATTTAATTTTTCTGACCATGAAAACCTATGTATAGACACTAAAATCACAAAGATTGGGTAAGAAATAACCGAGTTATGGTAATTTTAGATTTATTTCAATATTTTGGCGGCCATCTTGGCGGCCATCTTGAAAATAATCACTTTCCGGAAGTTGGATTCCTTAAGATTTTTAATATGTGATAATAGACACCTATTACTGCCCAAATCAGTTAAAAAACCTTTTGTTGCAATTTTTTTGGGGTCAAACCATATATGCCCCTACCTAATATGACAATACAAGCTTTAACTTTAAGCCCCTTGAAAGGCAAATTTGTATGTTATTGTACTTGAACCATATTTAACTAAGTCAGATAGTCTGAGAAAAATGAATGGTCAAATCAGTTACATGCCCAGATGCTGTGAAGTTGCTGTTTACACATAAAGCCCGGTTCATACATAAAATTACAAACTACTTTTCTGTTATTTGATTGTTACAAACGAAATCTAAATTATATTTTCTCAACTTTCACAGTTAATTTGCTTAAACAACGAACAATAGTAAAAACATCGGACTAGCACAAACATAAAAAAAATTGAAATATTCAGTAACACTACCATGAGTGCAAAGCACTCTGCCGTCGTGCTTTGTCCATCCGCTTCCAGGTGCCTTCCTCCTGGAACTGCAGCCAGAATTTTCCCTATTTGCTCCGAGTCAGAGAACAAATGTTGGTCACAAACAGCCGTTGATGGTACTGTGCTCGTACTGTCACTGTTTGTCCAAAGCACTAATGCGTGTTGCCCACCATACTACTAGTGTTATCGTTTTCTTTATGATTATAATTTCGATCGAGAGATCAAGATGTCAAAGAATAAAGGTCACTCGCTCATTCACAAAACTAGCATTGAATAAGGTGATTGCCGCCTAAAAAAGTAGCGGCGACGTGGCAGGCGCCCATTTGGAGAGTAGTCACGCCCAAACCCCATACCAATCTAAACATTTTGTGCGCTTAAATGTGGTTATTTGTGCTCTTTTAACTGGTACGCATGAACCACAATCACTTACAACAATAGGTATCAGCGGGTACCAGGTGATTTGTTTTACTACATGTACGTCGATCGTGTGTGTGTAAAATGTACACGTCGTGAGTGTGTGTGTGTGTACGACGACGAGACCGTTTGTGTCAAAAGCCACCGTTTTAAAACACGCACCACTTGGTGTTATTGCTACAAAAATTAGCAAACGCACTGATCGCTTATGCTAGACAGCCATTGTTTATATCGGTTGAATGCTGCTTTTGCTAAGTGATGGATCAGAATCGGCGAGGTCGTGGACCTTATAAACGGTATTTACTGACCGAGGGCGATCAACGGGATGTTCCGAGAAGCACAAAAGCTCGTTGGGCTCAGCTAGAGGCACACCAACACGATGAACATGTACATGTTCACGGTGAAGTGTTCAATTATGGTGAAAACAATGCTGAAATGTCTGACCACACTGAATCGGCTCAGATACTGACAACCAAGCTGATCAGGTGAGTAGTACTAGTAATAGTTATAATGATTAAAAAGATCAACAACTTACAAGGCGAGGGGCCAACTGCCCAAAGGAAAGCTTGCCTTTTCATATAAAAAAATAGATTGAGATTTAATAATGTACCCACTTGAATTTGTAAAGATACTTGAAAAAAATTAAAGGAAGCAAAGTCTGAGTAACTCACAAACAGTCTTAAATAAGCTTACGACAAGTATTGTTAGTTTATGGGCTTAAACCATGGCGTTGTTTATATTTGGATCAATCAAGAAGAGGCTAGCAATCCGTTGTCCAGACCTTGATCATTGGTCCAAACATGTTGGAATAATTGAGGGAAAAGTTTCCGTATCCTGCTATCACTTTTTTATTCGTTATGAAATATTCCTTTTTGTAAAAATGAGTGAAAAAGTGGTGGCAGGATATGGAAAGTTTTCCTAACTGAATAATATAGTATATACTCCTCTCCATGCTCTCTGCTGGGGTCAATTTCACGATTTTGTGTACAAATTTCGCGACACTTTCATATTGGTTGGTTGTGTGTTAAATTGAAATTATTACACATATAACACATGTATAAACTCAATGTATTTTTAGGAGAATCAACAAGACCAGCTAAGTTACATCTCTTCAGATGATGGTTTGGCTGCACTTGATGAGGCTGATGGTTTTGGCTCCGCCTCTGATGACGAAAATGAACTAGATGATGACGAAGTATGTTTATATAGTCGTGCTTTAAAATATTCTTTAAAAAATGTTGTTCAGGTATAATACAGGATCGGCACGGATAACAAAACCATCAATTAAATTTAGTCTAAAGCTTACTGATACAAGGACCAATTGTTTCTGTGAAATATTTCCTCTGATATCAAGAAAACTTTATCTGATATCCTTTTATAAAATAATCGCAACAGCTGACTGTGGTTGTTACAACCCTAAGGGCATTGTGTTTACATGCTGAAACTTGTGCATGGTTTTTCACTATTTTCTCTTGACTCAAACAACAGATTAAGCCCAAATTTTCACATGTTCGTCATTTCCTGGTTGATCACACAATGAACACTGTGACGTGATTTATTTTGTTAAAACAAAACAACATGCTTTCAGAGTGTTCAGCTATTGGAGGAGGTGATGGTCAAATTATCTTTGAAAACACTTTCTTGTCTTGTTATCCTTTGATTTTATGCTAAAATTCTAAATGTTTTTTCAATTACAGTGGCCAAATCAACATGTCGATGACAGAAATGAAGAGAACAATGGAGATGAAGAGGGCACGAATAACGGAAACCAGCCTATTTTTGAAGGATCGGACGTAACGGTTGGTCAAGTTGTCACCATGATATATTCATATGCTTTAAGGCATTCAATAACTAAACTTGCCTTACAAGATTTGCTTAAATTAATAGCCATGGTTTTAGGACCCAATAATTTACCAAGTACTATACACATGCTAAGCAAATATGTCAAAAGGAGTAATGAACAGGTACTTATGCATTTTTATTGTTCCACCTGTTGCCTTTACATTGGTGGTGTCACTGAAGATAACACTTACGTGACGTGTCAAAGTTGTCATGTGGAGCATAAGAGAGATGATCTTGTCAAAGCAGGGACCTTTTTTATTGTCAATTCAATGAAATGTCAATTGGAAAATCTGTTTCAAGATTCAAATATACAGGACGAGCTTGCCTATAAATTTACAAGAGAGAAAATTAATCTAGATAATGTTGAAGATATTTGTGATGGTAGATTATATAAGGCTGTTCAAGAACTGCAGAACAATGCAGACAACATATCACTTTCATGGAGCACTGATGGGGTTCCAGTATTCAAATCCTCAAATGTATCGATGTGGCCAATCCAGTGCACAATTAATGAATTGCCTCCTCAACTAAGAAGGGAGAATGTTCTTTTGACTGGACTCTGGTTTGGACAGGGAAAGCCAGAGCCATCAGTTTTTCTTAAACCCTTTGTGGAAGAGTTAAATGACCTTGCCCAGAATGGATTTACATGGATGAAACCCAACACAGCTCTTCCTACAGTCTCAAAGGTTTTCACATTAATATGCACCTGTGATTCTGTTGCCAGATGTGCACTTCAAAATGTTAAACAATTCAATGGAAAATTTGGTTGTGCTTGGTGTCAGCAAGAAGGAGAGCGTGTTGCTAAGGGTAGGGGACATGTGCAGGTGTATCCATTTTTGGAAGAACTTGCTGAGGACAGAACTCATGACCAAACAGTAGAAGATGCTCAAGAAGCACACGCTCAAAACAAAGATGTACGAGGTGTGAAGGGCCCATCGATTTTAATGCTTCTTACTACTTTCAATATCATACAGGGTTTCACTGTTGATTACCTACACAGTAGTCTCCTTGGCGTAACAAGGTATTTTGGCAGCCTTTGGTTTGACTCAACCAATCACAGAGAAGAATTTTACATTGGGACACAAATTAGTAGAATTGATAAACGTTTGACCAGCATTAAGCCTCCGAATAATTTGACCCGTGCACCTCGATCTTTATCCCATCGCCGTTTTTGGAAGGGCTCAGAGTGGAGATCCTGGATGCTTTTTTTTTCACTACCTTGCCTAATAGGAATACTCCCAGATAATTTCTTGCGTCATTGGTTGCTTTTGGTTCATAGTCTTGCACTACTGCTGTCTGAATCTATATCTGAAACTGACTTAGTAAATGCAGATCTTATGCTGAAGAAATTTGTTTTATTTGTTGAAGTTTTGTATGGAAAACATCATATGACATTTTAACATCCACCAACTACTTCATACAGTCACTACTGTTCGAAACTGGGGCCCCTTGTGGGCCAACTCAACCTTTATATTTGAATCGTACAATGGTACTCTACTGAAATTATTTCATGGTACTCAGGCTGTTCCGATTCAAGTAATCAACAACTTTACTATTTGGAGGCACCTACCAAAATTAATGGCCAAATATGTTGTCAATAATGATTGTCCCAGTATCCAATCCTACTGCGACTCATTGTTGGAAAATCTTCTCTCCACTAGGCATGCTTTTCAGGTTGATGCAGAAGTAACCTTGTTAGGCTGCCCAAAAAGATGTAACACTACCGTTTTAGAAAGGATAGCATTAGAAACTGTGTTGGAAAACCCTGTTCAGAATGCTATATCAGTTTATCATAGAGTAATTGTAAAGAAAGTTAATTCACTCTAAAGAATATGAAAGGGTCACTCGTCGTAATTCTTCATGCCTTGTTTTGAAAAATGGATCATTCGTTATAGTTAACAAAATTTGTGTTACTGAGAATCGTTGCTTCATTTTGTATAATAAAATAACAGTTAATGAGCATAGGAGTATTTTATGTGACATGCAAACAGGTGCTAATGCATCTCACATTAAGATTGTGACTGGTATTAGTGATGATGTTAATGTTTGCCGCCTACAGATGTCAAGAACAAATGCATTTTCATAAATAAGGGCAACTTTTTCCTACTCCTTCATCTGCATGTTCCCAAACACTGTTGAAAGTGATTAGATATCAGTTTGGCGCTTTATTTTTACGCTGGACCACATGCCCAAGGCCAGTTATATTAGCGTGAGGCCGGTAAACTTATGACTGGAGAAGTCTGTTGGTATTTTCAATTGAGTAAATAATACCTCATTATGTATCTTCAATAGAAACAAATTATGTTCAAATGTTATTTTGGTGTCTGATAATTACCTTTCAATTCTGTTCAGTAATAAAGTATACTTACCTCTTGACAAAATGTGATCAATCTTTAAATACAAGCAGTTAACTATTATAAATGCATGTTAAATGCCTTTGATTGGAGTCTTGTAAAACAAATGCTGGACCATTGAAAATTTTGAGCTACAAGACCTGCAGTCTTGTGGATTGTTTGCCCAAGTTCAAGCCCTGTATCAGGCATCCCTAGTGCACAATTCAATGTGTGGAAGAACTCTACATTTCAATGTTAATTTGCCATGTATTTACATGATTTACTGCTGCGATGTCACTTAGCTTCCACTATGGATTAATTTTGGGGTGGTGCACCTGAATTGTTAACATTTAGTTCGCAGCTCAATTGTCTAATCATCTTTTGTTGAGAGTCTTGTGTACCAATTTGATTAATTATACTAAAATACAAAAAAAAATTAAGTGTACATAATTTAAGTGTCATAAAATCATTCTCCAGGTCATACTTGAATTTTAGTTTTTTGACGACTAGAAGTCAAAGGGTCTTGTACTTGTAATTGGGACCAGGGAGAATTTAGATGATGTACGTATCAATTTTATTTTCTACAAGCACCCTTCACTGTTTATTGTACACTGTACATGTAATATAATTTTAAAGTCTATTTATAAAGAAAATGATTACAGTAAAATTACATGGAAAGCTGAAACTATGTGCACTTGTTTAATTTATTATGCCTGTTGACACATACCAATTAATATTAAGGCTATATGTAATGTATAATGATCCATCACTGATACATCACATAGGTTTGTGGGGTAAAGGGAATTCTCCAATGGTATGTCTGTAGAAAGGCAAATATCTAGATCCCTTGATGAAACCCATGAATTATTTTCCCATTGGAACCTTATGGGATTCCCATGACTATACCCAATTACCAAGGGAAACCCAAAGGATTCCTAAAAAAAATTGCTAAACTCCATTCATGTGTTTCCAATTACAATATCAATATTAGTTGTTACCCCATGTTACCCCATTTGAACCTCATAGGGAAAATTCCATGGGAACCCCAATCACTTTAAGGTAACAAATCAGAATCCCATAGTCTTCCCATGGGAACCCCAATGACTCAATAGGAACAAATCAGAACCCCTTGTTTTTCCCATGGTGTTCCCATGGGACCCCATAGAAACCCCAATGACTCAATGGGAACAAATCATAACCCCATGGTCTTCCCATGGGACCCCATAGTGGCCCCAATGACTCAATGGGAACAAATCAGAATCCCATGGGAACAACTATGACTCAACGAGAAGAAATCAGAATCCCATGGGGTTCCTATGGTCTTCCCATGGTCTTCCCATGGGATCCCATGGTCTTATCAATGAGACACCATGGGGATCAATGGGAACAAATTGGGATTCCCATGGGAATCCCATGGGACATTTTTGTAAGGGATGTGGAGGCAAAATGTCTCTAGTTTTCACTTTTCGTGCAACACGGCTGGGGATTACTTAAAACTACTCTAAACGGGTTGCAAATATGTATCTGAATCCAAAACAGCTTATCCCCAAGCGTGAAAACTGCACATTAATTTTTTTGAGAGTTATTAATAAAACTGTAGGGGAGATCCAGGAGAGTTGAGCCATTTTTTTTTATTTGGCCAATATTTGTCTTTTTGTGAGTTGGGTAGAAATGTTTATATTCATATTGAAGTACAACTATTATGTTACTATATGGTCAGGGGTAATGCTTTTCCAGATGATTGCATATTGCATCAATATTTCATTCAAAAAAAGTGTTCAAGTGGCACAAGTCTCCTGCAAGGTGAGGAGAGTTGAGCACAATCCGTAATGAGAGTTGAGCCACCCTGAGGAGAGTTGTGCCACTGTGAAAATGGTAAGAAGCAAAGCCACGTTTAGCTAGTTAATGTCATGGTGCAAACTGTAGGTGTGAAAGTCATGTGTGTCAAAGGTCAGGACTTTTCAAATGACATTTACACACAGTAAAATATGTATGGGATGGGCGTTTCTTATCCTAAACATCTTTGATAAGTCCATGGCTGATTAAAAGATGGGTAGCTGGGACACTAGCGTGCAGCAATTACAAATATTAAAGATCATACACAATCACTTCTTTGAGAAATTATTAATCATGTAAAAAAGCTTTTTAACTTTAGCCAACACAGTTCTTTAGTGGTACTTTATTCCTGTAGGTAATACTCAACGTGCTCACATTTTAAACCATAGCTAAATACAAATGGCAAACTAGCCGTGAGAAAAGACAATAACAACTATTAAACTTCATACAAAATAAGTAAAACTCTTAAGTTACTGCTGTCAGTAGTGCAGCTAGGAAGCATGTTAGTAGATAAGTATATTTTGTTCAACAATGCCAAATGTCTTTATGTGTGTTTATGGAATCATGTGTTCAGGGTGCTTTAAGTTCCTACGATTTAAGTTCAGATGATGTTTAGATGTAGTCAAAAATTTTAGTAACAAAGAATACTGATAACATCAACGACATCACATTATCTTAACAATCTACTGTATGTCAATGATGTAGGCAGGATATCAGGAGGAAACCACATAGTCCAAACTTTTAGGTTTCTATTTGTTACTCTATTGCATAAAAGTTAATACCCCAATTAGAGGTTCCATTCATCGAGATTACCACGAAACTGAAACTGTGTGCGACGGGAAGTCCCGGTAATAGCTGGTGTTAGCAATTTCTTTGCTATATCTTCCCACAACCACAGTGCTTCGTCCTCGTTATTCACAACAAACGTAGCCCGGTCATTCAGACTCAACACTCGACGAAGAAAAACTCCTTCAAATTCATCACCATCAAAGGCATCAACTCGGGCAATGTAATTATTGCTTCTCGATTTCCCATGGACTTTGACTATGACAAAATCACCTTCAATGATACTGTGATTGTCCTCTTCAGAGTCATCAGAGTCATCATAAACTATCTCCATTTCGGTGTCACTTTCGCTGGAAGAGGTGCTCTCAGAAGGCAACATTTTGCGTTTGATTCTGCTTTGTGGCTTTGTGAATAAAGATTTCTTTGTGGGGGCATGAACTTTCTTAGCTTGTTTTTTCTTCTCTTTGGCTTCATGTGCTGCTGCAATTTCATTTCTGACTGGTGTGTCAGTCAAAATTGTGGTGCTACCTTTCTTTCTGTTAGAAACTTTTCTTTTCCGGGGCCCGGCCTTAGGGAGGGGTTGTATGTCCCTGGGTGACACATATGTTGATGATGGACCAGTGTAGGTTGTGCCATTAGCCTCCCTGTCTGCTATGTGTGTATCAGTGTTCCTTGATGTGCCTGCTGTATGTGCATCGGGGTTCCTTGCTGGGCCTGCTGTGGGTGCATCGGGGTTCCTTGCTGGGCCTGCTGTGGGTGCATCGGGGTTCCCTGCTGGGCCTGCTGTGGGTGCATCGGGGTTCCCTGCTGGGCCTGCTGTGGGGCCATCATGTACTCTGTCTGTGACATTTGCTGGAGCGTAGTCGGCATCTGAGAATATGTCACTGTTGAATGGCAGAATTCCCGTGCTTTGAAAACCTGCCAGGATATTGCGTGGAACACAGGCGGAGATGTGGGCCTCATTCACAAGTGAAGGGACATCGTAGATGGAAACAGTTTTGCCAGGATTGGAACGCATCCAAGCATCCATTGCACGCACGCGTATGCTCTCTTGTATGGACTGTACACCGCTTTGTCTAAGGGTTGGAGCTTGTGGGACGTATGAGGGGGAATTGTTAACAGAACAACCCCATTTGCCTTTGCCTTGTCCACTGCTGCTAGAGATATGTGTGCCTCATGATTATCCATGATGAGCAAAACCTTTCGGTCTGGAGTGCAGCGTGTATGGTGCACGAAATGATCCATGTACTGCACAAAAGTTTCTACATTGATCCATCCTGATCTGGTGGCTGCTCCAATGGAACCTACTGGTGCCCCGCGTATGAAGTGCTCGCGGTATTTGACTCGTGGGAAGATAAACATGGGTGGAAGCACTGCACCGCTAGCGCTGATGACATTAACAACTGTCACTAGTTCACCTCTTTCAGCTGAAGTGACGGAGCCTACCTGTTTGATTCCCCTCTCAGCGACAATACTCCCAGGCTTTTGAACTGTTGTGCATCCAGTTTCGTCGACATTGTATATGTCCTGTGCCTGGAAGTTGTGTTGATCCATGACCTTCGCTAAGTTGTCATAAAATTTACCAACGGTATGACGATTAAACGCGGTCGCTCTTGCTAATGAAGTAGCCTCTGGACTACGAATGGCAAGGTGGTGGCGTTTTTTCAATCCCAACCAGAAAGCTTCCCCTGCTTTTTTGGTGGCTCGCCAGTTTTCAGGCACTTCAATTCCATTTCCCACAGCATATTCATAAGCTAAGCTGCGACACTTCTCTTTGGATAACCCGTGGTAACTTGCTGCCAAATCTTTGATGTGCTGTGCTAACTCGGTTTCCATCTCTGGACGAAATATCATGTTCCGGAGTTTACAGTTCTTGTATCCACTAACTCCCTGAGGATCATCTCTCTGCTTATCTATGTATCGCTTAAGTGTCATACGATCTACGCCAAATGTTCCTGCGGCATTTCAACACTGTTCTCTTGCACCGCTTGTGCTGCACGTTGAAGCAATGCTGGATCACTCCCACGGTGTGTTTTTCTCTTGTATTCCTGCGGCATTGTGGTCTAGAAAAAAAATCATAAGCAATCATTGATTTAATTGGAAGCAGGAGAGTTGAGCCACCCACTGGGGGAGAGTTGAGCCATGGTTCAAATCTCCTTATGATCAGTGGCTCAACTCTCCTTAGGTCGGCCATTTTGACATGTGACTTAATTGCCATTATAGCGGTTTTATCAAATTCAATCAAAATCACCATAATGAAACTACAATGTATAGGCTACATATTGCAAACATTACCATGAAAGTAATTGTTAACATGTGAGTAATAGAAAGGGTCTTACCTGTAACTCAAAAATCCACTTTTTAGTGCTTTTTAGCTTTTTTGGTCCACCTCATCTGTATGGAGCTGCTATGCATGTGCCTGCTTTAACTAAAATGAAAGTTATGCTACACACTACCAACAGAGGGCGTTTGGGCTTTATCACTCTAGTGCAAGTGGGAGTTTTAGGGGGTGGCTCAACTCTCCTGGATCTCCCCTACTGATGAATAATGTAATAGGCTGCATATGCAATGCACTAAGCACTGTACCACGTTGATATGCTTCAAAAGTTCAAGCATAATGAAATGTGGTGTTTGCCCATGCAGCCTTGGGGTAGGGTGGTGGTGGACAGTTTTATCTTGTGTAGTGGTCTTGCCGGGGGATGGGGTTGGGGGCGTGTCCCCCCACCCCGCTTTGTTTTTGTAAACTTATAGCTATTTAAAGACATATCCATCTACCAACTGTTCTTTCTCATGTATAAATGTTCCCCTCCCCTGTACTGAAATACAGGGTCTGGGCAGAGATAGGGAGTGCAAAGAAAGGGACTGGGAGGAGAAAGGATTCGCTGAAAGGACGTGTAACTACCCCCCCCCCCTTTTTTTTTTTTAAAGGAATGCAACAACTTTTAGCTTTGATTCGGTAGAGGTTTGATTTGGGCACATTCCACTCCCTCTCCCGGGAACCCTCCTCCACCCAACCTGCACCCCAACCCATCATCTCTACCATCCCCATCTATCCAGGGGGCAGATCTAGAGGGGCAAAAGGGAGGCACACGGCATCAGAAATTACATGTCATGTCTGATTTTGTACATGGTTTATTTTCAAAAAGAGGGAACCTCCCCCGAGATCTGCCCCCTGCACCCACACATCCTCATCTACATCCCTCTGTACATAATGGTAATTGTTTTCAACCTACTTGACCTATTTTGTCTGAGTGGGGAATGGTTTCAACTGGTAAAAGAAAACTGCTTATCAGAAAAAATTTGTATTTGGTAATAGAAATATGTCATGATGACATTAAAAAAAATTTGCATTAAAACTTTTTGCATTAAAACTTTTTGCATTAATTATTCATCAAAATCATTCCCTGCAGACACACTGTTTTTTTGTATAAAAAAAAAAAGTACAACAGTACATAGTGTTAAAATATTACTTGTATGTCTTGTGTTTGCATAATAAAATGTATTAATTGAAATGCTACTGTATTTTTTTCTGTTTCATTTTTATTTTCATGACCACATTAATCAGTAGCAAGCCTATATCCAATATATGCCGGGCTTGTAAACTTTCAAATTTGGCTCAACAATTGGGGGAAGGGGGAGGGGTATGCACGATTGTTATTTCAAACCAAGCCCCAAACACAAGACCAGATGGGGTGCACCAAAACATATGTATCCCCTACCCTTTTTTTCTAAACAAAATTTTACTGTGAAACCCCCTGCAACCCCCCCCCCCCCCCCCAATGTTTTTTTTATAAAAAATTCATTTTTGCCTAGCCTTCAAACAGAAACAGAAAAATGATCAAAATTACATGGGTGAAGCTTTTGCAGTTGATACAATTGTGATCTGATGTCAGCACAGACAAAAAAAAAACTATGCATCTCATGGCACATATTTTTCATTTCATTAGAAAGGACTTACATGTACAGTGTAACCAAATTTCCTTTCAGTTGTGTCAGAAACATGTTGTGGATGGCAAATTGTTTTGGTAAGAGTTAGGCTAAACAAAAAACAACCAATCTGAAGATGTTACTTATTTCTTTGTTAGTTTCAATTAAATTTTCACTGTGGCCTGCCAAGAAGTTACAGTTTTATGATTTTAGATATTATCACTTCGCCGAATCAATTATCCTTGTGATACACAAATGCAGTGGATTTACAATTCCCTTATGGAAGTTGCATTGGGACTTGAGTTGGCGGTGCATCTTCATCCTTGCTGATGTTGGCGCTGTTGTCATCTTCTATTGAGCTATCACCTGATGTTGATTCTTCCAACAAATCTTCGACAAGGTCCTCAGCAGACAATGTTTCTGTAAAAACTATGTCACTCATTCTTCGGTTTGAAGGTCTTATGAAAATCAACTGAGGAAAGGTCTGCTGAAGTCGCTTCTTTAAATTCCATGTGCGATATGGAGCATCGATGCCATGGATTTCTCTGATTTTACTCACAAACAGTTTATTCAGCCTTGCCAATGTCAAGATTTCCTTATTTTGAATGAGGCGCCGTCGGATCACATCATCAGCGAATTCCGAAAATGCATCCTCATATCCAGCTCGAATTGGAGTGAGGGGTCTGCTCTTCTTGCCAAGGAATCTTGTATATGCTTTGTAGCACTCGGGATGATACTGAAGTTCTCGGGCGACCAAGTCTTGGCCATCAATTTTCTGAAGGAGAATTGTGTCTTCCTTTTATGGCAGCTGTCAGAAGTTGACCCCCTTTAACCTGCTCACATTTTATTAGCCTTACCAATGACCTTTTCCCTGACACACGATCTCTGCGATATTTTGCCCCATTACATAACAAACACTCATCTGGGAACATGTGTCTTATCCATGGTCTTTCCTTCAGAAGATCTAAGCTCACGCTGATAGCTGTCATCACACAGAATAGGATCACTGGATGAGAAAGACGGGCACTTGGTGCTGTCAGACAAACAGGTGTTATCAGAGATGGTTTCCAGATATGTCTGGTAACTGCTCGGTAGAAGTTTACTGGAGGTGGGCGTTGGGAAACCATGTTGGTGCAGGTGCTGTGAGGGGGCTGATTACCACAGTGGTCACAAGATTTTTCTGTGCATTTCATGAAAGTCAGAGCATGGGGTTTTCTCTGCAGATGCTTCATGAGCGAGGCATACTCTTTGGCATTAATATGTATAATTAAATGCATATATTAAAATATATATATAGGGCGTACTGAAAACAATGGCCACACACACAAAATCAAAATCAAAAGAAAAATCACAACTTGTCAAAAAGAAATCGATATTTTTTTATCTCAACAAAAAACTTCAACTATTCTTATGCAAAATTAACCTAGACAATCAAAAAAATAGTGGAAAATTAATGTAAAAATGTTAAAAAGCGAACCTGACTCAGCATAGCAACAAAAAGCGTCTCTCCGTACAGCTCACAGCTTGGCATTTAAACCCACGCACCACGCATGTGTCGTCATACATGTAGAACCTAGTCTGGTTGCGGCCCAGTGATCCCGCGGTATTGTGGGTTAATCAACGAGGTGAAAAACAGACATAAACATCCTTGCACTCTCTTCGCATGGGGGATTAGGTCTTTATTTTTTATTTTTTTTAATTCTAAAATTGAAGCATTATTTAAGAACATACCATATTTAGAAAGAGGAGAATATAAGCTTTTTTTTGAGTGTACTGTAAGGTTGACTTAATTGGACGGTGTCTTCACCCCACGCTTTGGTTTTGAAAGTTCGCATGTCGGCGCTTTTTCAACCTGCCACTTTTGGCACCGCGCGCCGGAAAGGTTGATTCTTTTCAGCACAAGGTACGATTTTCAAGATTTGATTTCTCAAAAAATAAATGTAGTTTTTACCATGTTTTGCCATCATGGCAGCACTCGCGTAGTACGATTGGCATATTGTTTTACCGTGCATCATTCTGGTTTTGTGATTATTATAGCAGATCTGATCTTTAAAGTTTCGATTACATTCACAATCGAATGTACCCAAGAATCAATGTCACCAGTTTTACAACCCTTTGTAAAACATACATGTAGCTTACAGGCCACGTTACAGGTGTGGTTCTCCTTCGAATTATTGTGTCCCTTCTTTCAGGTTGGACAGAAATTACTCCTGTTGAGAAAACCTGACATGGAACGTACAGTATGTATAATGTCATAATGCCCCTGCGCTAAATGAAGGTAAATAGTATATGGCGTTTCGGCGTAAATACTGGCATAAACAATGTTCACGGGATAATACCATAAGCCGGTAATTGGTCAAGACATCCTGAAAAGCCTGTAATTCAGTAATCCCACCCAGTTGTCCCTCTCCGATACCCGGCCCTACTGTGTAAATCACTGGTTAATCTATCCAGTAGTTTTCTACCACTGAGTATGTATCTCAATTCATTGCCCCATTTTTCATGTAGAGCTTGACCAACTACATGTACAATAGCACGGGCTAAACACGTGCCGGTCCCATCATCATTAATGTTGATAATGCTACGTTTACTCGCCAAAAGTTGTTCGAGCTTCATTAGACGGGCTGGTGTATTCGATTTTCCACCTTTTCTCATTTTCATATGGATGAAATGTATTCGTACGGTTTCATCCATGCCAAATACACAGTCTTCAAACACTCTTCGCACAGCATTCAAAACATAGCATTCGAGTACTATTTGAATGCTATTTACAAATAGCCTTCAGTTTATTATACATATAGGGTTGAATGCTGTAGATCGGCCTTCGAAGGCTGTATACAGCCTTCGAAGGCTGTATAGTCTTCGCATACCCTTCAGATACCCTTCCTCAGAGCCGAAATATTTAAATGAGGTACGAAGGCTATTAATTGAATGGTATACAATACCATCCGAAGGCTATAATTGAAGGGTATACAATAACCCTTGGAAGGCTATAATTGAAGGGTATACAATAACCCTTGGAAGGCTATAATTGAAGGGTATACAATAACAATCGAAGGCTATTTCAAAGGTTGTGCATTTGAAGAAATACAATTTTGAGGTATGATATACCCCATGCAGGAATCCATTAAAATTTACCTTTGTAGATCCGAGATTAAGAATGTACTATGCAGCCAAGTGAATAAACATTACACTCTGTAAATTAAAATTCTTGTTCTTGGCAAAATTTATTCCTCACTTAAAACTTAACCATGAAAAAAGTACATCATGCATTCAAGAAGTACTGTACCTATATATAGCTTCGTCCGAGTGATGTCCTTCGGCAACTTGATTAAATCCAAATTGTGGGATCTGAGGTCCGCTTCACTAAAATTAACAATCTGTCATAAATCTCAAAATCCATCCCAAGTTACATTGTGCCAGTAACTTCCGCTACGATTGTAATATATGCTACGATGAATGAAAATATTAGTGAAACGTATCCCTGATCAGCAAAATGTATAATGTTATCATGTGTCAGAGATATATAGAATTGTCAATTTTTAGCTGAATTAAAACCACATCTCAAAAACTTTTTGTCAGGGACAGTCCTTTTAAATAGAGCTGTAAAATGGTCTCGAGCTGAGAATCTGAATCACCAAGGAGCTAAAAGCAATTACTCCTCTTACATTAAATTATTAAAGGATTATTAAAGAATTTCTATACAAACTACTTTGCCTTTACTACTGATCATATGCTGGGAATTTAGCACCTTGCTAGCTGCATGGTTCCAAAAATGCCAAATATGAATTTTAGTGTACCTGTATCTGTGGAGGGTCCCCGGCATATACATAAACCAGTCTAGTGTTGAGGAGTGCTCAAGGTTTTTCCAATTACTGCAATGATCATCAATTTTTTATACAGTACTTCATACGAACGGAGTCATGTATCTCAAAATCCGTTACAAGTTGTGATATGTCCCAAATTCCACTACAATTATAAGTAATAGTGATTTAAACAAACACATCAAATAAAGCGTTATATGTATACGCTTAGCCTAAGTTCATTGAAACACACACCTGATCAATTAAAATGTACGTGTCATACCCTAACTGAATTCAATCAATCAAAGCATCCAGGGTGCAATTTTGTTGCACCTCAGGAGATTTGATTTTCATCCAACTTATCCACATGTTGTACGTTGCCGATTGTGTCTATTGCCTTTATTAGTCAGCGCAGCATGTTCAAAAGTTGTTCCGTATTCGCTACGCATAGATCGTTCGGTTAAAAATGCATACGTAATGAGCTATAGACGTCCCATTTTCGAAAATCATTTAAATATCAAGATGAATTTTCAAAAATATGACAATTATGAAAATGTTTTTGAACAAAAATAAACAATTTCATGAATTATATAGTTTAGAATGCACATACGAAACTATATCGGCCCAGGAGTTTTTCCAGGGCTACTACTGAACTCTTGTTTTTTTCTCTCACGAATTTCCAAAATGCACGATAGTGTTTTTTCCTGCAAATAAAATCTCATGTATTGCCTCGCCTCATTATAGCAGGCTGCGCGCTGACTGTTATACTGTGTTGCTTATCTTGTTTATATCTTGATTGCTTTGTCGTCCCTTCTTGCGTTGGCACATTTTTGGTTAATTTTGGCATTAAATGTCTGCTGATCCAGTTGATCCCATTTGTGTTTGGTGGCCATGGTGCGAATATATTCTGAAGAGAAAAGTAACAAGTTTAAGCATTTAATAGATGTAATAATTGCATCAGGGATAAAGAATACATTTTTTTTGTTTTACCCTTACACTGATGTGTGATAAGCACTGTATATTAAGTGCTTTCCGAGTCCTGTGGAAAAAACTCCACAGGTTACTCGAGTGGGTTTCAAACCCACAACCCCTGCATTCTAGAGCAGATGTCTAGACCACTGAGCGTGCTCGTGACGAGAAGCCAGTTCGAATCCTGTAATTTGCAGCCGGTACCGCAAACAATTCAATAGATGTAATAATTGCATCAGGGATAACAACAAAATGGACGACAACAAAATGTTTATTATTATCTCTCCGGTCAAATCTGGGACGCATTGATCGTGGTCAGTGTTCCCACCGAGTGTAGAATGCAGTAAATTGCACTATGCATTTGGTTACCAACGCACTGAATAGTCACAATTTGTCCCAGATTTGACTGGAGCAATAATATGTAATGTAATGTAATAAAGCATTTATAATGCGCCATCTATCTAGAGAAACCTATTCCGAGGCGCAAATAATTTTGGCGCATTTAGCTGCCATGCCATTCCAGAAACACCTTTACGTCCCATCCGAAGGACGAAGCAATTACGATTAAGTGTCTTGCTGAAGGACACAAGCGCCGCGACAGGCCAGGCCGGGATTCGAACCCACATTCTGACAACACCAGAACTCGAGTCCAACGCACTAGACCGCTCGGCCACGACACCCCACATGTAGTATACTATTTATTTTCAACTTTCACCTTTAAGACTTGCAATAAATTGCTTCAAATGTCTAATTTTCTTGTAATTGCCCGACAAAACTAACCTCTGACTGCAGCTATCTTTGTCTGATCAAGTGGGGGTCGCATGTTTTCTCCTTTTGTCTTGATCCCTTGACCGCAGGAAGACGCTAACTGCGCCTGTGTGAACAGACTTGTGATAAGTCCATTCAGGAGGTAACCTGTAGCATTCGACGCTTTCTTCTTCAGTGCAGATTGCTCAAGGGTGTATAGCCGTACACTGCCCACTTTCACATTGCAGAATCTTTCTGGATCCTTGGGATCTATAATCAGCTGCTTCTGTAAAATATATATTTTAAGAATAAACCACATTCGTGCATAAAAATTACAGATACGTCGGACGCTATGACTAAACTCGTCATTTCTGACTTATTTATTAAAAACACATGTAGGTAGGGGCATTTATGACATATGGTACCCTTACCCCAAAAAAATTGCAACAAAAGGTTTTTCAACTGATTTGAGTAGTATTGGGTGTCAGTATTAACATATTCAAAATCTTAAGGAATCCAACTTCCGGAAAGTGGTTATTTTCAAGATGGCTTCCAAGATGGCCGCCAAACCATTAAAATAACAGTAAATTGACCATAACTCGGTTATTATATGACCAAAACTTGTAGTTTTGGTGTCTATACCTAGGTTTTCATACCCTATGAAGTCAATGAGACCATTCTCAGAATTGCTGAATTATCAGATAGCCTATAAATTCAATATGGCATCCAAGATGGCCGCCAAACCATTAAAATAACAGTAAATTGACCATAACTCGGTTATCATATGACCAAAACATGTAGTTTTGGTGTCTATATCTAGGTTTTTATACCCTGTGAAGTCAATGAGACCATTCTCAGAATTGTTGAATTATCTGATAGCCTATAAATTCAATATGGCAATCCAAGATGGCCGCCAAAACAATTAAAAATGAATAACAATGTATTGGTTATTACAAAACCGTGAATTTCTATATAATTGTGTAAACTCAGCAGGCATAAAGAGTTCATACAATGTGGTCATGTAGACTAGACATAATCGGCATAAAGAGTTCATACAATGTGGTCATGTAGACTCTTGACATAATCGGCTCATACAATGTGGTCATGTAGACGCTTGACATAATCGGCGTAAAGAAAGCACATGGATTAAGTATTACTAAAGCTCATCGCTGTCACTCTCGATGTCATCGTCTGTAATTATGTGATTGCTGTATGGGTTGTCACATGAACCAGTTTGGCATGGTCCACATCCAGCATGGCATGGTAGCCCATATCTCCGGCAACTACAGCGAGGTGGACACGATTCGCAATTGCAGTGTATCATTTTCAGTAGGTTGTCCGGGGCAGCTTTCATGTCCGTCATGATTGGAACCATCTGATTATTGTCTACTTTCCATCCCCAGTCTAGAGCATCCATACCATCGTCAGTACCCATCCAGACCATAATCTGGTAGTAAACTCTGAGGCAGTGGAATTTGGTAGAGGATGTTGTAGGTGGCAAACGTTCAGGGTGAACAAAGGACTTGGCTGATGTAATTTTCTTGACAAATGTATTGTAGCGCAGTGTTTCCAGGTTACTACTGCCATCGTTGCCAAACATAACGGTCATAGCTTTGTTTCCAAGATCCTTAATGATGTGGTCTGTCTGATTTGGGAGAATGAAGCAATTTGCACATTCTTTGATTATTGGTTGACCTTTCACCAGTTTCTGGAAAGCCGTCTTCTTCCGATACCAAATATCCTTGACGTTGAATCACAACCGTGAATGCATGAATGAAGAGGAGCTGTGAGCATATGTCTGGTCCGATGATTGCTTTCAGTCTGTTGATGTCGTGTACCTTGGTTGCGTCAGTTTTGTCGGAGCGGAAGTAAAGGTCTTTAATGTCTGGGTCAGTGTCAGCATAGTGTAGTAACAATATTAAAAGGTCCGTGTCTTCACCAATTAAAGTCGTACTATGTCGATGAGAGCTGTCCACTGCCGTCTTGACGATGTCAACATCTGCATCACCTGGTGCATTGATCACATTGCAGCCTCTATTCCTCAGTTGAGCAGAAATTAGAGAAATTAATCCTTCCTTGTTGGAAGCTCGGGACAAGAACTGCTCCTTCTTTCCAATGAACTCGGTGTCTGCAGTAAAGTGAACAACTGGTGGACGTTCATGCCGCGTCTTTGATGGGTGTTGTCTTTGATAGACGGACCACCATATCCATCAAAGACCACCGTTGCTAAGCCATAATGACGAATGGTAAAATCTGCATATGACTGTGCAATAGACCCATAACTGTCTCCAGCTTTCCATGGCACTCGATGCAACAAGGACCCTCCATCAAGGACGTAGTGATCGGTTTTCGGGGCAGATTCTTTCACTACTTCATAATCGCCTGACGTCACACTGCTGGCATGTTCTGTGATGGCGGTAGCTATTTGAGGCTTATCGGCTTCTCGGAAAATGTGTCTAGCTTCAAACAAGGCGGGTGGGTATGTACTGAGCTCGTGCTTCATCACTTCCTGCATGGAGAGAACACCTGTTTGGGATACGACGATGAATCTCTGAAACAACAAGGCGGGATCGATGGTGCGGTCTGGGGCAATTGGCACGGAAGACGAATCTCAAGGGTTTTAGCCTTATCCTTACGCTTTGAAAGAATACTGAAATGCAGCTTGACCAACCATTTTATTAATTATGTTCATTCCGACTGCCTTGTATTCATGAACATTGGTATCAGATGGAGCCTCTATGCCAGTAACAATGTTTCGTAATGAAGCGATCTTCAGAAAATGGTGTGAATGGAATCAGTTTGGAGTTAATCTTGGCAAGATCATGTATGTCTCTATTTAGGCGTGCATCTGTAGTTTCCTTGTGTTGATCACTGGTTGTGTATGTCAGGTTGTTAAAGTCCTGCATTGCCATGTTGTACATTGCTGTAACTGGCATGGACATTGTCCAGAGTGAGCGCTGTTCTTCATTCATCCCGCTACCATGTGTCAAGCCTCCACTGGTTTTGAGAGACCTCATTAGTGTCTGTTCGATTACAAGATCTGAGCTTAGTCCAGCCCAGAATTTGTTGCTCCTTCTTACTACATGCCGCCCATTTACAAATTTCATGTATACATCTGGGTGCCTGTTTTCCAGCTCTGACATCTCTTGTAAATAATAATATGCAGACTTCAGGTAGTTGAAATGCCCAGCGGACTGCAAATATTGGAAGACAGTCAGTAACAGCCTGCAAATGCATTCTCCATGAACCTGTGCGATCGGCCATGATGAGGGACCTCGCACACCGTAGCATATCCTGATACTGAAGCCACAACTGACTAGTTTTGGACCTGGATTGAAGCTCCATCTTGACTTTATTGACTTCTTGCTGAACTGTTGCCAGTGTGTCAGACAAAGCAACATCCTCCAAAGTGGTTTCACCTGCTATAAGAGACGAATAGATTTCCTCTGACTCTTCTACTAGTGATGCAAATTCAGGATTTGCCTCTAATGTTTCAGACACAATTAAGTGGTTGAGACATTTATCTGTAAGCAGGTGCCCTCGAAATGCTCTTTGGACGGCTTTTCCTGTCATCATGTGTACCACAGTATTTTCTCCGTAGACACTCTCTAGGATGTTTGTGAGCCCAGTACCTTTCATCAGTGTGCCAATGGCTCCAAGAAGATTCATGAATGTGTGGAAACATCCTAGTAGAAGGATGACACCTTTCAAGGGACTGTTCTGTGGTTCATCGAGGATAATCTCAGCTGCTTTCCAGTACAATGGCTGGTCAAAGGTAATCACTGGTGAGATATTGTGCTTGCTTGCCAAGTTGTAGATGAAATTCAAGGTCGATAATATGCATGTCTTATCTCCTGAATACAAATCTATCATTGGTAAGTATTCTACAGATGACTTTCCCGGATGTTCCTTTCCTCTATGCAACATGTGCATCATGCCCTGCCAGTTTGGAGTTGATTGCTTGTAGCTCAAAGCCAGCTCCCAGAAGATGTCAACTTTCATGTCAACAGCTAAGGATGTTGGTAGATGTTTGAACTTAACACTACGGCATGCATGCTTGGCAAAGCGATACTGTATTATGTCAACTTGGGTGTTCTCTGTGACGTTGAGTTCTGAAAGCTTTCGCCTGGTAATGATACGTTTTGTGTTCCGTGCGGAGTAAGAGCAGCTATCATTCCCATTCCGTGGAATGTTCCTTTGCCATCTATAGTAATAATGTCGTGGTCAACATTGTCGCCTGCAAAATGCACACTTGTATCTTCAGTATCAGCACTCAGGCCTAACATATCTGGAGCCACACAACATGCAGCATTCTTCTCAAAGCATAAAACTTCCTTATACGAGGAACAGAAACCCATTGCAGAGAGCGTTTCTACAATCAACTTAGAACGATGAAGATGATGTGCCTGTACACCAAGACCAACCTGCAGGGTGCAAGAACAGCGTGGTCGTGCTGCCTGAATTAGTGCTTGTCCAATACTTGCAACTTTGCGGCTTATTTTGACCTACTAATAGTAAATCTAGTAATGTGTGAAGTGTCCCAGGAATGTAGTTTAGAGCAGAATCAAGCTTTAACATCTCAATAGATGGATACTCATCAGAAGTGGATGGGACATTTGTCTTGATGTCACTTCTAATTAGCCTTGCTGCTGTCTTGATGATTGCTCTCTTCTGTGCCTCTTCATCTTCCTCTTTACCATGGCTTTTGAAGTATGATCTAAGGATCTGCGATGTCTTTTCTCTCATTGTCACAATATCATGGACACCTTCACCTTCAGCAATATATATTGAGTCTCCGTATTGCTCCATCAATTTCTGTTTGAGATACTGATTTCCGTAGGGGGTTGACTCTTTGTCTGTAAGGAACTCTTTCATCTTGTTACCCAGGTCAGAGATAGTAAGTTGTTCCTCATCATTAGCTTCCAGGTAGAAACACATTTCTAAGAAAGCTTGTTCCTGATCTTGATTTCTTGGTCGTCCAGACTTTCTTCGTTTCTTGGAGGGCAGCTACGATACTGTTGGGGCACATCACGATCTGTCCGGAAATTTATACTACAGGAATGGTGGTATATACAATCTGCTGCATGAAGATCTCCATGAAATATTCAATTCGACCTTTAACAGTAGTAGCCCAATCATCGGAACGATTATCACAACATTTTAATATGCTGTCTGCAAATGTGTCGGTCTTCACATTGCTGTAGTCTGAACTTTCTGGCTGGATAGTAACTCCACAGAAAAAGCAATCAGTCTTGTTATTAAACAGACCTTTAGCATCTCTAGTACGCTTCTTAGCTGGACTGATGGGAGGGTTGGCACTCAGTTTTGTTTTAATTTGCTGTGGGTTTGTGTAGCGTTACGGCAATCTGTGTGCACCTTAACTCCAGCCTCAACCACGATGCGATCACCTCTTTGAGTACTTGCTGCATTGATCCCATTAGCACCTTTCTGACCTATTGTAGATACTTCACTGCCATTATCTATGTCTTCTTTGCAGATGGGGCAAGGCTCTGGGTTACTCGATTCAGTCATTGTCAGACCTGAAAGAAAATCACAAAGTTTGGATGAGAAATAACCAAGTTATGGTAATTTTATATATTTTAAGTGGGTTTGGCGGCCATCTTGGCAGCCATTTTGGATTTTTGGATTATCTGATGGCTCAACAATCATTTTGATAGTATATTTAATTTTTCTGACCATGAAAACCTATGTATAGACACTAAAATCACAAAGATTGGGTAAGAAATAACCGAGTTATGGTAATTTTAGATTTATTTCAATATTTTGGCGGCCATCTTGGCGGCCATCTTGAAAATAATCACTTTCCGGAAGTTGGATTCCTTAAGATTTTTAATATGTGATAATAGACACCTATTACTGCCCAAATCAGTTAAAAAACCTTTTGTTGCAATTTTTTTGGGGTCAAACCATATATGCCCCTACCTAATGCTTGACATTGATTTCAAAGCATATAGACACAACAGAGTGCAGCTGTATGTGTTGGAACAATATTACTTACCATGTTCCTGTTAGCATCAGAAGTTTCCTGCTGCACTGGCATGGAAGAAATGGTGCTTGGTATGGTGATTTGTGATGAGCTTGGTGGGTTGAGGGAGCTTGGTGGGTTGAGGGATCTTAGTGGGTTGAGGGGCGATGATCCTGGTGCGTTGAATGTAGAGGAGTTGATGGGTGTGGCAGTTGGTGTAGATGGGACGGCAGTTGGTGTAGATGGGACGGCGATTGGTTGAGGGTTTGCAACTCTCAACAGGAGATCTGACAAGGCTCTCATATGATATCTCGTCTTCTCTTCAAATCCACCTATAGATGTAAATAAGCAAATAAAACCCAATTGGTTAAATGTCATGATTGAGTAGTTGAGTTTTTTGTTTTAATATTAAGAAAATAGAAGCATATGGTACCTGCATATAGCTCTTTCCTAAGAGCATCACTTTCCTCCTGAGCTTGCTGAAGCTGTGTCTGTAAAGAATACATCCTTGAGTTGGCCACACCAAGCTGTAACTCTAGTCGTTCTATTTTTTCTAATTAGTTTCCAAATTGATATATGTGTTTTCTTGTGCAAAATTATGGATGATATTGTCACACTGCCAGCTGGTGCTGTCGTCAAAGGTGTCTTGTGCTGGTTTATTGTCCCGATGTTTTGGCGAGTTGTCCCGATGTTTGGGCGAGTTGTCCCGATGTTTGGGCGAGTTGTCCCGATGTTTGGGCGAGTTGTCCCGATGTTTGGGCGGGTTGTCCCGATGTTTGGGCGGGTTGTCCCGATGTTTGGGCGGGTTGTCCCGATGTTTGGGCGGGTTGTCCCGATGTTTGGGCGAGTTGTCCCGATGTTTGGGCGAGTTGTCCCGATGTTTGGGCGAGTTGTCCCGATGTTTGGGCGAGTTGTCCCGATGTTTTGGCGAGTTGTCCCGATGTTTTGGCGAGTTGTCCCGATGTTTTGGCGGGTTGTCCCGATGTTTTGGCGGGTTGTCCCGATGTTTGGGCGGGTTGTCCCGATGTTTGGGCGGGTTGTCCCGATGTTTGGGCGAGTTGTCCCGATGTTTGGGCGAGTTGTCCCGATGTTTGGGCGAGTTGTCCTGATGTTTGGGCGAGTTGGCCTGTTCTCGCTGTGAAGTGTTTCCAATCACTGAATGAAATCCAGCCAGCATCGCCATACCTGCAAAATTTTCTGCAGCACAAAAAGAACATAACAAAAACTATTTTTCTGGCAAAACCAAAGTATCATGACCTAAAAATAGCTGTTTAACGAGTTTAATAATGGATTTGAGTGTAGCCGTTTTGCTGGTTTTCAATAGTTTATACACATCTTTTTCTTCAAAAAGCTTAACGTCACATGGTATCGTGACACTTGGCCCTCATCGGCTGGGATTTTATAATTGACAAATTATGTCTCGCGAGAAATAATCGACTTACATTGCTTATATCGGAAACGACTTCCGGGTTAGCTACATTTGGACCACGTAATAATGAACTTCCGGCAATAAGGAAGCCAAGTGTGCCTTTCGCAGTGAATTTTGGTTCTTTTTTGCTTTGATCAATGCAGTGATTATAGTTATAGTTTAATTGCTGCACTTACTTGCTTCTGATGTACTTGCTGTTGCCTTTGCATTGTCCTTTTTCTTCGATGGTACGTTGCTGGCTGTACTTTTTGCATCTGTAAGTTTAAAAGAAAACAAACCGATAATGTTTTTAAGAAACAATAAACATTGATATTTATACAAGTTGAACATACTTGGCCATATGTATTATGCCATATCCCGGTACTGGGAATCCTATTTTCATACTCTGCACACAGGTTAAGAATCTAATATGACATAGATTATCAATTATCCTCACTACATGTAGATCGAAGAGATTCAGAGTGTGCTGAAGCTGTGGAATTTGATATTGCAGGAAGTCCACTACACTTAACACACCCTTTTGTGCATGGGTTGTGAAAAGTTGTTTACTATTTCTTTTAAGAAGAAAATTATAATATACTAAAAAAATTAATTACCTGAGCATGTTTTGCCTTTCTTCGAATCCTTTTATGTTCTGATTTCCTTTTTTGGGGTACTCCTGCATCACCTGGGAGGTTAAAAAAACCAAGAAAGCACTTAGCTGCTGATCGATTAAAACAACATCATTTGGGGTGGGGTCTGAAGTAGGGCCAGTTTCAAAATAGGGATAACCACTGTACTGAGATATTTCAGAAACCGTTGCAGATTTAAAATTGCTCTTTTGGTTAGAATTACATTCATTCTGAATGGCGCCCACAGTAGTGCTTTATGATGACCAAAATTTCACATCGTTACACAAAATTTTCTAGTTAAAAAAAAGTGCCTTATAGTTTTGCCGTTTCGTAAAAACGACGACAAATTAATCAAAAGTGAAAATGAATTGAATCAAATTATATAAATGAAGTAAACGATGGAGGTTCTATAGTGAATATAAATTATTTGATATAACAAATTGTTAAAACAGCCAACTATATTCTCCAGTAACATAATTAATCCAAAGATGGGAGTAAGAAACGAACACTTGCATATTTACATGTACATGTACATGTATGTACTCACACGTTCCATTGCTGTGTAATCGTTTATTGTCTGTGCTACCATCCTTCTCAGGTACTTTGATGCCCTTCTTTTTCTCGCACTCGATATCCTTTGTCAGTTCGGCTTCGAAAATTACAACAATAATTGTTAATAAAAAATTAAAATACTGCAAAAGGATCAAGTGAAAATACAAACAAAACAAATTTGCAAAAACAATAGACACAATCGGCGAACGGAGTCACGTGACTCATAGTGGGTATACAATGTAAACAAACCAAGCAACGTGCAAAAGCATGGCTTCTTCCGAGTGCTTCTCCTTTTGGTGCGATTTTAAATATGTTTAACTCCTTTACATAAAAATACACCACAGACTTAAAAAACATTTTAAAATATTTTCAGGAAGTGGCCAAATTTTGCAGGTTGGGGGTTCCCCATAGATAAAACGGTCCCCATAGATAAAACCCCGATAGGCACTATAATTATACTCACCTATTGTTTGGTGGAACTTTCCTGCAGCCCCCCGATTTCCACTTTTATTTAATAAGTCCATTTCAGAATTGCCCATCTCGGTTAGCATCTGTGATACACTGTCATCACCCTTGCTCATGGTAACTGCTTTACTGAATTTTGGCAGCCGGTCACTACATGCCTTTTTAGCTGTAAAAACAAAATATACATGATTGATACTCAATGATAGGCCCAAAATACAATACAAAAAGAAAACAACACTGTGAATTTTAGAGCATAGTTGGCTGAATAATTGTTTAGACTCAGCACATACTGTATGCGCACAAGCGTATCACGCAGCAATGCATTTCGGCAGTGCACGACATACATGTACAAAAAATGTACAATAACTACATGTATGGCAACAGTGTACATGCTGTTCCAGACGAAGATGTGCACGATCATTTAAAACAGGTGTAGGCTAGGCCTATACTTAAACAACTTTTCATCAGACAAGTTAAATCAACATTGCCGTTAGGCAAAAAACACAATTGTTTGAGGGTTTTGTACAGCCCTGATGACGTACATGTATAGGCCGATTAAAAAAATTACTCGAATATGAAAAAAAAATCCTGTTTTTCATCAGGAAATGAGCTAAAACTGGGGCTTCATTTTTTTTAATTGTGTAGGAATTTGGCTTAATTTTCCAAATCTTAGTCATTGTTACAATTGTTAGTTTTGTCATAGGCCCATGCATACATGTATCTTGAAAAATGTATAGGGGCCTAGGCCTAACAGACACACGTCGTTAGGCCTACTCAATTCAGTCTTCCCTTTGTTGCAAGTACATGTTGTACTTGTAGTTACCCCACAAGCAATAGCGTGTACGCGCACGCACACACAATCCAACTTGGGTACGAGTTGATTTGGGTACGAGTTGATTTGGGTACGAGTTGACTTGGCCTAGCCTGGGTACGTACACTGTACGTAGGCGTACTACGTCGCGAGTTGGGTACTAAGTAAAAAAAGAAAAGACTAACGAACGTTACTACAACTTACAAGTAACGTTACTAACACAACTGTTAGTAGTACTTGTTGTCACTCGTGTCATATTTTTTAGCTTACCTGGTGCCTTAAACAGAACAATGCCGTTGTACTCCACGAGCTGTTCTTTGTACATTAAGCCATCGCCATTGTCGACTATTGTCGGCCATTGGCAGGTAACGGTACTGCCGATTTCCACATCATCACGATCAGTGCCACTGCCAGTCATTACCACTTCAGAGCTCTTGTGAATATACGACTCGCGCTCGAGAGGATAGTATACCACCAAATACATGACATTCTTCTGGTTTGGTTGAGGTGGCATTGTCAGGTTTATAACTGTACTTCACAATGTGAAAGCTACGTTTACTGGTACATGTATTGTGAAGGAAATGTTTCAAAACTCTAATTTTGCGACACGGTCTCCAATAAATACTTCTCTAGCCGTCGCAATAAATTTCAAAAGGGCGCGAATGTTTTTCTGATTGACCTTTTAGGCATACAGCCCACGTATTGACCAATCACTGCCGCGAATAGCGCGTCTCCCGATATGATGTCATTTACTCAGCAATAATCAGCGGTCTGGGGCACTGCTGCGTTGCAAGCATTGATCCCAATTCTCTCTAATGGGGATCAATGGTTTGCAAGCGATTGGTTAGTACGCTGACCGCTCCCTAGACCGCTGATTATTGCCTAAGTCAAATAACACGGGCCGCGCGCCGGGAGCGTGGTTGGTTAGAGGTTGAAGGTCATGAAGGTTTTCCTTTTTTTTCGTACACGGATAGAATTTCGTAAAAGATTTTTTTTAAGTTTCAAATTCAGTAAATTGATACAATAATCGATAGATAAAAAATCTAATATTTAATATCATATAAAAATTATATTGGAAGCATCTTCTAAAAAAAAACAATTTTTTTAATGGAAAGTTTCGGCTGTCTAGAATATAATTATGTGAACGTGGTTAAGTTGGTGGATGCGAAGGTACGAAATGACTCGAAAGCGTTACACATGTAGTAGGCCTACGTGTGGGTTGCAAATTCCTTGCGCTCTAGCACTTAGCAGTCTAAAACAATTCTCAATAGAATACTAGTATAGGCCTAACGTTACATTTGTAATTGTAGTTTCTAACGTTAGTTAGTTACCCGTTCTGTTAGTATTGATTCCAAAGATTATTATGGCAGAAGAAGTAGGCCTAGGCCGAAGTGCCTCCGGTGTTGGAAGCGATGTGAACGGAGATAAGACTAAGACTCAGAGTCAGAGAAGTGGACGACGACGTGGCCCGTATACTAAATGGGTGTCATGGATGTCGGAACCAGTACAAATTCAATCTGGAGCTGTACCAGAACTTCACGTCGAAGCAGAAGACAGTCAAGACACAGTACATGTAAGCTAGTATAATAATAATAAATATATATTTTTTACGTTGTCACCAATAACTGTTGTGATTCAAACAACATGGCGGACTTTAATTAAACCAAAGCCAAGGGCGAAGGCAGATCATGTCAGAGAAAGCCTTTTGCTATTAACTTTTTTTATACATTTTGAGAGGGCGAATTTTACCTGTCCTAATAATGTAAACGATGGTTATGCTTATGACTATGACTAGCACACACATGGGGGAAGTGGTATGTACGAAAATAGAGATATTGATGTCAATAGTCAAATTGCCCTCATGTGATGTGTGGACCTAAGTTAGTAGTCCGAGTAACTTGGACCCACATTGGCCTTTTTTAACATTTAGACATTTTCTGGCAATGTGGGGTCCAAGCAAGATGTCTCCCCTGGACAACAAAGCAACCTAGCTAGGTGTTGGATTTTTATTGTTCAGAAACAATGCTCTGGGGATTAGGGTTAACAAGATTAGCACTTATAGCAGACATACTGTATAGTGGTTTGTGTGTGAAAGAAAAACAATATTTCCGAATTGGGCAGCATTGCACTCCAAAATGTAAAAATTTGACTAAGTATTTTGAAAAGAAAAAAATTGCTCACTACAGACTATCATAGATGTGATCTGTATCATCTAAAAAAATCCTACAGAATACTTTTGTATTTACTTTTTACTTGCAGGTTGTACCTCCAAAAATCCCAAGGTGTGGTTCAGCTGTTGATATACATGTACATGACGTACCTTCGGACACCTGTATGCCTGATCCATCAGGTTACGATGATGTGAAATATAGCGACTATATTCAGCCAATCAATGACCATGAAGATGAACAACTTGATTTGCTTCTTTCAGATTTACACTCGGTAGTTCAAGCAGAGTGTCGTGAAGATCTTGTTGATGATAATATTCCTGAACAATTAGCCACAATAGCCGATGATGTTCTTCAGGCTGCCGAACATGAAACTGAAGAAATGCTCAATGTAGATGAAGACAAACATGAAGATCCTCTTTTGTATGATGGGTCAAGGCGACATTTAGGAGTTGTAATGTTACTGCTCAGTTGTTTCATGATTCGTTTCAGATTGTCCGACGAAACGATGCAATATTTGCTGATACTGTTGCAGTTATTGTTACCTGAAAACAACTGTCTAGTGCGATCGCTACATAGCTTCAAGAAATATTTGGGGAAATTAATATGTGCACCCATACTACAATACTACTGTGCCCATTGCTACACCCATGTTGGAAAGGAAGCAACAAGATGCACAAATGAACGCTGCATGAAAGACTTAACAGTGTCAGGCGCTGTGGCATACTTTGTTTTACACAGTATAATTTCTCAACTTCAAGTACTGTTTAAACGCAAACGTTTTACTGAACAAATTCGCGAGCATCGTTTTTCTCATTTCCGGTCTAAATCTGCTGGTACATTAAATGATGTGTATGATGGCATACTGTACCAAGATCTCTACAGCAAAGGCATTTTGAACAATCCCAACAACTTGTCATTTGCCATGAGTACAGATGGCGTTGCAATTTTAAAGTTCGAAAATCTCAATGTGGCCAGTATATATGCTGATTAACGAATTACCACTTGCTGAGCGAAAAGCAAGAGAACATCCTATTTTACGGCATATGGATATCACCACGGAAGCCAATGATGTGGAGTTTTCTTAAACCAATGTTTCATGAGTTGAAACAACTTGAGAATGGTGTGAATTTTGTGGACCATAATGGAGAAGAATTCCAATGCCAAGCAGCTCTGTTAACTTGTACGTGCGACCTTCCAGCAAAGGCCCTCGTTGCAAACGGCATGCAATTTAATGGGAAATTTGGCTGTTGGCATTGTCTACAGGAGGGTGAAAATTACCGGACAACATCTGGGGGAAACTGTCACGTATACCCATACAATGCAGGAGACCCATCAGGACCGAAACGCACTGTAGATGACATAGAACGGGACGTTGATCAAGTTGTTGACAAAATGAACCAAGGTCGAAAGGATTATGTAACAAATGGTATCAAAGGGCCTTCTTGGCTCATGTACTTAAGCTGGTTCCACTTTGCCAATGGGTTTGTTATTGATTAGGCCACTCACATTTAATTGTGAGTTTCCTGTTTAAGGTTTTAAAAAATGGACGAGGTCACTTTTAATTATTAATTATTAATTATTTTCAGGCGGTTAACTTTTTGTGGCGGCTGCCATTTATATCGCGATACTTTGGGGTTTTGACTGGCACAAGCAGGTTACTATTGCATTTTAACACCATACTGTAGTGTTCTCTTACATGGTACAGGCTTCATACTTAATAAAGGACTAGTAATTTTGTAATCATAATTTTTATGTGTGAAATAAATATTTCTTAGTACATGTATTTGTATGTTTTTCATGTGTGACTTACCCGTATTAACACAATTTGCTCCTTTACATTTACAATAATTATGCAGCAGCAGCAGGGGTAGCGCGAACTTGCACCTAGGAGTTAATATACGTTTTTGATCACTACAATTTAAATTTAGGGGTTGTTGAAGGATCAAATGAACCCATTGCTTCTATTGTTTTGAAATTCACATTTGCGAAATTTGATGTTTTTGACCCTTTTAAAAAAAAACTATCACTACCACTGCGCATCAGAGCATGTGAATATAAAGTGTTTTTTATACCCAGTAAACCTGTTTAAAAACAAAACAATTTGCAAACATCAATAAGAATTGCAAAGAGAAAACAATCATACTGTTTTGGGGTAAGTTTTAATAACTTTTATGGGCCAAAACGAAAGACAAAACTGTGCGGACTTCAAATTAACATACATGTACATAATAATGAAGTGTCTTAAACATCTTTAACTTTTGATATCTTTCAGGTAAGGCACTAATGTCTTTACTCAAGAAAGAAGCAATTACACTAAAAACTGTCAGCATACTCTCAAACCTTGCATTGTCAATTTCTTTTCTTCATAAATGTGATATAATTCATGGAAACTGTTACATTTACATCCAGTTTACATTGTTAAATGCAATCATGCTGTTTGTTCTACTAAGACTGATACACATGAAGTTGGATTTTCCATGTCTTTGAAAAAGTCAAGACCTGATTCACAGTTAGTTGAAATTTGCATTGGTTGGCTGTTTACGCCTCTTCACGCTTATGTTGTCCTTGTGTGCACAGTCTTGGCACTGTGGGTAAGTAGGGGAAGTCTTAAGATCCCAAGCTACATCAAAAATTAAACAAGAACAATACACACAGATCAGGTCATTTCCGGTGTTCGCATAGTAGAGTGCTTCTACCTTGTCGAGGCATGAATGTGCTTTGATAGCGATAGTGTGCATATCCAATTCTGATGGAAGAATAAGGTCTTGAAAAGTGTGCCCACATGTGTAAGAAAACGTATCTGCGTCCAGTACTGATTGGAGAGCCGCCTTCTTCCTCGGGCCTGTGTAAGTAAAGTGTAAAAGAGATGTTAGCTACAGGCGGTTTCATGCATATTTCACGATACATGAAATCATTTGATACTTATATCTTGATTTAATACTCCAGTCACCGGCATTGAGACATCAAAATGTGTGAAAATGCTTCTTTTAAAAAGAACAATGCAGTTTGCTTTTGTTAATGAACAGTGTAAAATACTCGCCAAGCTTCTTCTTGCTGTATATGACCCGCCACATGTCGCATTCTTCACAGCAGATGACAGTGTCACAGTTGTTGACATGCTGAACGGACGCATTAAATGGCAGGGTTCCTCTGCTGGTGGCCTTACTCATTGATGGTCTATGAACTTCAGTTGTGGTAGAACCATATAACTCACTGCAAATTATTTTTAAAAGAAATGTGTTTAGGTGAACATGAAAAACTAAAATTTTCAAACTGTTGCTGGTTTGGAATAATTTGTTGTCCAGTATTTTCTTGCATCTTTTTTTTTTACAGCCTTCAGCAAGCCATAGTGTTGCTGTTTGACATTCATTCTGAAAAAAAGGTGAAAGCAAATATGTTTAAATAATGACATTACTAACTTGTGTAATTACCTGAAGGACTTAAAATGAAGGCCATCTTCATCTGGAACAGGGTCGGGTATCATATTCAAGGACTTGAAAGTGTCTGCATTCATCTTCACGGGGCGGCAAATCTTGCAGCTTTCCACACCACATTTCTTGACACTGCCAAAATATGTAGCATAAATATACGATTGATGCACTTGTTTAGACTTTTCTAATTTACAAAGACATTTTTTGTCACATTTTTGTAAGAATTAAATAACCACATTGAAATTCACAAATATTGATACATACGTGAATGAATAGTGTCGCTGCGTGCAACAGTGCTGGTAGAACTCAGTAATCGCCTCACTCTTCTCCACATCCTTCTTGACTGGTTTCCGTGGTATTTTTGGGTCTATAGAGGACTTCATCCCAAATCACACCCAGAGCGTTGTCACTTGCAGGACGGAATGTCTCCATCTTTTTCCCAGACCAAAGAAGTCTCTGAAATAGTCAATGTATTTTTTTTAATACCAATATATATTTTTTGTAAACTACTCGCATATACGTATAAAGCAGTCACCTGATTCATATACATGTAGTGCAAATCGTACCTCTGATGTGAGAATGACAGTGTCTGAGAAATGTTGTTCATAATTCCCATGCATGCTTTCATATCATCCTGAAAAGTTATACATTTAAAATATGTTTACAAGACATATTTCCATAGATATAAAAAGTACCTCTATAACTGAAGACACCAGATCTTTGGGTGGTTGAAGGGATTGGGCATACTGGTCCTCCACACCTGCCTTTTCAACGGCCTCGCGCACAGCTCCTACATTTGAGGCATTCTTCAATGCACTCTCTAAGGAGTGGTCAATGTGTTGCCTCATGATGCCAATAGACTGAAACAGTAATCATACAACAACCTAAATATTTCTATATAAATAAACAAAATCTCAAAATATCGGGGAAAAACAAGTTTTATAATTTTAATTTTACCACGGTATCACTGTGATTGGAAAAGTATTTTTCTTTACAAACAAACTTATCGTCTAAAATTTTGAAGGTATTTCAATTCAAGTATTTAGTATTCTGCGGGTCTCAAAAGTAGTGAGAATGGCTTGAAATGTATACAATGCAATGGTTGATATGAAAAGCTGATGAATCCGGAATTCACATCCATCAAAACGTATAAGTTCTCTTACCTGTAGGCCTATGTTAATTCCAGACATTACCCGCTCCACTGGATTTCGCCAGCTGTGATGAGGGGCAGTCCTCATTGCGACCAACATATCTAGGTCCAGTAGTAAATATAGACCAATAAGAGCCAGCTGGTTGGACGCAAAGGTATTATTATGATCTGGACCACCGTCCGTGTATAGCATCAGAATGGGATTCTGTGCATTCTGTGTCTTCACCTGAAATGATATACACAAAAGAAGTCTTAATTTCCAAGAACAGATATAAGGAAACAAACAAGATTATAATATTTTCTGTTTTAATTACTACTGTATAATTGGTAATTTTCGCGAGGGCTTCATTACACACAAAAATAATAAATAGCAACACACAAGTCATTATGATTTTTGAAAATTGCGAAAATAACTGTAAGCAAAAAAATACCAATTATACAGTATTCAGTCCTATATCATCAACAATGACAAAACAGTTCTAATCAAAGAAAGCTTAATACCAATGTGTCATACAGTTCTGCACTGTGCCTCAAACCGGTTGAGGCTTCATATGCAGCCTCCTTCACTCCAACGAAGATTGAACCCCTGTAGAATGACCCCTCTATGCTGTCAGGGATGTCTACAAGCATCTGTACTGAGGGTATCAGAGACACTTTGGTGAAGTCATGGGCAGCAACAGCAAACACTTGGTCGGTGCATACAATGACTTCCCTGCCTCTCTCTACGGCAGCCACAGGGAAACCAGGCTCTCCACATTTCACACGATGCTTGTCATCTAAGCTTACTAGCGTGGTGTTGGCCTTGTATTTGACCGCAAATTCTCTGAGGTACCTGTATAAATCAAAATATACAAAATTTAGCTTTTTTAGACATTTACCCCAACAAATTGAATTTTTAAGGGTACAATTTTAGGAGCTTTCGTGCATTTTTCTCAAAACTTGCAACACTTGTTACAAGTAACATGTGAACCTAAAGGACATTTTTATAGGAACTAAAAAAGATAGGGTATGAAACATAATTTTGATTGTTTGCACAAATCAAATCAGATATATTGTCTTGGTATGGAAAATTCTTAATAGGTCACAACTGATTCCTCATCAAAATGATAATTGTTGGTGATTCACTTTACATTTTGGAACAAAATAGATAGCTGTACTGAATAAAAAATCGCTGTAAATATCTACATGTAATAGGCTTACCGAAAGCATGCGGAACAGTAGTGACTGTCTTCATGTGTCAAGCGCAGTTGCCTCTGTTGAACCATCATTTTCAACTGGAACCTCTTTGTATAATGCTGCGCTTCCCGTGAGTTGGGATGTCTGGGATGAAATTGATATCTCACCCACTGGTGACTGGGAATTGGTGCATCAGGGGACACAATGCTGTCACTTGCTCAACCAAATCTCGCACTGAAAATGCTACCGCCATGTGGGAAACCTCTGTTTGACGCCGATCATCAACAGCTGACTGCTCAGTCAAAAACTGATTCATTGTGGCCCAGAAGACAGTGTATTTGTCACTGTGGCTACCATTTGACTCTCGCAAATCCACCAAGATGTCTGGGTCTTCAGCATCCAGTGCCAAACTCAAACGAAAATCCAATTGTTGAGCTGCCAAGTTGAGAGGTGCTGAGCTGGTGTTGGTCAGCTCATTGAACATGGCTTTGAGATGATACGAACTACCACGCACGAAAGAGCCAAACCTCTTGATGAAGGCTGTTCGCATAGCCCGCGGATGGTATACTGGCATTTCTTTCTTGATCTCATTGACAACATCCAATGACCTGTTGAAACTGTCGGCAGAATGATGCACTTTCCATAAAAAGTGGTGGTCTGTGATATTTCCTCCATAAGAAAATGAACAAAGCAATGTGGGTACTGACAGACCTCCCGTGAGCGCTTTCACATACAAATAGCGTTCAAAGTTATCTGCAGGAGCAAAATCTGTTAAATCCAGAAACGTGTATGCCTCGATCCTTCCCAACGCTCCTTCAAGTTCCTGGAAACGAACACTTGGTGAAATATTGGTGGGAAGTAGGTTGGCGGTGCAGTTGCCATCAATGGGGAACACCCGGCCATGCTGTACTTTCATGGTTTTGTTCTTCTCCGCTAGAAGCTCAGTATAGGCCTGAAGAGCCAATACCAGCTTTTCAACAGATTTGGTCAGGGCTGCCCACTCAGCCCTAGTTGTGAAGTGCCTCAAACAATGAGTCGTAAGCGAACTGACAAGCTTTTTCATTGTATCAGATTTCAGATTTGCAGCCGTTCGTTTTCGGTGTCTTGTTTTTTCTGGCTCGTTGTACCTGTTTAAAAAAGTAAAAAGGAAAAAGAGGGGAGGAGAGGGGAAAAAGGGAAGTGCATATAAATGTGTATATCGTACTGACAATAAAAGTATAATTGAAAGTATTATGTTATTGATGATCACATAGTTAATCATCCAAATTGGAGTACAAGTATCAAACAATATTGTGATGGCCATGCAAACAGATATTAACAGTACAGACAATGATGATGACATCAAAAGTTACAAAAACAGCAAAAACTGTAAAATATAATATTCCATGTTATTTTTCAAAATGAAACTTAAAGCGCTTCATGATCCACAACCCTGCATCCATAAATGAGTATATTTTAAACTCATCAAGTATATTAAAAAATGGTGTCATACAGTAGCTGTAAGAAACTCTGATTAAAATGTCAGAATCAACTGAACATTTTGGAATGGATCTATTTTGTAAACAAATCAAATTATAAATTAAAAGATCACGAAACGCATTTAAGTTTTATTTTAATTTGTTAACTCTTACTCATATATAAAAAAGACACCATCTCATGTCCATCGCACATCTGTATGTAGTTGCAAATGAATAGTCCATTCAATAACAAGAACACAGCTCAAAAGAACTGAATGAAAGTGAAATGTTTTTTTTTCCAGTGGAAAAGAAGAGTTAATTTTGTTTCCTAGGCTTACCAAAGATCTTCTCCATCTTTTCCGTGTTTAATTTTGGCTTAGCCTCTGCTGCTCCATTTGCATTTGAGCAGGTCCCAGTGAGGGAGTGGGAGGCCATCTCCTCCCTGCTAAAGGTTTTCGCCGTCATGTCTTGTAGATACTTCTGTGCAGTGCAGTTTGTAGTGCTGTCGATGACTGACGAATACTTGGGCGATAGAGGTTTCTTGTTCTGTACAGTAATTAAAAAAACCAAAAAGAACACAGCAATTAATGTATTTGTAAAATCTCAAGTGTTGGCATTTTTATTTGAGTATTGTTATATCCCCTGAACTGCTAACCAGCTAAATACTGTCTCTTAATGAGATCCTTGGAGCCGGGGACGATTGTCTGGCGTCACTTGAATGCATGCATGCACCATAGGAATGGGGACATGTAAACAAAGCCATTACGTTTTAGGTCTACTACATTCTATGAATTAAACAAGCAAAATAGTGTGCTTCCACAAAGGTTGCCTTTTTCGATTACACAGATTGAACAATCGGATAGGGATGAGATCCATGAAGCTACCATAGGAATGTGCACATGTAAACACAGCATTGTGTAATTATCATGTGTCTTTAGACATAGGTCTGTCCATTGGATTGGAATTGATAACCTTGCCCAAAGCACCTACCTCATCACTTCGCGATGGTGACAATTGCCTTGATGGTGTGGAACTGCCTGGCTGTAGGTGGCTTTTGATCTGTTTTAGCAGATCTGGAAGTTCTGGAATACAGACAGTTAAAAGAATGAAGAATTAAGTCAACTGAACAAGGACATTTAGGTTAATGTAAATTTCCCAACTATGGCAGTGTACAGCATCAAGCAACCTCAGGGGATGTTTGATTCTGTTTGTTTACAAAATTAAGTTTCAAATACAGATCAGTTTCAAATACATGTACATTGAACATGCATATGTAAATGGATACAATGTGTTGGACATGAACTTGGATTAAAAGGGCTCTGAATTTTTGCCTTGAACTGTTTTTCCAAGGGGTATTAAGGCAATTTATTCTGCATCTAGGCAACCATATAAAAAATGCATGAAACGGGGATCAAAGCAACTTTTATTTTTAAATGCACATAAGTTCTAAAATTGGGACACTCTGAATGAACTATTTTCCATATTAATGCAGACTGATGATCTTTGTTGTGGCCAAAGTATCACGGCCCATATATGTGCCACATCAGTGCAAGTATGCACAGCAAGCTGTTAATTGCTTTGTTGCGGGCACACCAACAATGCCTTTTTGAATTTCTTGTCCTGCATGTTTTGTTATATTTTGCAATGTAATGTAGTAAGCATCAGATGAAATGAAACACAACTTCTCCTTACCCTTTATGCATGCCAAAGTAGACACCAAGGCATCTTTTTCTTTGGTGACTTTAGCGAGCTGCGCCTTCAACTCATCAATCTCTTCGGCCAGTCGCTCTACCTCTGTCTGTTCAATCTTAAAAGGTTTCAGACAATTACATAGGATGTAAGTTCAAGCAATAAATTGAGCACAAGACATGTTTGACAGGACATGTAATGCAATGTACCTATGCCATGTTATACATACGACAGAGCATAGTATTCTGCCGCCACTTATTTTGGTCTGTACAAAGTCTATGGAGAGTAATGTATATTGTTAAAAAAAATTCTGACAAAATTGGAAATGTTTCTGTCCTACATTAATGTTTTTTCCAAAGAAAATTGTAACGACTGATCTTCTCTGAGAAAATCTATGATTAAAAAGTGACGTCAGGATGCAACATTCTTTCTAAAAAAAAAAGAAGAGAATATAACCTTACAAAATTACCATTAATACACAAAGACTTATTCTTTACCTTCTTTGAAGCCTCTTTCTTCTTCACCAGTAGATCTACTAGTATGTTGTCTCTTGTCGGAACGGCCTTCTTTACTTTCTTGAACTATATTAGAGATGTAAAGTAAAACCAAAATTTAAAAAATAATAATAAAAAAACCACAAGACAGAACTACAGCTAATTCCTTGCCAACTTTGCAGCAACCGCATTTTCCTTAACCCTTCAACAATCAACACCAAAGGAAGTAATTAATTTATTTGGAACAGCAGTTGGCAGCACAATCCATCGTTTTCTTTGTATCCTGCCAGCAATTTTAGTCTGGGACGTTTTTGTTCCCAACATTTTTTTTGCAGCCGCTTTAATTGCCTTCCCCCCTTTCAACAGTGTTCCGCGTGACCTACCCCCGAAACCCCCCCCCCCCCTCCTTCAAAAAAAAAGAGAAAAAAAAAAGGTCCTCGCCCGTGAAGTGTGCGACGTCTGCCGCCCTGCTAAAATTACGGTCGTGGAGAACTGCACTATATACATTTACAGCTACGGTCGAGTGTGAGAGAGAAATATGAGGTCAATGTAGGCCAATTTTCTTGAAAAAACTGTGGTTCAGTGAGAAATAATGCCATGGCCGGCAGTGGGTTTCACTAGTTCATTTCCAGATGATACAGATGTAAGCATTAATCCAATCACAGACAATTTAGTATGCTGATGATCGATGCCTACTGTGTGGTTAATTTGATAAATGTATTCATACTTGTGCCTTGTTGGATGCACCACGCTTCTCATCAGGGCAATGACTTTTCTTGCATGCATAGTTGTGATCACTCCAAACTCATACAAGTGTGCTCTGATCTTCTTCAAGAGAATGTCAGACTCTGGTGGGTGAAGCTGCTTAATAACAGACATCCATCGCGGCATGTGTGATCAATATTTCCCCTATTTGATTGATATTTCCCCTTAAGTCTATCATTCAAACAAGTTAAGGGGAATATATACATGTATATGTGCAAGGATATGATACATGACACATTACTGTTACAAAATGGACAACAAATGGACAACAGATATCAATACAATTTACCCTGTTAGGATGTTTAATACAGTCCATAGAAACATAAAAAGTAGCTGATGGAGCAAGGCATTGCAAAAGAAGAGAAATACCTGCATGTAAAGTGAGCCAGACAAGGAATCTTCTGTACATAACTTGGTGTCCTTTTAAAGCATATTTCTCATATTGAGCAGGGAATTTTTACGAACCTCAAAGTTGTCCTTGAAGTTTGTCCAAATCATTGCAATATGACATAGAAAAAAATTTCAAGACCGAATTTTAAACCCCCAAAACAAGTTGTGTTAGGGTGGACACCGTTATGTACAAAAAAGGTTATACTAATCGTTTTAAATTCGCTTGTAAAATTTGGCATGACAAATTAAAAATGTTTCTTAAAATGTTGCACTGACCCATAAATATAAGAAGACATGGTTAAAAAAAACACTGATTTAATTGTAATATTTTTAGGCAAGGTGAACTCCGGCAAATAAGCGTACATAACATGGACACCAAAACTGTATACATTTGTGGGGAAAATTAATTGGTCTTTACCCGCTAGTGACAATAATGTTTTAAAACATTTGAATAGTTACGACCTGTTTCAATACTAATTGTAAAACCCCCACTGATTTAATTGCAATATTTTTAGGCAAGGTGAACTGTGGCAAGAATGTTAATTTTGTGGGGAAAATTAATTGGTGGCTAGTGACAACATAATTGGAAAACATTTGAATAGTTAGGACCTGTTTTAATAGTAATTGTAATTTAATAGTTTTAATTGATGACCCAAATTATATCTTAATACTGAGAAAGAGGTAATTTTTCACCCAAAACTTTGAATCTAAAAAAGGCTTCTTAGTTTGGGTAGAGGAAGTTATGACAAAAGGGTATTCGCTGCCCCTAGGTACAATAATCTCCCACCTTGGAATAGTACAAATTTAATCTTAGTTTAGGTAGAGGAAGTTATGACAAAGGGGTATTCGCTGCCCCTAGGTACAATAATCTCCCACCTTGGAATAGTACAAATTTAATCTTAGTTTGGGTAGAGGAAGTTATGACAAAGGGGTATTCGCTGCCCCTAGGTACAATAATCTCCCACCTGTTGGAACAGTACAAATTAAAATTTTAGTTTGGGTAGAGGAAGTTATGACAAAGGGGTATTCACTGCCCCTAGGTACAATAACCTCCCACCTTGGAATAGTACAAATTTAATCTTAGTTTAGGTAGAGGAAGTTATGACAAAGGGGTATTCGCTGCCCCTAGGTACAATAATCTCCCACCTTGGAATAGTACAAATTTAAATTTTAGTTTGGGTAGAGGAAGTTATGACAAAGGGGTATTCGCTGCCCCTAGGTACAATAATCTCCCACCTGTTGGAACAGTACAAATTTAAATTTTAGTTTGGGTAGAGGAAGTTATGACAAAGGGGTATTCGCTGCCCCTAGGTACAATAATCTCCCACCTTGGAATAGTACAAATTTAATCTTAGTTTGGGTAGAGGAAGTTATGACAAAGGGGTATTCGCTGCCCCTAGGTACAATAATCTCCCTCCTGTTGGAACAGTATTCATATTGGGGTATTCATATTATGAAGAAAAAAAATTAAATTGTAGACTTGAAGATATGATGACCCCTAGAATTGATAATGGGTGGTTCCAGAATTTTGACGATGCTTTCGCGTGACACCCAAGCAACGTCGTCCACTCTGGGCCATGTATAAATCTCCCCAGTAGCCTTCAAGAATCGCACCTCTGCTTCTTCGCGAATACAATCAACATCTTGAATCTGAAAGATCAATGAATAGGAACTGTTATATTACACAATAATTTCAAAATACAATATGTATTAGTATATAATAATAATAATAATAATTTAGGAGGCTAATCATCCTTACTAGCAGCTGAGAAGCTGAATTGCGAAGGACGCGGCTACAACGTGTTCGAGAAGCAGGCATGCAAGGGCGCCTTTGGCAGCCAGCCACATCAACCCATTATGACCACGGAGCACAGCCTGAGATCGAAAATGTCTGATTTTTCCGGAGGGAGGAAAACCGGAGGGCCCGGAGAAAAACCCTCGTGGCACAGCAGAGAACCAACGCACAACTCTACTCACATATGGCCTTAGCCGGGTTCGAACCAGGGTCACATTGGTGAGAGGCGAGTGCTTTACGCACAAGCCAACCATGCCACCCCAACTACTACAGGCGAGACTTATCTTATGATTCTCATAGTGATACCTAGAAGGTAGTATTTGAGCTGCAAGACCTCATGTCTTCATAATGGTATAAAATATGGAGTTTCCAAATGTGATATAATATGATATCATGTTTTTTGCAATTACTCACCAGACCAGCAAAATATTTGGTGTTTTCTCGGCGACTTTCAGCCTTGAACATGACCAACACATAGTCCCCGTATTTCCCAGCTGTTAATGTCTCCACATGTACTTCACTAGTGCCTTGATTGTCAGGAGAAAGTGAGGTGGCTGAAGGGGTCGCCTTCTGAGTTAGGGGCTGCAGCTCAAGCTCATTTAGGTCTGGATCATCTGAAGGGGAGATGAGGGATGCTGATGTCTCCTCTTGTGTTTGGGATTGCACCTCTGTATCAATGTCAGTGGCCTGTGGGTCATCAGTGTGGAGGGAAAGAGCTGCTGATACCATTGCTTTGGTTGGGGGTGGTGCCTTCTTTATGGTAATGGTTTTCCAAGGCCCTGTGATATCTTTGTTTGGACAGGATGAGCTTTTACCATCTTGACAAGCTTTGCAAAAGCAGCTTCGCTCCCGAACTCTTATCACATAGGGCTTCATACCCATGACGCAGTGTGTTTTCCTGGTACCCTTCACAGATTGAACTTGGCTCCTCTCTGGGCGTACCCTGTTAACATCTTTCTTCTCAATGTAAACAAAGCGCCTCTTGGTGTGGACATGTCCTTCTTTGTCTTTTGGAAGAGACAGTCTATCTTTGCATGCAGTGTAGAACTCCAACGGTGTTCCTGCATGCACCTGACCAGAAGCTACAGCCATAGTGATTGACTTCTTTAGAACACCTATTTCACGATCACACGGTCCCTTGCCATGTCGACTTCCAAAGAAGTGCTTTTCGCTCGCTATGTCAAAATCTTGCATCGAGTATGAGACGTCTGCAAAGTTGGTTTTACTCTTGTACTGACTAGCACAGCCATCAGAAAACTGGATGACTTTTGCAACTGGAACACCATCTTTCACCAGCATCTCAATGGCGCGGCCAACAAACAGATGAACAGCATGTTGATCGTGAGTTAAATCATTACTGATGAAGACGATAGAATCAGTAACGGTTGATGAGGGGCATTCTAAGCAGTTGTAAGTTGCCACAATTGAATTGATTGTGCACTGGACATTTGTCCAGTGGTAGCCTTGTGGAGCATCTTGGGCTTTGCAAGTGTAGTTCTCTGCATAGTCCATGCAGAAAATTACACTATTGTTTGGAATATCTGATGTTATGAGCTTATATTGTTGATACTGCCATTTTGCATTGAAGAGATGGCACGAAAACGGCTCCAGCTGTCCCTGAAGATACTCTACAAACTTCATGAAAGACCCTTCTTTTTGGACTTTCATCATTCTGGTCATTGTTCCTGTCAAAACGGCTGCCCTTTCCCACCGATACCATTGAATTAGTTCAGCCGAGTATTCGTCAAGAAGAGGCACAAGATGCAATTTCAATATGTGAACTCCACATTGTGGGCAATTTCGGTCAAGGCATTTTTTCTTGTACTGGTTGTTTATTTTAGGGCACAAAGTTAAATGAGAAGCACAATACCTATCAGAGATGTTAATGTGGGCTTGACCTTTTGAAGATCCAAAAGTATTCAATGTTTTCAGTCCAAGGTCGACGTTGACACAGTACTCACATAGGCATTCCCTGAATTTGTGTTGAGTGTATGGGACGATGTGCTTTGGACGAATCTTCTTAAATGTGGAGAACCCAACTTTGCTGTTGGGATGCATTTCCTTGTACTGCTTATAGGTTGCACTGAGAGTTGACGCCAACACCTTACGGCCAACCACACCATCATTTCCTACAATAGCCCCTCTTGCATTTGGGATGTTGTGACTGACATCCTCACGGCTGTAGAAATCTGTCACACTTCTTACTGCTTCTTCTGACAAAGCATCTTTTCTCTTCTTCCGTTTTTCCTCCCAACCCAACTCATGACTAGAGCTGATGGCACTGTTGGATAGCTTCCAGCCAACTCCAACATGACGTAGCACTTTCCTACTTTTTTTCTTAGCCATGACTGCTTTGATCATTAGCCTCTTTAATCGCATATCTTTCGATCTCCTAGCTTTTCTCAATCTTGCCATTGTACTTTCAATGGATTCTGTGATTGCTTTTGCAATGAACAGCTTTTTCTTTGCTGCTGGACTCAAGATTGAGAGTTTCTGTTGAATTACCCTCTTCGACTTAGGTGTTTGTGCATTGATGCTGGCAGAAATGACTGAAGCTTTCAGGTTTCGATCAGCTGGTAGACATTGAAGAATTCTCTCTTTACATCTAAATTTAGCAACTCGTTCTTTTGAAGTTGTTCTTGTCTGCAGGAATTCATCAAATACAGGTGTTTCGTCATGGGTGCCGCTGGCTGCAGAATTTTCATCAAGGCTGGCTGGTGTATTTTCATTAACTGATGTGTCTGGATTACCTTTGTTCTTCTTTAATTTGTATTTTTCTCGTCTCTTTTTGTTTATTGCCGGTTTTTTTTGGTGGCTCATACTTTCTCGTTGCTTTCTTTTCTGTTCTCTCCACACTGTCATCTGCTTTTCACATGATTTCCGTGTCTTGTGCTTTTGTTGAGAAGGTTTGTCTTTTTGCCGATCTCGATATCTCTGCTGTCTCGCTCGTTGCAGTTCCCGACAACGTATCTTTGATTCTTCTGATTGTCGGAGACGATATTCTTGCATACGCAACTTCTCATGATCTTTGCTGACTCTGTAAAGATCTTTGTTTTGTTTTATTCTTTCTCTGTATTCCTTGGAGTATTCTTTGGCTGATTTCTTTTGTGATGGCTGGTTGAGTTTAATTCGTGGAAAACAAGGTAAGCTCTTGCGAAGATCCATTCTGGACTACTGGAAAATGAGTTAAAAATATTTTAAGCAAAATTAATAATGCTTATTTCAAATTGTGCAGATTTATTTTTGGGATATCTTTGTTTTCAAACCACTTATCAATTTTTTAATTTTGAATAACAGGTGAAGCTGCCAAAAGGGCAGTTGCTATATTTACGAAATACTATTGTTAGTATGTTACATGAATCATGGGATACATCATAGGAATGGCTGGATTTAAGACAAATATTAGGCCTGGAATTTTGTAATATTAATGCAGACTGATGATCTTTGTTGTGGCCAAAGTATCACGGCCCATATATGTGCCACATCAGTGCAAGTATGCAGTGGTATTGGCCGCCATCTTGCTGCATTAGCATATTCGGACCATTCCATTAATCTATGGGTAGTTGTAGTAGGGAATCGTGGGAATACTCCTAATTATTTATTATTGATTCGTATCGTAATAATGAACCAGTTCTGTACTATTTGAGTTGGCTAGAACACTGACAAATATACACTTTATTTTATAAATGCAAAGAAAAGCATGAGGCGTGTGCGCCCAGCCCAATAACAATCTCCCCTACACCATAATGGTACATTCTGCACATGCGTTGTATGCGGGTCCCTTCCCAGAGTCAAAAAAGATGGCGGCCACGACCGTAAAAATAAAATCTAAAGTTTTTGCGAAAAAAATCCCTAATGTTTACACAAATTTAAGGTCTGCCCAAATGTTACTGATGATTGTTAATAGGATATTCACTACATCAAGCTTTTTTGGACGCTAAAACGTGTACTTTGACGGTCGTTGACGGAAACAAAATGTTTAACAATGCACAAAATCAAAATGGCCTGGCTTAATGGTTGGGAATTACCACCCCTACCGATTCCACTCTGTGCACTAACAAAATGTACAATATCAAAATGGCCTCCTTGGCTTAAGGGTTGGGAATTACCACCCCTACCGATTCCACTCTGTGCACTAACAAAATATACAATATCAAAATGACCTCCTTGGCTTAAGAATTACCACCCCTACCGATTCCACTCTGTGCACTAACAAAATGCACAATATCAAAATGACCTTGGCTTAAGGGTTGGGAATTACCACCCCTACCGATTCCACTGTGCACTAACAAAATGTACAATATCAAAATGACCTCCTTGGCTTAAGGGTTGGGAATTACCACCCCTACCGATTCCACTCTGTGCACTAACAAAATGCACAATATCAAAATGACCTCCTTGGCTTAAGGGTTGGGAATTACCACCCCTACCGATTCCACTCTGTGCACTAACAAAATGCACAATATCAAAATGACCTCCTTGGCTTATCGTAATTTCCGGAATATAAGCCGCGCGGTGTATAAGCCGCACTACCCCAAAATCACCAAAACAAGATTCATGCGTCAACATATAAGCCGCACCGCGTATAAGCCGCACACACAGAGGCCCGCCGGACGCCACTCACTGTTGGTACTTAGCCACAAGGGGGGTCATAAAGGGGGTCATTGTGTTGCGTTCGAGTCAAAATGTATTGAAAGAGACACAATAGCATACCTGCCAACCTTGACAAGTGAAAATTTGTAATACTAATAGTAAAGTTTGGCACATTTTACGCATGTCCGAAATACATGTGCATGTACAGGAATCAACGGCACTGCTTGTGGGATCGATATTTCTTCGACTCCACGTGTTTCTTGACATCGTTAAGGCCACCATGGCTAATGCAGAAATCCGTGCTGCATATTTTACAAAATGCGTGAAGTTCCCCAAGTTCGGTGGCAGCAATAACTGGGTAGCTTTCTGAGTATTTATCTCGAAATTTCTGCACCATTTTTATTTTGCTGTTCCGTTCCCGTATCACTATTTACGGCATATCGCATTCGGGAATGTCGAACGTAGTCCCGCTGGTTGTCTGCTTTCAGCACAACGTACATGTAATCACTACAACGGCAACCAACGAAACGATGACTCATCGCCTGCCACGCGTAACAAATTTTCCTATTGGCTCCTTCCATAGACTACGATATAACAAATTTTCCCATTGGCTCTCTGGTACACGCATGGCTACGATCTACGTAGTGGATTCTGATGTCGCTGGCGCTAAACGTTGCAACGGTTTTTTCAGAAGTTTTGAATAAATCTGTGTGTATCGAGGTCCGCTCACGAAAACTGACAATGACCAGACCATTTTCGCTACGAACAATAAAGGTTTTTAGGTTTCTGCTTCTGTCTGTTTACCAACGATTTTTGCATTGTGTTTTGTTCTTCAAGATTCATACCTCGGCGTATAAGCCGCAGGCAACTTTTACCGTGTCAAAATCAACGTATAAGCCGCGGCTTATATTCCGGAAATTACGGTAATGGTTGGGAATTACCACCCCTACCGATTCCACTCTGTGCACTAACAAAATGCACAATATCAAAATGACCTCCTTGGCTTAAGGGTTGGGAATTACCACCCCTACCGATTCCACTCTGTGCACTAACAAAATCCACAATATCAAAATGACCTCCTTGACTTAAGAATTACCACCCCTACCGATTCCACTAACAAAATGCACAATATCAACTGATTAACACTGAATGCCCACTTACGACCACATGTGGGGTCATAAACCATTTCCCCTGTCTCCAAGACTGAAAACCCTTAGAGTTTGATTAGCGCTTTGCAGACCTCCCCTAATACAAGCTATTGGACAATAGCCCACTGTTGTAATGTAAGTGACCAGCTCAATGGTAATATATACATTTTTATTTTAAGAAATTCATCCCTCTTGTTGGTAAAATCGTGTTTGTTGGTAAATTCATGAATCTTATTATTTTTGGCACGCCCTTGCTTATTAATTTGTTCCTTTAGATTTACCAAAGAGTATGTAAAACAAAATGGACGAAGACGAAATACTTCAAAGTGCTGTTAAAAGTGATGCTGTGCGGAAAATTAGCACTGAGCTTCAAAATAAAAAGAGCAGGCCACCCACCCCTTACCCCGTTTAGCAATTTTCGAGATCTTCGGGTTGTAAATTTGCCAAGAATCTTGATTTGCCCCCCCACCGGCCCCCGCCCCCGCCCACTCTGACAAATCTTGCTACACCACCAACTATCTGTCTTTCTTTGTGGTAAAGGACAAAAACACCAGATGAACTCACAGGTGGATAATTCATTGCAAGTTTGTCTCTGATAATCTGCAATCCGTCTGGGGTTGGCTCTTCTGCTGTCTCTCTTGTGTGGATTAAACCTTTCAATTGTTCGAGTGGCCAATGATCAGTCTGTTGTGGTACCTATTAATTAATACAAATATAAATAAATTTAAAACATTGAGTTCCGAATTTTGGTTCCAATACATGTAGTTGAAATGTAAACATTTTATTCTACAGATTTGTTTTACAAATACCATGTTTTATATAAGGATCTTCAATTTAAAAGTTTGTATTGCATCAATTTACAGATAATAAGTACACAAAAACTGCTATGCTTTGTCTCTGCGTATTATATGCACTAAATAAAACACAATATACCTGTAAAACAATTATTTTTCTGTTGCTCTTACACTGACGAAGATAGCACCCCAATGCAAGAATTACATCACCAAAACCTTCAGCAATTGTTTTGTTGTTAGAGAAAATGCTACACTTTTTCATAATTCCAAGTGGAAGTTATTTTTCTTAAAACATGACTGCATTACAGACATAAAAGCCTTTTCCTAAGAGGAATTTAATACCTTCCAAATTAAACAACTAATAGTTAGTTTGGCTTTAAAATTTGACCCCACAAATGTAATAAAAAACTTTATCTGTAATTAAGTTTACCAAAACAATACGACAGGACATACGTTCGGAAATGTGTACGACGCCCAAACAGAATGTACATACAGTATGTACAACGCAGAAATTCGGTACGTGTTTGTACACTGGACCCAACGGATTAGTGCCAATCTCATCGTCCTGTCTGCACTCGAAATCATAGAAAACAAAACGCTGAAGCTCGCCGTCCTCCTTATCACCCACCGCGGCGCATGGTTCCACCCTCTCTGCCTCCTCCCGCTCTCTCACCACCAACTCATTCAAGTCTTCCTCCTCTCCCCCTTCTCCCCTCTCCCCCTTCTCCCCTCTCATCCCCTACAATATCATCTAAGCTGAACCTGACAGCCTTGTCTTTAGGAATAGGTCTAATATAACATAGGTGGTTCGCAGGTTGATATTCCCGGCAAGTACCGCAATAGATTTCCCCACACTGGTGAGGTTTTTTACCCATTCGCCCGCCGTTACGAATTATCTTTCCACATTTACATTTTCTTATTTCGGAACACGTTGATTTCCCCCCTACTGTTATTTTCTTTTTCTTTTTTATCAATTCTCTTTGCACAATTATAACTCAAGAAACAAATCAATGTGAGGGTTTAAAAAAATAAAAGTCAGAGTAATAATATCAATAATTTTGCACAATTATAGTAACAACAGCAAAGAAAAAGTATCGAATGAGTCTTTCAATGCCCAGTACCATAACAAATATCGAACAAAACAGGGTGGCTGTTTTCTTTGTCTACTACCCTTCTTTTCACATGTATGTCAACGTACTTGGTAAAAAGACGATTCCTGGCATGAATGGTTGTGTAATGGGAAACAATACGTTCATTATCTTTTGCTTTTAAATTCCACTCCGATCTACATTTACCTAATTCAGTCTCAGCAATTTCATTCAACACTAGGTCAAAGTATTTGCAAACCTTCATTGAATCCATGAGACAATCGTGATTGGTTTGAGTCACATCGTCTTCTACCGGCAAGTTACAACCGTAACAATATCTCACGCTAAACTGATCAACTTTCTTTAAAATACAAGGAACAAATATCGATTGGATGAGATTGAACGAAAGTTCCTTACAGGCTTCACGTTCTTTGGAATCGTCAGCTTCTCCCTGCATAGTGTTTTGACATGGTGACTCATCCTTTGGCTCGATCTCATCTACGATCAGCTCATTACCATCTAAACTAGATGGGGGAATAGAGGAAGAAAAGAAGAAGAAAAAAATCCGCAATAATTCCATGATACCCGGTGTAAATTCGATTGTATAAAGACAGATATTATAAATGAATCAGATAAAAACAGAACAAACCGTACCTTCTAAATTATCGGGAAAAACCGCACCATACGGCGGGAGTGACGGTTTCACCTGCTGAGACTTTGGGTCTTCATGGTGTTGCTTCTGCTCCAGCTCGCGCGTTAAGTTTTGGGCAAGGTCCACTCTTCCAATGTCGTTCAACGCCGTTACAAGTTGATCTGCCAATTCACGTTGATTATTGCTTGATTTTTTAAATGTCATTAACATTTCAAAAATCTGTTCTTCAATTCCAGTATGATAGCGTTTCAGTTGTCTAACTTTGTCGTACGAGATGTTAAGAAAAGTAGCGAGCTTCTCCCAATCTGCTCCTAGATGACTACCGAGTCTTCGCAGCAACACCTCCGTGATTACAGCGGGATCTGTATCCGATGGCTGAACTCCAGACGTGGACGATACGTCGTCTTCAGCAGCCTGTTTCAGCTTCTTCTTTTGCTCCTGTGATTAAAATAAAATAAGATAATAGTTTATTTAACATAATACACACATGTTACCACCAACAAAAATTAAAATTGCATGTAAACAGTATCATTTAAAAAAAAAAATAATAATACACACCTCGACCTCTTTTGCTGCGTCGCTGATTGCCGGCATGTTTGCTACCAAGGTCTCCCATTCGTGAATGTTCAAGTTGATGCCCCTTTGAGTAGTCCATAGATTCTTATCCTTGCGTTGAAAGTACTCCCGAATCTTGACGTACACCTGACCGTTAAACGACTCCACAACAACATGCCTAGTTCCCGTAAGATGAAACCGACATGTGGTGGATGGTTCTTCCAGCTTTCGCTTGGACGGTGTAGTATCATACTGCGAGGGGACGGCGTGGTCTTCTGCCCTGGTAATCATGCGCTGGTGTAACCGCTGAAGGCGGTCCGAATCCATATTTTCCGCACACTTCTGTTTTTTAGATGTACACTGTGGATTGTACTCCCGAACTTCGTGAAGACCACCGGCCGTATCGTATGAAAATGATGTTGGTTTCTGGTAGCTGGTCATTATGGATATGTGGTCGGTCGGATGGATGTTAGAATCGGCTGATATAAAACACTGAGAATTTCAGACTGTGATGAACTCGGGAGCGAATGACGTTGTAGGCTCAGGAGGGCTCGATTTATATCCCGAAGAACAAACGATTGGACATGATTCAGAGATCCCACTGAGTCAGTCGAGCTCGAATGGACAGGACCAGTCACAACAACTTTCATCGAATTCAATTACAGTTGATGTCCAATGTCAATGTTTTCAGAAAGACAGCAGTGACCGCGATGAAAAAGATTCGGACAGTGATAATACATATGACCCACTGGAATCCAATAGTGATTCTGATTCTAATTCTGATCAAGACACATCAGATAAGGAATCCACACTTTCACCACATTCCAGCCTACCCACAGATGAAGAAGAAACAGAAAAGCCCTATAAAAAGCCGTACAGGTTTTGTATATTCTGCAAAACCGCGAAATCGAAACTTTCTCAGCACATCGTCAAGCAACACGCAAAAGACGACCGAGTCAAGGCTGCATTGAAACTTCCTCCACATGAACAATCGTCAATGCTCGAGCTCTTTGAGAAGGAGGGGATTTTAGAACTAAATAAATTGCAGGCTAAAACGGCAAACCCTTCATACCATCGTGAACGCAGATCAGCTAAAGATACTTCTTTAGTGATGTGCAATATTTGTTATGGATTCTATTCCCGGTCATACATTAAGCGACACAGCAGCAGTTGCCAGGGAAAGTCTGAGAGCTGCCAACTATCAGCTCCCATACCAGTTACATTACTACAATGTGATGAAGATTATGGAGGGCAATTTGTAAGCGATGTTTTGATGAAGTTTAGACAAGACAAAGTTGGAAAAGTTTGCACCAGTGATGCCGTTCTGCTGAAGATAGGACGGCGGCTGTGGTACAAGCAGAAAAGAAAGGTTGATAAAAAAGTAGAGGTGAGAAAATCTGTTATGACAGATATGAGAAGGATGGCCAACCTCTATCTGCACATGCTTGACCAAGAGGAACAACTCGGACCCTTTAAAAAGAAAGAAGGGAATATATCCGACTTGTTCGTCCGAGGTAACTTTCACCATCTAGAGCAGGCAATTGATGTATATACATCTCGTGGTGACTCAGGCGAAGGAGACGATGTAAAATCAGGGTTGAAGTCGTCGTTGTACTGGCTTCTCAAATCCAGTTCTAAGATTTTAAAGGCACTGTACCTAATTGAAGACGCGGATCAACAAGCAGGCAATATTGACACTTTTGTGTCGATTTTAGAACTTAACAAAAATTACATGTTCGGTGACGCCATTTACAAAGTGAACCAACAGAGACAGATTTGCCTGAGACGGCCTGAAGAATTGCCAGTCGAAGACGACATTAAAACATTTAGAAAGCACACCCTTGAAAGGATGCAGGAAATTACATCTGACGAATACGACTTCTGGGATTCCAGCAGATATGTAGAGTTAAGAGACTTGGTTGTTTGCCGCCTGACGCTATTCAATGCGAGAAGAGGGGGTGAGCTATCTCGTTTACTGAGTCGAGAGTGGGAAGATGCTGAAAAGGGTGTCTGGCTAGACACCAAACAAGTTGAAGCTCTTGATGACCCCATTGATAAAGCTTTGACAGAGACCTTCAAGATAGCATACCAAAGCGGGAAGGGTAACAAACACCTTGTCCCTGTTCTCTTTCCGAAAGACACGATTAAACCCATCAGAAGATTATGCAACAAGGAGGCTCGCTCTGTTGTGTCAATCGCGGAGGAGAACCCCTTTCTATTCCCCAGTACAAACGGTTCTGACAATCATGTATCTGGATGGCATGCTGTTAACAACGTGTGTGATAAAGTGGAACTGGTTAACAAATCTGTTGTAACAGCGACCAAAAATCGTCACCGAGTCAGTACCATGTTTGCCCTGATGGATGTACCCGAGCAAGACCGGCAGTTCATATACAAACATCTGGGACATTCTGAAGAGACTAATCGGAACATATACCAGACACCATTGGCACTCAAAGAGCTCACCGTAGTTGCGAAGAGATTGCTCACTATAGATGAAGGTGAGACAACAACGTAATAAAAAGCCAAATATTCGTTTTTGTGTCTGAAAAGTATATAGTTCTTATGAACATTGTTATTGAAGGAACATATTATTTGTTAATTGTGGAATTGTACGACTCATCTCTCATGTCATAGCAATTGTTCAAGTTGAGTTGTTAGTGGATTATATAATTGGATAGCAATGTATCTTTTTTATTTTCTTTAAAGAAACCATGCCCTCTTGCAGTGGATCTACAGTCCGTTCAATAACGACCAACTCACCAATGACCAGTCAAAAGGAAGATGGTAAGTAGGCTAAACAAAGAATCACAGTTTCTGTAAAGGGAAAAAAATACCAGAACAGAAATAACCAAACATACATGGAAGGCTGATGTCTAACTGTTAAAAACAAAAAGTGGATGTGATACAAATGGTGAAATTTAAATGATTTGTGGAAATCTTGAAAACCCAAGTTCATCGACTTTAAATTGGTAGTATTGACTTGGTTTTTTCCCCCTTTTTTATGACACCGTTTGTCCATTTTCTTTATAGAAAATATGCCATCCTGCGGTGGATCCACAACCCATACATCAACGGCCAACTCACCAACGACCAGTCAAAAGGGAGATGGTAAGTAGCAAAGATGGTATAGAGTGCTGTGTATCAAATAAACTACCGTCATGTAGATTACAACAATGACTTTTTTCTCGGTTATCTTTGTCATTTAGAAATGAGTTCATCCACATCTGTCATGAATGCCGCTGTTTCTCATCACACAGGACTCAGTGGTGAGTATTATACAAACTTAACTTAGAAGGTTTTTTGCGCATACCAGCACCGTCAAAAGTAACATGCTAATACGGCATCTGCAAATTTGGGGACCACTCGATATTCCGACAGCCCGTTAGTCCAACAGCTCAATAGTCAGACGACAACTTTTTTGGACTCATTATTCCGACAGCGCATTTAATAGTGCGACAGCTCTCCAGTCCGACAGCTTCTTGGTCCGACAGCTCTTTATTCAAAAACTGTAATAAATTAGATACGGATGGTTTTTACCCCGAAATGGGCCCCCAAAACCCCGCAAAAATGGACTACAGCAGTAATTTCTGTAACCGTTTTGTGGCACGTTAGGTGAAAATTGGTTCTGAATTTGCACAAAAAAGGAAAGGTTTCCTGTGGTTGCTCTGAATGGACACCGCACATATATACTTACACAAATAATACCATGAATATTCAAGGTCTGTCCCCATAAAACCGGGATTATTCACGTAATGTTCACGTGCTATTTGCGATTTTGGGCAAAACCGTGAATATGTTACCGTACTTACGTGCGGTGCCCTTCAGAGCTACCCTTCCGTATTTCACCACACAACTCATGACCGATTTTCACGAATCGTTCAACAAAACGTTTAACTGCAGTGCGTTTTTTGTTTGTTTGTTTGTTTGTTGGGGTGTTTGTTTGTTTGTTTGTTTGTTTGTTTGCCATTTTCTGTTAAAAAAATATTTAATTTAATAGTTAGATTTTTGGACTTAAGAGCTGTCGGATTAGAGAGCTGTTGAGCTGTCGGACTATTGAGCATTTTTTAGCACTTTTCCGACAGCTCCATTAGTCCGATGCAGCCCGTAGGATTACATGTTTCTATTCAAAATAAACGACTTCATGAAAATTATAATGACTGTTCAAATTTTTGTTTTCCATACAGGACGCACTTACGTAAGATGGAAACCTGAACAGACGAGTTTGGTAACCACTTACTTTCAAGATTATCTGGATGGAAATGCTGAAAAACAACTTCCAGGTAAGAATTTATTTTATTTGATTAAAATGCTTTTTAAATGAAACACTGTACGTCCTTTAAATTAGGTCTACATATAGTTGGGCAGTATACTGTCCGAAACATTGCGAACTACCCTCAATATACCCTCCCTAGTTCTTTCCAGAAACTTCCTTCTTATGAATAAAATTAAATTCAACTTAATTTAATCCAATCAACAGTGTGCAATTAGTTAGACACAATGATGCATTTTTGTGAATATTCAAAAAGGTGACTTACATGTAGTGTAAAGTTATTGCATGAAACAATGTCACCTTCGAGGACACTGTGTTCAATATACCGCCAATCAGATCATTTTTATTTTATTTGCAATTGAAATTAGCATAAACAGCATAGCAATTTTACATATTGCTTCCTCGAAAACGTTAGCACATGTGTTTGACTGATTTGTTTGGTTTTACTCTTGAAAACTATTTTCTTAAAATTATACTCGGGTTGAAAACGAGCCGTTCTTAATGATCAAAATATTTTAATGAAAGGTGATTTCTTAGATACAAATTTCAATGGTTGTTGTGATACAAATTCTAATGGTTGTTGTGAATTTTGTTCTTTCATTTTGCAGGTCGAAAAGACATCCTTAAGTTTCTGAATCAGCACCCAGACTTTCCTCATGACTGGCGGACAGTGCACAGCAAAGCTATGAATGAAGCAAACAAAATAAAACGCCTTACTCGCAAACGACGGAAAGAATGGGAGGGCTAAACACTACATGGTCTTTTGCTGGTTTGTAAATGGTCACTGATGCTTTCTGAAAACTACCGATAATATTAGACTTCACATAAACATAACAAATTTCCCCCGTTCTGTGCATGTATTATAATACATGCACAGAACGGGGGAAATTTTTGAAAATTACAAGTACAATAGAAATGCATATACTCTTCCTATAAGGCATACTCCCTGTCAATGTTGGTTTTTACCCTCATATTCGGTACTTCCCCGAGTGCTTGGAGAAAAATCCAAGCTATACTCTGGTGGGATTCGAACCCACGACCTCCGCATTCTAGAGCAGATGTCTTAACCACTTGACCACCGAACTTGCTCGATGACGAGTGGCCAGTTCGAATCATTTGATTAGCAGCGGGTACCGCAAACAATTTAATAGATGTTATATTTGCATCGGTGATAAATAATATGTTGGTTTTTACCCTTACACCGATGTGTGATAAGCACTGTATACTCAGTACTCCCCGAATAATTTGAATCGAATCATTCGAATCATTGATAAGCAGCGAGTACTCAGGAAAATATAGTACACTGGAACTTACACTCAATGTCGATTGGGCAGGTTATTGTTTAATTAACTTTTTGCTCGTTAGTCCACCTGTGATATTTGTTTTTGTTAAAGTTGTGTTTCGCTCTGTTTAAAACAAAAACATGCTTAAGGAATTTGAAGACTGCTTACGTGTAGTTCATAACGCTGTCCCCGTCCCAATTCAAATCATGAATTATAAATTATAACAAATAACAGGGCCAGTGTAGATACTCATCGCATGTGGTCCTTATTTCGCCCGTTTGTTTATGATTCCCTTTTTTAGTCACGTTAAAGGGAAATATAACTATATAAAATGAATGACCTTCATTTCCCCTTTGTGAACTAATTTCTAGAGTTTTGTTTGTACTGTTTAGACTGAAATTACTATTTAAAAGATGGAAACGAGATTGTAGACTGATGGAAATGAGATTGTAGACTGATGGAAACGAGATTGTAAAGCCTACGTCGGTAAACTAATGACTTCCAATCTGACTAGAGTGTTTCATATTTTATTCTTGCATACAATTTTACATGTTAATTGTTTATTTTTTAGCAAGTGCATTTTTCTACGATTAATTGTGTTAGCGCCCTATAGCATGCCTGAATGATTAGTGCGCGTTATAAATGTTTGTATTATTATTATTAGTATTGTTATTCAATTTCACTCAATCAGTGTAAGTGATTTTCCAAGGGTATACAACCAGTATGCAACCAGACCTGGCTATAAGTGGGACCTATAGTTAATGCATACAGTCACCCAGACATTTTGAAGATCAGTCTTTACTGTTATTTCAAATTTTTTCAGAAAGATTGAAAGTTTGAACTAAATTGTCTTAACAAAATACATTGGATATGGCTATTTCTGGTTTTATAAAACAGTTGAAGCCTTTACTGAAAGATGCATTTTGTCTAAATCTATGCCACTATTTGATGGTTACAAATATAACGTGTTCAATGTTAAATTTTCAGTCAATCGGGCAAAGATCGGGACATGCATCTTTCAGTAAAGTTGAACTTAAACCTTTCACTTTAACTTCTTCTTCTTTTAAAGTGTACAGTTTGCAAGTCTGACATGTATTCACTTATACGTAGGAATTAAAACGCTCTTTGCATTTTGGGGTATTGAATAAGTTTTTTTTCTCGTTTTTTTCTCGTTTTTTTATGCTGCGGTATTGGGCATTCGTTGAAAGATACGAACCATGACATTGTTTTATCATTTTTTTATTTGATTTCTTTTATTGTACTTTCAGCTTTAATTTTGCTTTAAAAAATATATTGTTATTCAAAGTATATACACCAATTTAGGATAGTAATTATGTCACTTTATTTCTAGTAAAATTAGTCAGTGATCACCGTGCTTTAATTTTTAAAAGATATATGAAATTTGTGGTGACTGCCGATAGAGTACAACAGTTTGGACATACATTGTAGGACTCAAAATCTCAATGTAAATTTCTGTCATTAGAAAACAATGAACAATACTATCAGCTTTTCATGATTAGAATTACGAAGGACTTGCAGCTTACAATATATTTTGTTGTGACTTAATCCTACGAGAATTACTTTCAACCCTCCGAGAATTATTTATTTAATTGGGTACACATGGATGGAAATTAAGTATTAAGCCAGTAAGCATGCCCTCTAAAAATGTGTGAAATGCAACTCTTTAAAGAATTATTGAATTCAACACTAGGTTCTGTGTATTAAAACAAATTAGTACCAAAAAATTACACAACGTGTCCGATCGCTTTGGCCTTGTTTATAAATAAACCTGGCCAAAGCGATCGGACACGTTGATATCGTGTCATTTTTTTTTTGGTTCTAAATTTGTTATACACTCTAAAACCTAAGTGTTGATTCAATAATTCTTTAAAATGTTACATTTCATTCATTTTTAGAGGGTATGCTTATACTGGCTTACTTAATTTCCATCCATGTTTTCGTATGGTTGCACAAGACGTGTTTTAATAATAAAATAGGTCAACTTCATTCATGAAGAAAACCTTGGTGACAGAATTGTTACTTTTTGGTGATAACGGTGTTATTAATAGGCAATACAAGAGAAGTGACGGGGTCCTAAACGGCCGTTTAAAACAGGCAGAGTCGTCGCAGTACGATAAAGCACCGAGCCGCCAGGCGATTTGCTTTATTGGTACGGCGACAACCCTGCAAGGTTTTAAACGGCCGTTTAAGATCGAATTGCTTCACTTGTATTGCCATTCATCAATGCCTTTTTCTGTTAATAAAACGAAATAATGTTGAAAATGTATAGAACTTATCTGCTGTGTACGGTAAATTTTCAATTCCTGACACGTCGTCATCATGCTCCGTTTCAAGAATGCGAAGGTTTTCGGATAGCTTTATGCGCGTTAGTAAACACGCTTACAAAGTGCTATCCGAAAACTGCCTGTCTTAAAAAGCTCCAACTAGGTATTTAGTATCAACCATTTAAACACCCAACTTGACATACTCTCCACCAATAGGAAGAGCGAAACTGTATGGGAGTATTTATGAATGTTATCTTATAAATTACAATGTTCACGGTGGATGGAAATAGTACACATGTAATTTCTGGTCGGTTCAAACCTTAATCCGCGGAACAACAATATATTGACTCGAGTAATTACTTCAATAATACGTGTGCAACTTCAAATGTTAATAAAAAGAATGTGTGTTAAAATATAAAGAAAGGTACATGTCTACATGCAGCTAGGCTTAATATGCAAACAATAAAAATCAGAAGGACATCACAGTGAAATGAATGTATACTAGGCTTAGACTTTAAATATTGGTTAAAAAACAATGTTCTCTGTCTTGAAAATAAAAAAAAACCACGAATATCACAGAAAGGAAAATGTGTTTATAGATTTTCTTCTTTTTCGTGGAATGTCTGTCCAAAGCCTAAACGTCGAAGGACACGTACATACAATGACCGTCAGTCCGAATCCAGTTCATCAGTTCCTCTGTTGTTTTCTTCCTCCATGGTTGATCCAGGTGGAAGATCACTCTGGAAATCTCTTAATTTGTTTGTATTTGATAACAGTGAATTACTGTTGTTGTCCTAATGTTTTTATCGTCTTTGCAAAGTGCCAAGATATTGTGTGAGAGGGTATAACTTTGTATTATTAATTTTTAAAAAAAAGTGTCTTTAGCAGATACTTTGTACAAATTGTATTGCTTTATAGGTTTATGCTAATCAGTTTTAGAGTACACCTTGATATTTCCCCGTATGGAGTAATATTTCACCTTTTGAAACCATAACAGCCATAAGGGTAAATATAGATAATAAAGGGGGAAATATAGTATTTTCGCCTTAAAGTGGGTTGTGGCATAATTTTTCCAAAAGGGGAAATTTTGTGAAGCTTAAAGTTATATCTTTAATCGCGCACGCTATCTTAAAACGTACCGAATACCCCTTCTGGGCACAGTTGTGCATGTAATTTGAACTTAGTTTAACATGTGTTACACTTTGCATTGTCCTGTTATAACTTGATTTGTGAAATTTCGCCCTAACGGCTGTTTTTTCCCGTTTCCCTTTATAGTGGGAACTAACGATATGTGCGTGCGTGCGTGCGTGCGTGCGTGCGTGCGTGCGTGCGTGCGTGCGTGCGTGCGTGCGTGCGTGCGTGCGTGCGTGCGTGCGTGCGTGCGTGCGTGCGTGCGTGCGTGCGTGCGTGCGTCCGTCCGTCCGTCCGTCCGTCCGTCTCTCTCTCTCTCTCCGCTTTGCCAACCATGTTTCCTCTGTGAAAACTAAAAACCCTACCTTGTGGCAATCCATTTTAACAACCCTAATCATAGCATTAATGATGTTGAACTCATTGTAATTGAAGCCTGCACTAGCAATGATACACATCGCAAACTTATGTGTCACACTGGATACATCAATTCAAAACACTTCAACCATATGGCCTCAACATCAACACAGGTATCAAATAACCCAGCTACCTTTACCTATACCATTACTATTCACCTATATCACTGCTGGATTTTATCAACTGCCTTGATATATATTTTTAACCTTTATGTTATCTTATCTTATATATTATTACATTTTTTCCAACTGTCTCTTATAGGACAATTTTAATTTAGCTATTTACACCCACACACCTCCATGCACACACCAACTCCTCAATTTGTATGGTGTAACCCCCCCCCCCCCTTTTTGTTGTCGTATCCTTTTGTGTATTGTCCTATTTTTACCCTAGCTTTACTACAAGCTGCCACCTCGGTGTGGCTCAATAATCCCTCCTTTACACTAGCTTTACCACAAGCTGCCACATCTACTTATTATGTGGCTCAATAATCCGTCCTTTGTTCACTTCTGATACTCCTATTGGCTTTTCTAGACTGATGCTTATCTTTAATTGTTCACTATTTCCTGTCTTTTTGGATCCCGCCCCATGATCCTTTGCTTTCCCTTTTCCCTATAAATGGATGTGTTTTTTTATGTTTGTACTTTGTCAAAGCCTCTGATGAAGGTCCGGTTTGGATCGAAAGCTAAGGCCACCCTCCAGATTTAATTTAATTTATATATATATAAACGGGTAGCGAGCAAAGAAAAATTGGCTGATGCTGGAATCGAACCCGCGACCTCTCGATTACCGTACGAGCGCTCTATCAACGGAGCTAACCAGCCCCTATGTTGGTGGGCAGTCCACTTATGCCAATTATCTATTGCTCTATGGGGCCAGGTCAGAGGCCAGAGGAGGATTTTTTGAAGGATTTGGGGTGGTTAGGGCTCTCAGTGTGATTTTTTTTTTCCCACAGATATTAGGCCGCGTCCGAAATGACAGCTTTGGCTATGGTTAGGTCACTGTTTCTTCCTATACTTCAGCATTGCCGCTGCAGCCAAATAGCCATAGCCGTAGCCAAAAATGCTTATTTCGGACATGGCATTAAAATGATTTAAGAATTAGCTGTTGCTATATTTTAATTTCTCCATACTGTGGCAATTCAACTGCTTACCAACTAAAATGACCTATCCCCCTATATGCATGAATGGTGAGTTACTGACCTTAAAGGGGCAGTGTCGTCATGATCAGAGCAGACTTTCAACAGGGCATGGAATCGATGTCCTAGTTTAAGATTAACACAGTGACTGAAAATTACTGGCTCATTTATGCAACAGCAACGGTAATATGACCTTATCATGTGGGGTATTATGGTAGTCACTGAGTTAATATAAACTAGCATTCCAATTCCATGTCCTGTTGATCGTGACGATATACTTTCCCTTTAATTATGTTTCAACCCTAGTACTAGTAGAGCCTTTGGGACATACTTTGAGACAGACGCTGCTGGAGTCAAAATGTCAGGCCACTATAACTACCATTTTTGCAGATATTAAAATGCTTTACTTAACCAGACGTTGATATTTCAGGATTTTTAACCAATAACTGAAATACTGTATGTACCTTATTATTGTACAAAGAAACAATAGAAAAATAAATGTCTTCGTAATGAATTACTTAAACTATACAGCATGACGTACTTTCTATTTATAGTACAGTGGATTTGCTAAAAAGAAGCTTGCAAACAACAAGTCCTGTCAAACAATAAGAACAATTGTACCACTACCTGCAATTTTGGCTTTCTACTGACTAAAGATCACGGATCGCAGAAATGGCAACCGCCGCAGCCAGACCCAATGATCTCTATTATTAAGACTAATGATAGAGGATTGCCTATTGGTGCCTAACAATAAAGGCGTCCACCACAGACTGGCCACTTCTCAGCGGCCACTATTCAGGTTCCCCCCCCCCCCACGAAAAATCCTCATATAGTGCCCCAAAAAACAGAAAAGAAAAGAAAAAGAAAAACCCATACCCCCTGGCCCCCACTGAAAAGCAGTGGCCCCACTGAAAAAGTCCTGGCTACGCCGCTGCCACTACTCAATAAGAACACAAAAGTAACCTGTCCACAGTGGAATGCACATACAAAGGAATGTCTATTGAAAAAAGTGTGGTTTGTGGAAGAACCAACGTGGTATATCTCATGGCTATTGAACGGAAGCCCGCAATCTTCTACCCAGTCAAAATTATGATCTTTCTTCCTCCATGAAATAATATAGATCAGTGGACGACTGGACGGACCCTATCTAATTCTACCTCCATGATCCACCCAAAAACAAATATTTGTTTGTAGTCCTACATATTGTTGTTTTCCCGTGACGTATTGTTTTTGTTCTCGTTCATAGTCTTTAAGCCGAGGCTGGGGAATTATTTCGAAATCCTTTCAATGCATTTTTTCATTTCCTCACTGAGCACTTGGGACAAATGTGCACCTGTTCCAATGGAAGTTACAATATTGGTCATTAGTATCAAATTAACAAATTATTGTCTAAATGCTTAATACTAGGTGTAAATTTAGTTGATACGAGCATGGCGATATCAATATTTCATCTGAAGTGTTACTCTGAGAAAATGTATTTATATCGAATTTTTAAAGCTTGCACTCGTGGGACAAGCGAAGATCATTGTCATTTTTGTCAGGCCAGGAGCACCAGAATACCAATATTCCATCTGAAGTGTTATCTGAGAAAATGTACGGTGTCACCGCAATTAGTCTTACTTATCCTCTTCACCACGCAAAGCTAAAAATTTTTTTTAAATTACTACTGAAAAGAGAATTTTTACATGGTTACATAACAGGCTGTTGTTATCTCAACTATGGCTCAGCCAAGCATGCAGATCATTCATGCACGAAGTACGTGTGGAGGAATGTGCATGCCCGGGCCCCCGTGATTTATTCCAAACATGTGCTCACTGGTTCCCGCTATCTAACAAAGATAACCATTCAAATGCAATTGCAATAGCAGGAAGATTTCGCTTGTCCCCATCGTGCTTACCGCTGCTTATATATGGGTAATAATTTGAACGCGTGGTATTCAAAGATCAGTCACGCTCTATAAAGAGCAACAGGTGTACGGAGTTAGACCGAAACTTCCTAGAAAACCTATTTTTCGTCTCTTCTACGAATTTCCCGAGAACTTGTCGACGTTATTGGCTCGTCATGGATGAGAGCATGAACACGGCAACGTGATGTGCAGTTTTTCCATTGTATGTGACGTGCACCTGAGGAGGTAAGAATTAATCCCGGTCGAGGATTCCTTTTCACCACTGGTCCTGGATCGAGACCAATACACATTCCATTGCTGCGCCATTACTGGCCCAGTACAGGTTTAGGATGCCAGTCAACTCGCCCCCTGGCAAACTCGCCCCTTACAATCTCGCCCCTTACAAACTCGCCCCTAACAAACTCGCCCCTAACAAACTCGCCCGCTGTTGATACAAACTCGCCCGCTGACAAACTGGCCCCTCACAAAAGTCGCCCCCCGACAAAGTAGCCCCTCGGCAAACTTGCCCCTGGCAAACTTGGCCCTGGCAAACTCGCCCCCTACACTCGCCCCCCCTACAAACTCGTCCCCCGTAATGTGGACGCATTTCACACTATTATTTATTAATATTTTTTAATAATAAATTTAATAATAACGGCACAGCCTCCATACCACATGACGAGGCAAAACTGATTTGACTACAAAGTGAGACTGAAAATGAAATGTATAAAGATGTGAAGTTACATAATACTCAAAAGACACACCATTTCTGATAGGAGGACAAAGTGAAAATTGAAGTTTTAAGGATTCACCTGAAAAGTGGCTACAAATGAAAGAGCTACTTTTTAAAAGGTGTTTGGTGGTAGTTCGAGCAAAATCGGTGAAGCGGTTTATAACTAAGTCATGGCTCGTTAATGACGCTTGTCCTCGTGATCGTCTAATTTCGTCACAATTTTACTGCTTAGCAACCAAATGTAATGAAAATGACATTTTAACGAGTCGTAATTAATTAATTAAAGTGAACAAACGAGTAAAATCATTTACAACACATGTACACTATACTGTTTATTTTTAGCAATAGTTGTCACTTTTCTTACAGTTTGTTTTCGATGGGAGGTGGTGATCATTGTGCTGTTTTGGGTTGCAATAATGACCGACGTTATCCAGAAAGGTATGAACTTTGTTATACATAAATGGATTTACAAAATAAAAGATTTTCTCACCGTAAAAAGTAGCATGCAGTCCCGGCCCCTACACGATCGCGACGGCATGCCGACCGGTGCGGGAGGCCACGTCAGTCAATTTATTTACTAGTGTTTTGTGCCCCTCAAAAGCATCCTCTCTACACTGCAGCTTCACTTTTTCTCATTCATGTCATTGCATTTATGTCTTTTTTTTTATTGTCTAATTATCTTAAATTAAAATTTCCTATTCTGGTGACACACAAAAATTAGGTTTTTTAAATGAATGTTGCTCCATCCTACACAAATGTAACATGCCATCTGAACTTCAAATCACTCTTCCAAGTTAATAAAACCCTTTTCTTTTTTAATAGGCATATATATAAAAAAAAATTCCAGAAAACAAAAAGATTCAGAGCATGGTTACCGGGAAGACTACCATGAGCGCGGCTATTTTGAGACAAATTACATTTTTCATTGGGGTCACCGTTTTTGATTAATACTGCCCTCTCTTGACTTCTAAATCGAAAAATACTGCCATCTATTGATAAGGGATAGGGAGGTTCGTGATGCTTTTTGTTCCATCTCAATCAGTGAGGAAATAAGGTTTTTATGAATTTTTTGCCTTTTTTGGCCAAAATTTGATTAAATTTTCAACTTTTTATAAAGGAATTTAGACTTACAGAAGATGGGGGATGCTTTTAAACCTATATTAGTAAATTCCTTGTTCCTTTAAGTAAGAAAACTTTGATTTTGTTCCTGCGCGAGATTGCGCATGCGGTTTGTGGAGATTTTAATTAAGCCTTGAAAAGGCTAATGATGGCATCGATGATATTGATAGAATCTCTGGAGTGATATGCTAGGGTTCCGATTAAGGGATGATGCGCTTTGATGTTTGCCTCAGTAATTCACTGTTTTTACGAATAAAACTTGTAAAAACGTCCATTTAATGACAAACAAATGTATTTTAATTGGCTTTTGATGCTGATATTAGGGAATATCTGGAGGTATTTCTTTCACTTGAGTAGTTGCTGTTCCACCCTGGTTACAGAAGCGAAATAACAGACAACCAGAAAAGTTACATGAGTATAGTATCTTATAGAGAGGCTATAACTCCAGAATGTTAGCACCTGTGAGAATTCTGTTTGCATTTTTGTAATCCATGAATCAAGAGCTTTAATTCAATGTAAAGTTTGACTAAATTTTAACTAAAAATGAATAGTATGGATGGTTATAACTTAACAATCACTTTGACTCCATTGACGACCAAAAGAGTACCAGGTGTAGGGTGTCTTTGGGAGGGCATAACTCATAAACAAAAGCACCTATGGCAATGGCGTTTGCACCATTGACTTTCTCCCACCAAGACCTTTAATTTGATGTATAGTTCGACCATATTAAAAAAAAAAAAATTTTTAAATATAATAAAGCTATTTTATGTAGCTATCCAGGTGATCTCTACAGGTTTCTTTCAATTTTTAAGGCCATGTCCATGTTTTCATGGAATTGGCCCTTAACCAAAATTACTTCATGTCGGTATTTAAAAAAATTACTGTGCCTCTGCGTGGTATTATTTTTCATGGAAAATCAGTGTTTTTCCCAGTAAAATTTTACAGTACTCTCCTTGAAAACATCAATACACCCATTCCAACATTGTTGGCGGCGCTATTTTCAATTTCCCTTCGGTAATCCGCCCGCTACGGGCGGTTTCCTTTCATCGGTCTTGGACGTCAATATACCTCCACCGGCAGAGTGGAATAAATATCCATTGCAAAACAGACGTCAACCGTCAGTGGCAATGGGTATGATTGTGCCGATTATGAATGAAGTCACACAGGGTTTACAATAGCGGTAAGAAATTTATGAAAGAAAATTGTTTTGCTGGGAAGCGAGAGGTTATGGTATGTAAGGGAACAAGTGCGGGTCCAGGCATGAGGTATCCCCGTGAAATGCGTGACCAGGTCCGCCCGAATAGACAGGGAAGAACCCAATGGGGGAGGTGGGGAAGCACATGTACTGGGACAAGTGTTTACCGGGTCCGCCATGACGTATCCCCGTGAAACGCATCGTCGGACCCGTCCAAGTACCGAGGGATGGGATCGGAATGGCTGAATATTGATAGCATAGGTTTGTATATTTTACCCTTTTTTATTCTGTTATAATGTAGCTAAGATGGCACCAAGGGGTCAGGGGGTTACAGGTTTCAACGGAGAAATGGAAAAATTCTATAGGTGGCCAGCTGGGGACAATGGTGCACCTCAATTGGTCTGAGCCATAAGCTGATAATCCTCATTGAGGGCAGACAACATGAACAAAGATGCATCAGGAGTATGCTGGATATATACAAGTCCAAGAAATTGTGATCCGTATTTGTGGTTATTGATACATTTTATTTATTATTTCACGTTTGGATTTTATAAAAACTATGAAGGGGTGAGGGGATTCAATGTTGACGTTAGCGTTCTAAGACTTCACTGTTTACTAGAAAAGTGTTATCTTTATTTTTATTTACAACTAAACAATTCTAATATCTCGCATAAATCCGTTTTCAATTCCGTCTGGTCCGGCTTGCTGATCACCATAGCCAACAGTTCCCAGTAGATCCAAGTCAAAGCATACTTCTTGTGTCTGATACTTGGATTGGTCATTCTCGATACTGAATTGGTCAAAATCATCTGGTGCCGATTATATTCATGTTTGATACTGAGTTGATCAACCACCAAAAGTTGATGTAATCTTTGCATTAGAATATCTTTTTTTATCATCAGTCAACTTAAAAAAAAAACTCAAAAGAATTCAATGTCTGGCAATTTTAGAGTATCTGCAAGTTCTCTGGTAACAACCATGGTGACTGCTATACTTCATAATATATTTCGTACAATCTAATTTTCGTACCAGCGACCAAATGTACTTGTATGCCTTTCCGAGTTTTTTTTTTTACGGAGCACACACCACAATCTTTAACTTAAGGATCACATCATAGACAATAACTTAAAGTTTACGGCTTAACTTTGAGGACACACAATGCCCTCGTTGTCTTAAGCCCCTCCCCTTTTTTGCATAAATTTGCATATTAAGTGACCCAATCAGACGCTTATGCCTACTCATCTTGTCCAATTTTATTGGCCTACATGGTAATTATCCACATACTGAATTGCGTTTTGTGGATCATGGGTATTATAGGAACCTGAAAACTCCTTGTTGATGGGGTGTAAGAGTGCGTGGGAAGATTTAGATAAATTTTGAGACATAAATATTTTGAAAGTTAAAGAAATTTTAAAAACCTGATTTAAATTTTTTTAAATCAGATTTTTTTTTAATAAAAAAATTTGCCAACCCTGCTGTGGGCTTAGTACGGAGCCTTGGGGTACAGAATAGTCGAGAATAACAGGTCTGGAGATAGTCTTGTCAGTGAATCAGAAAGAGCAGAAGATCTTTTTGCCTAGTCCCGATGATGAACGAGCCTTTCCTTTGGACACATTAGTTTCTCTTGCCACTCACTCCAACCATGAGCAGACACGCCCTCCTCTACCATAGATGTTTTATGTCTTGTTCCGCCATCAGTATTTCTGGGTCTGTTGTCTCTAAGTCCTTGGTTATTTTTCTTCGTCTCTCTCTCAGTTTTCATGGAGACATTGCGACCGTTCGTTTAATTTTCTGACTAGGGCCAAACAAGCCTTTCCTTTGGACACATTAGTTTCTCTTGCCACTCGCTCCAAAAATGAGAATACATGCTTTTGTGGTGTGTCTACTTCCATAGTAATGCTCAGATGTCTGTTAATTCGAGAGAATTAGTCTCAAATGACGGTGTGACAAAAAAAAATACATATCGAGAAAAAAGCCAATCTTTTACTTTGGTTGCTACCTCGCAAGTATTTGTTGGGCTTGGTCTCAAACAGTTGGGCACCATCAGTAGAAATGTATCAATGAGTCCCTGTCCTTTGTTAAATAAGTGTGGCGTTTGGTTGCACTTGTACGCAACCATTAATGCTGAATGGGAATCGATGGTTTTGTCTACCTTTGTTGCATATGAATGTCACTTGCTCCATTATGGTATTCCATTATGTGTATGTTGAGAATTGCACCAAGCATTCATTATGCATAGTTGAAGTAGCAAGATGTTTATGTCTTCTCTTGTTTAAAAATCCCGACCTTGGCCCTGTCTCTATTTCCCCCCCCCCTTTTTTTTTTAAATGACCGTTTTCTTTTGGCTGTCTACAATAAGTTTGTCTATCAACAACTTTTACACTTGCGAACTATCCAAAACATAGTGCTCTTACGTGAGGTAAAGTGTATGTCTTTACCCCGGGTATCATACCGGAAAAGAACTTTCTCACACTTGAAGGTCATGTACAAGAAAGCCAGGAAAAGAAATCCAAATTCCACACCATTATCTTCTCCCTCAACTCTCGCATTACACCACCAGCCTAACGGCCCGAGCACGATTGCCTATAGTGAATTTTCTATAACATAGCTGCATTGCTGCCCTTGGATATTGTCACTCCCTCATCCACCAAGTAGTTGACATGTTGTTTGACCCCCTTCACAGTGAATGCTGAACATCCCTTACTTAAGTGGTGTCAGGAAAAACTAAATAGCAATCAAGTCTTGAACCTCCTTGAGACAAAAATAAAAACTTATAAAACTGAAAAATATGCAAAATCCAAGAAACTAATAATTATGAGCTTCATCCAAACTTTCTCAAACTTATACTTTAAAGGTATAGATAAAGTTAACATGCCAACTAGATTTCTAAAATAATATAAACTCATCTCTTATAATTAAAAACATAATTTAAAAAACGAAACTCACTGATTTATTTCAGGAGATAATTTCAAAGCAGCTGGTGTCTTCACTTAACTAAAGGGCACTAATTAAGTGTATGATGCTGGCCTGCTCACTAAAACTAAGGGGTCCATACCGATACGGCTCGGATCCACGAACGGTTTCTGTTTCCTCACCATTGACGTTTGGATCTGCAATATCAATATCTGACAAATCTCCAGACGTGTCGCTTTCTTGAGTGAAACCTTCCGAATCTACGCTGTTTTCTTCCCAACTTTTGTGACTACCGTCTGACTCGGCCATGTTAAAATACATACACAATGCGTGTGTTACGATGCAATCGGACCGATCACACACAAAATGCATGCATACGCACGGCTTTGTTGTAGTGAGGTCAGGTACCAGAGTTAGTCAGTCTAATTCTCGACGGCACGGAAAATGGCTTGTGACCTTTGTTTTCAACAGCAATGCGTCATGAGTGCTTCAGAAAAGTCGCTTTTGGGGGATTTTCTTGTCACTTAAACAAAAAATATTTACTTTAATATAAACAATTAAAGATAAACTACCAAAAAATCTTCCAAAAAGTGGGTCAGAACCTACTTTTCTAACGGCACTTTAAGTACAGATGCAAGCTTTGGCTTAAATAAACAAACAGGGGTCTACACAGCTTAATTTAAGACAGTGAAATAACCAGGGGAAGACTCTTATTAGAAAATAAACCACCTTTGTACTGGAAGTTACCTCCTTTATATTCTCACAAAACGGATAAACATGAAAAATTGTACAAATATTAACCGTACTATAGAACATAGATATTACATAGACTATATTAACAGATATTTCGTTAGATAAAACAATCATTCTGGGTTTTTTTTTTTTTTTTTTTTTTTTTTTTAATTTTTTTTTTTTATGGATTTACAAAAAACCATCGAACTTGCGGGCGCCGTTAGGTGTTGTGCAAAAGAACGTCTTGAACAAAGACTACAGATTTCCATGCACTTTGAGAGTTCAATCGATGTTGATTGACAGGTCATTTAATATTACAGTATATAGTTGGGATGTGTGGAAACAGCACAATGCATTCACAATGGTACACAGGGAATACAAATCACTAATCGCATGTACTCGATTAATCATACTCATCTCCCAGGCTTAGCTGTTAATAAAGGAAACACATTTTTTTTACTGGTTAGTGGTTGCCAAAAAAATTCCAAAAAAGCCCTTAAAAAGTGGCGGCCGGATACGACATTCTTTCCGGGAATACTTAGAAATACATTTCTTAATTTGTTACAACACTTAAAATCTCTTGAGCTTCTTGCAATCCTATCTTTAGGCCCTGCATGGTCACTCTTTCAAATGCCTCTGGCAGCAAAACCTTAGAAATGTATTCCAGATACTGAAATTTAAAAAAAAAGAATTGAATAAGATCATGAAAGCTATAGGTTGGGTAAATTCTTGCGCCGGGAAATAAAAAATTGATTTAATTTTGCCCTAACACCGACGTGTGTATAGCACTGTATACTCAGTGCTTTCTGAGTCTCTGTGACAAACTACACATGCGGGACTCGGGTGGGATTCAAACCCACGACCTGTTTACTAGTGCAGATGTCTTAACCTCTTGACCACCGAGCTTGGCCGATGGCAATTGGCTGGCTAGAATCCTATATAGCAGCGGGTTCTGCAATATATTCACCAACCTATATATATATCGCAAAATCCGCTGCTATATAAAATGTCCACTTACAAAAAAAAATCATAAAACAAGTTATAGTTTGCAGACAAAAAATATTTAAAATTATAAAAACAAAGTAAGAAAACAAAAATTACAACTGCAAATAAATAAAACAATGTTCATTTTACACAGGAACAAAAAAATTGGGGAAAAAAGTAAAGAAAACAAATTGGATTAAAAAATGGATTAGAAAACAATTTCTACAATTACAAGGTATCGGGAAGAACAGAAAATTAATAAAATGAATGGTACATTCACGAAATGATTAAAATAAAAAATCAAACTTCAGAAGAAAAAAAATTAAGGAACCAATTTATTATTTACAGGAAAAGATAAGAGAGGGGTGATAGAAAGGAAAAGAAAAGATGAAAACGAGTTGAAGCACTAAACAACGTAGTGCTTCAACTCGTCTATGTTTTCATCTTCTGTCAAATCTACGAATAAAAATTCATTAAATTACAGCTGAAATATCTTCGTAACGATAGCGGGATCTTAGAAATCTGCTGGCTCTCACTCTTCCGAGTTTCCATATTCCCAGTCACCTCATTGTTTTATTTCAACCAATGCAAGCATCGGAAACGTCCTTGATCACCGCATCGATGGCAGGTACCATTGTCTTTAGACACTTCCACTTCCGACACAGTGAGGTTAATCCCTCGGCCAGGAACCAATGGAAAATCTTTCTTTTTGACTTGAACTAGGTATCACAATGATTTTTGTCAAATGTACAGAACTAGTTATTTGTTAGATCCATGTTTTAAAGCTCATTGAAAGAAACATTTTAATACCTCACATGTCCCTATATGACTTATGGTTTTCTAGTTATAGCATTTTATAGTTTACGGAAAAAGAGCCAAAATATGCAAATTAACGTAATTTGCATTTTCCTCCATTTTTGATGACCTGTAACTTAGAAAGTATACATCCGAATTACTTCAACCTTTCACTATACTTTCATTTCTAAGAATTTATTATACCTAATTTTTTTCAACTCAACCAACAATTTACTTTTTAAATTATGAAGAATCATAAACAGCACATTATTCAAATTTCATATGTGAAAACATTGATTTTTATCAAGAAATTTGAATTTTTTGCCTATTTTGAAAGCTTGTATCTTAAAAAGTTTACATCTCACATCCTTCAATCTTTCTGTATTGCTTATTTCCTGGCTCCTTATCGGTCTTGGTGAATTTCAGCCCCAATCAAATTTTAATTTTAAAATTATTGATGACCAAATATTGCATATTATGCATTTTTCATAGTGACGAGTTTGAAAATTTTTTGAAAAATTTCAAGAATTTGCAAGATGGTTACAGTAGAAGTATTTTAAACCAAAACCAACTAACCTGTAACATGTTCCAAGAAATAAACATTGCTTTTCACTGAAAAACACAATTAACAACAATAATAAAGAAATTAAGAAAACAACTCAAATTTGTACTTTTTAGTCAAAAATATTTTTTCTTTTATTCTTTTCACAAATTCATCATATATCGTCACAGCTGAATTTAGGTTTACAATTGTTACCTTGTTTCTTGTAACAGTTCACAAATTTATTGTTATGAAATTAATAATAAGAAGCTTTGAACATATTAAAGGGACACTCACGTCTTTCATTATTCAATACATCATAATACAAAAAGGCTTTAATTTTGCAAGGCATTATATAACGTAAACTGTCAACATACACGTATTTTGCCAAGTTATTAATCGCTGTAATACTAATATGTAAAGTTCCAATGAACCAGTGTAATAAAATGAATACTGATAAATGAATCAATACATCATTAGCAAATTATGGGAAGCATGACGGGTTTGCTCCATTAGAAAATGTGGGCTGTTGCTAACTGCACTTTTGCTTCACAAGTCTTCCCCAGGGCATTAATAAGTAAACAGACTCCCACTGAGTTACTCCTGATAAGACATTAAGCAATTAAGCTCCACTGGACCAAAAGTTGCTGGAACTACTTTTGCCTGTGAGCAGCATGATTGATGTCCATTGCACTGATCTGATAAACAGCAAGAGGGTAATAAATTAGGGGGGATGGGGTTGGTGCAGGGGATGGTACAGCCATAGATATAGGACCACAGAGGTACAGCACACATCCATGTATACACATGAAGGGAGTGGATTGATTCAAATACTAAACAGACATATAATTGTTGACATGCTGCTTATTGGCTGAGTTTAAAACCAAGTTTTAAAAGGTTCCTAGAGGACTGTTGGATGCACATGTATTTTTGGGAAGACAAGGGCAGAAGACTGAACTTTGTTGAGCGGGCAACATTTAGAAAAATTAATTATAACCTTTCCTGTGACAAAACAAAAGAACCACCATGATGCTAATGTTTTTCTTTATGGCAAAACAGCACATTGTTTTATTTAAACATCAAACTGACAGATAAAACAGTATCAAGGAACACAACAATGTACAAATATATTAACATACTGTGACACTAAATACGCTAAATAAAGTTTTTGTTAACACAATGCAAACAATATACATTTTCCGTATATCTACAAGTGAAACGATCCCAATAAAGCTCACAAGGGGTAGCCATCATTTATAACCGGCAAGTATGTGCATGTCAGCAGTTAACATATTGATGACAATAGTTTTTATCATTCATCTGTGTTGACTCCATTTGTTCATAAATAGAAAGGATTATCATGGAATACATACTGCATTGGCAAACACTTCCAACAAAATCAAAAGCACTAAATCATGTAAAATAACACATGAGAATCAAACATAACATTTTTTATCATGCAGTTATGCAAAATGCCATTTATTTCTGATAAGCTTTTTTAGTTTAACAAATGAACAACCTGATATAATTGATGATTTTACCAAATACAAGGGTAGGCCTACTTCCAATAATAATGTAGTGGGGCACATTCCAGTGTATAAAGTACAAAGTGAAGCCATTCTAATGAAATCAGATTTTAATCAGTTGAGGAATAATGACAAATTAAGTCACTAATGAGAAAAATATCTCTTTTAAATCAAGATGTAACAAATTTCTGCAAATCACTGAGTTATGGTTAATCAGATTTTTAAAACAAATTTTAAAAGCCCCCCCCCCCCTCCCCCCAGCCGAACATAACTGCACTGTGATTTGGTGTGCTACTCTGCTATGTATATATTTAAACCCAAGTTCAGTATAATGTGTAGGCAAGCAAGTAATACAGGGTACATGTACTTCTTTCAGGGTATATGCTATATAATTATGTACATACAATCATCAATTTACATGTAATAAATATCCATATTTTAATCAACACTTCATTTCATGCGAAGTAAACTGTTACATGTTACATCTTTAAACCCACTTGTGAAAAATTTGTTCACGAAACTGAGATAATATCCGTCGCACTATAATATAAAAGCATTGTTTCATTTACTGATATGCCACAGCTCAGATCCCTGTGTTCAACTGCCTGAACTGACCAGCCCAATGATCCACTCAAAACGTTTAATAACATGCACACAGGTGCTTAAAATAAATGTATTTAAATGTGAACTTTAAAATGAACAGTTTATTACTTATCACATAAAAACAATACGTTTCCCTGACGTCTATTAGTTACAGAAAGTATACACCATTTACCACCCTATTTGCTCATAATATTTTCAGAGTATTCACGCTCCTCCCAGCAGGATTCTTTTTTGTTGATTTGTAAGATCCATTTTGGGAAACTATCCATCATCTGATGATCTACATGTACCTTAAAGGGTTGCATATATGTAATTTACTTTGTGTTGGGAATAGACTTCTGGTAAAAACACTAAGGCCTAAATCACAGCACAAAACAGACATCAACCGAATTAACCAAAAATAATTTTTCAAAAAGTAAAATGTTTTCCAAACCACAAATTTCTAGCATTCAACATCTATGGGGTACATGTATTAAATGCTTCAATACAATACACAAATGCACTGTTTTGGAAATTGAAAACCCTTTTTTCACACAGTATTTCAAACATGATTGTGGCTAAGAGTATCGCCAAAAATGACATAAATCTACTTAAGTTTTTTATGCACTTTTAATTGACAATTAACCTTCCCCTTGTGTTTTTGATACATGTACATTGTCTGACAAGTGTCTATGACTTTCCAAAATAGGACAATTAAAGAAAATAATAAACTTCAAATAACTTGATTTCATATTATAAGAAACAAGGAGCCTACTAATTTCTGCAAATATCATTGAAGAGTACCACAGAAAACACAACCCATGAAAAAGTGTTAATTATCGCTACTCCGTGATGGTTCGTCCATGCAGAAATCTTTAAATGAAATAGATGTATGATTTAAGGGAACTCAACTTCAATATTGCATGTGGGTAATAATATATTGAATTGCTCTAGGGCAGCCATGGGGGGGAAAATCAAATTCCTTCTAATAAAAATACTAAGGGCAGCCATGGAAGATTCAACTTCCCTTCTAATACAAATACTAAGGGCAGCCATGGAAGACTCAACTTCCCTTCTAATAAAACTACTAAGGACAGCCATGGAAGATTCAACTTCCCTTCTAATAAAAATACTAAGGGCAGCCATGGAAGATTCAACTTCCCTTCTAATAAAAATACTAAGATAGCCATGGAAGACTCAACTTCCCTTCTAATAAAAATACCAAGGGCAGCCATGGAAGATTCAACTTCCCTTCTAATAAAAATACTAAGGGCAGCCATGGAAGATTCAACTTCCCTTCTAATAAAAATACTAAGGGCAGCCTTGGAGTACTTAAGTTTCTGCCCAAGATTATGGAAGACTCAGTATGCCGCAATATGATGACTATACAATTACAAATAAAATAACAGACCAATGGTTGGATAAGGGGAGGCGGCAGGCAAATTTTCATATTTTTACAATTTGGTGCAAACAATAACTAAAGAAACAAACAAAGAAGGCAAAACGTCGGACAGCAAAATAAGCGTACATGTTTGCTGTATACACGAAAAAGGCATGATAAAAGAAATAATGCGAAAACTATTTACAAACTTACACGTAAGTTATAACTCTTGCTTAAATACAGAGATACAGAGTTTGAGTTTTGTCGAGTTGGTGAAGCATATCTTTGAGTATTTTTGCTTGAAATTAAAATTGTTTGTACAGAGGAGAGTCAGTGCAATTGTATTCATCCAATTCCTTTCTCTCTTTTGCATGCTCATCACATTGCTTTCTTTTGTCCTTCCACATTTCCTGATATTTGTTTTTTTCTTCTGTAGACAATGTTGTAAAATCTCTGCAAAATTGGCCAAACATTTTGTTTTGTTCCAAAAATGATATCCTCTGACTGTTTGAGTCTAGGAACTCTTTTCTCTTCAAATTGGCATATAAAATGGCTGCATTTGGCTCCACAGTTTGCTTTCCAGTATTGCGAGGAAATTGCTCAGTACTCCGCCTTGGTTTTTTTATCAGGCTTATCATGCGAGCCTTTTTGCTAAAATGTTGGTCATTAAGAGTAGGCTCCTGGTTGACATGTTTTAAAATAGTGCTAACATCAGGCTTGAAAAGGTTCTGATCAAGTAGGTTGTTTTCTTTGATACACTGAAAAATGTAGCTATAATCTAAAATTATGAATCTGCGGTGCACTGCTTCTCGGACAACATCAGGGACTTTGTTTGATTGAAGAATTGTTTTACCATTTACCAGAATATGGTACATTTTAGTGGAACGACCTTTGGAGTTCCCAGGCAAGTTTTTGCTGGTACATCCTCCATGAGATGAAATTTCTTTTTCCAGTTTATCTTGTGTCCATTTACATCCCAACTGACTGGGCACACACCCAACAAGAACAAATACCAAATCAGCAAATATACCGGGTTTTGACAGTATACACGACTTTGGTGGGTACTGCATGGCATGGAGTTTAGATAAATCAAGGTCCAAGTTGTGGCTTTCAACACTATTTTCTGGACTGTACTGAGAATTCGGCCCTGCTAGTACCTTGCGTGTCAGGTACCCTCGAAACAACGCTTGTATCTTGCAGGCAGCCAAGTGCTTCATGACAAAAAGCTTGTAATCATCAACTGAATCTAGCGAGCAAATTTCATACGACAACTTCCTATACATTGTTGATAAAAGGGAAAAGTGTGGGTCAATCTTTACCTTCCCCCCATGTCGAGTAGTGTGCTGAAAATAAAAGCAGTTGTGGACATAATTTAGGTGTTCACCACCTTCTGCCTGAAAGCGGCTCATGGGAAATTCCGAGTACTCCATGAAAAAACGAGCGTAGTCTATAAACTTGACCATGTATGGAGTCATACTCCGCCAAGTGTAGCGTTTACAAAATAACTGGTAAAAACACTCAGCATGCCTTTTATACAGCATCTTGGTCGGTTGGCTGTATCCCCATGAATAATCTTCGGGATGTAAGGAACCATCAGGTTTCCCTGGAAGTAATTTAGGTGGGGGATCATCCTTTAGAACAACATACATATTAAATACACATTCCCACATTTTCTTAACTGCATCATTTTCAGTTGCAATGTCTTGGGCACCTATGTAGTCTTTTATGTTATCAGGAAAATTGTAAAGAAGAGGCCTATTTGAAACGACGTTTTCAAGAACATGTGGAAAGTCATTTTCTCTGCCAGCAGGAGCTGGACTTAAAATAGCAAAAGCATGGTCTTTGTTAAGTGTTATCTGCTCAAGCTTTCCACTTTTGTCAAACCTGATTTTGAAATTTCCCTGCCTTACCCCCCTCTTGTTGATATTAGATACTAAATTGTCAAGTAGCTGCTTGGAGGAGTCCTTCATCCCTTGAGACTGTTGAATTTTATTCCCTTCGGACAGTATTTTTTCGATTTCAAGACTCAGAAGTTTTTCAAATATCCGAGTAAGCCCATGCATAGCATCAAAGACAATATTACCTAACGGTATAGAAGGCACAAGAGATTCCGGGTGTTTTCTGTCAACACAAAATTCCAAATCAGTCCTAAGCCCACTCTCTGCGACAGCACTCTTTTGGTCTTTCCCTGCACGGTGATAGAAATTCCACCCAAACTCTGATGTAGGGCTTAGCTGCTTTGACCCATCAAGCATTTTGATCAAAAACATTTCATCACCACAGAGATAAAACTTAGTGGTGGACTTATACCCTTCAATCATGGTCTCGATAAGATTATTTTTACCTATATTCATTTCTAGGTTGTCCCGGGAATCACTTTCATAAAAAATTGTGAAAGGGTAGGTGTGTTCAGGATTTTGGTAAGATACATTACGTAAATATAGTTCATTATTTAAAAGTGATAAGGTAAGAAAAGTGCTATGGCGACCACCTATTTCCCTGCCATCACCCCACAGTCTTACATTCAAACTCTCTGTCAAATAAGGGTACTTAAATGACAGTACCTGAATAAGACGTGATGGGTCGATAAACCAACCTGTAGATGTACGCCTCGGCAACAAGACAGCAGAAAACTCTTCCATATATTTGTGCTTTACTTTACGGACTTGGGTGTCAGATGGCAAAATACCTGGCATTTTTTTTCTCATTTCTGCCATTAACCTTGTACCGCTTCTGTTTTCAGTAACAAAAATTACATCTTCGGGATGAATAGGATGAAGACGTTTATACATTTTATGAACACAATCCATTGTTAGCTTCTTATTTTTACGAGCAATCCTATTTTGGGGTTTTACCCCGGTCAAGACATCTTTTACCTCACCTTTGAACAAGTTTTTTTTAGAGCTATTGTCTTTCTTCACTGTGTTAGCAGGCTGACTTGTACAGTCACTAAAAGTGCCCGCAAGCAAATCAAACAAATTGTTTTTTTCTGAGGATATATTACATTGGTCGTCCTCAATGACAGATTTAGTGTTTACATGACTAGCAGCATGCCTCTGTAATTCACTGATCAGTGATTCCTTTATGGCTTTTTTTCTTGCAGGGTTACCTGACATGAATGTGTCTAACAAAACCAGCAAAGCATCACAACTAATAATTTTTCTCTTCTGACGCTTGGTTATTGCATCAAATGAGAGAGAGGCTGTAAGACCGCTTTTGATCAGGCATGCGTCAATAAATTTCCAACCATTTTTTCTTACATGTTCTGAAATCTGTAAGAGTTTAAACGTCTTTTCAACACCAATAAATATTTTGTCGTTCTTTAACATATATGGGACAGGCAATCCACATAAAATCATATATTTATTTGCTGCTTTGTTGTCAGTTCCTATATTAGAAGTCACTTCTGCGTGATTTTCTTTTTTGTTTGTTTTACAGCCCTTCACTGCTGTTGACGTGTTAATCGTTTCTTTTCTAACAGGTAACCGCGTCTTTAAAATGGCATCTTCAACCATTTTTTAAATTTTTTTCTTGTAAAACTTGTCTGATCTCAGAATTTCCAGGAGAGCCTGCTTAAGGATCCACTCTCTCGTTCTCCCTTTTAACAAAAAAGCTGGTTGGCCTTCAGAAAACCCTTTGGCAAGGCAGTTGTCAATTGTTACAAAACCCCTTTTACAGCTTATTCCTGACATTTGAAGAATTTGCTGGCAGGGAAAATACAATCTGTTGTTGACCACAGCACATAGCACATGCTGCCCACAGATTTGCATTAAGTGCAAATTGACATCTTCTGTGAGTTTTCTCATAAACACCTTGGGCTGCCTCATATTTGTTTTGCTTTTATCCTTTCCCATTGTCTGATCTGAGTTTTGCTGTGTACCAGGGTGGACATTTTCTTTACCTGAACATCTTGACCTCTTGTTTTTAGATGGAAGTGGGATATTCAAAATTGTGGGTGTCAGTGGTTGAGAAAGTGGCTGACAACCACTTCTATCATCATGGCTTTCATTGTCGTCAAATGACAATTTACCAGTAAAGGGGCAGGGGTCTTCTGATTGCGGCTGACAGTCCCCATCCTCTTTATGTTCAGAAGGTGACTGACAACCACTTCTATCATCATGGCTTTCACTGTCGTCAAATGACGATTTACAGGTTAAGGGGCAAGGGTCTTCTGATTGCGACTGACAAGCCCCATCCTCTTTATGTTCAGAAGGTGACTGACAACCACTTCTATCATCATGGCTTTCACTGTCGTCAAATGACAATTTACCAGTAAAGGGGCAGGGGTCTTCTGATTGCGGCTGACAGTCCCCATCCTCTTTATGTTCAGAAGGTAACTGACAGCCACTACTATCATCATGGCTTTCACTGTCGTCAAATGACGATTTACAGGTAAAGGGGCAAAAAGGGTCTTCTGATTGTGGTTGACAAGCCCCATCCTCTATATGTTCAGAAGGTGGCTGACAACCACTACCGTCATCACTGTCTTTAGATGACGCTTTACAGGTAGAGGGGCAAGCGTCTTTTGATTGCGGTTGGCAAGATGTATCCGCTCTGCTATTTACACAGAAATTGCCATTAGAATCAGAAAAACAAGGTCGATGAGTGTTCTGAGGTTGCGGTTGGTGAGAACCATCATCACCACTGTCCACACAACTCTTGGTACATGCATCACTTACATGTACATGTTCATGTACATGTATGTTCGTATGTGTATCCTTATTGCCTGTAAAAGACTTACATGATGTGACATGCTGAACATGTCTTGTGTTTTTGGCATACACAAGGACATGTATTCCATCATGGCTTGCATTCAATGAGATACATTTTGGGCTTTTGACCATGTTTGAGTTCTGTTGATGTTGGCTTTGCCTTTCTATGGACACAGCAGCAGCATATGTCATTCCTTGAGAGGAACTTTGCCACTGAAGTGATTTTATCATTCCGATTCTTTGTACTGCTGCAGAGAATGTTGGAAAGTACATAGCACTCTCCTTTAGGTCATCCAAAACAACATACATGTTATTCACTCTAACGATAGTGTAAAAGTGACCTGGGTGCATCTGAACAGCTGCTGTTAAAATGTATGGTGTCCCATTCACTGTAATATGTTCATTTACAACAACTGCAGGCTTCATCACATTTTGCCCATTTTTGTCAAGTCCAAGGGTAATGATAAGAAAATTTGACATTTGATAGGACTCTGCATTGCAGATAGTTTGCATTTGCAAGGGCAAGGAGCAATGCTGACAAGACACGTTTTGACATTGCCGTTTGACAGCCTTGTCAATCATCACACTCAGAACAGAACTCAAGTCTCCTCCATGTTTTTTGTTCACAGAGTATTCATAGAATAGGACAGGGTTAATAAAATGATTGACAGGATAGATGCTAAAACAGGAAGGGCATGTCCCATGCCCACTGTAACCTGTGACAAACTTTCTACTGTCGTCCTCAAATCTCTCGAAAGCCTGTAAAATTTCTGCATCTCCACGGCCCTTAGGACGATACCCTTGGATATTGTCAACCAGCCAATTCCAAAGTTCCTCACGAATTTCACAACATGGACCTATTTCCTCACGTAGGTCACATACTTTGATAAGCCTCTCCAAGAGAGGATTTCCACCACTCACTTTACATTGCTGATCATATTTATAAATACCAAAATAATACACCTCTGCCAGTGCATCTACAGCACATGAGGCACTCTTAACACCATGATCATGTTCATTGCATCTCAAAGCATTAATAAAATGTTTTACGTTTTCAGTCACACTATTCTCCATGTTAAGCTCAAATCAAAGACAAAAAGCAAGGATCATGGCAGGACAATTCACATATTAGTACAGTATAAGCAGCCTCTAAAAATTAAGCACAATACAAGCCAAAATGCATGGCAAGTCTCAATCCATTAGGCCTAGATCGGAGAACAACTGAAGTATGGCCCTATTGACAATATTGACTTATCACAGATAGGCAAGATATTGAACTCGGGGCATTATCATTACTATTAAAGAAAGAAGTATCTAATACTGTTAGGGATTTTAATATAATAGTCATAGTGCAACAACTTGCACTCTACAAGTCTACTGGTTATAGGTGTGTCAAGAGCCAAGCGACATCACATCCTACAAATCTATCTATTAAAGTGTGATCTAGCCTATATCTTGCGGCATGGGGCCTACATGTTTCAACTTACATTGTTGTTGCATTCATGTGGTTGTGCAATTCCTGCCTGTATGCGATACTTGCTGTTGGAAGAACTCCATCATAGTCTGCAACTTTGATGAATCCGCAGATTTTGAGATCACTTGTGACCCTTAAGCGAACAATAGTCACAAATCTTGTCACTCCGTCTCTTACAGAGATGTCCCAGCTCGGGCCTAGTAAGGTGTCAAGTTTACCAATAGTGGCCTTTGCATAGCTAAACTCCACACTAGTAGAATCTGGGATTGAAAGTCCAAAGACATTACAGTCAATGTCTATAGATGATAGACCCAAGTCAAAGTTCCTCCTCCTGCTTGATGCCCAGAAAGTACAGGAAATCTCCTTCACGAGGCAACCTGCTACCTGCATCTGTCTGAACTCTGCACGATACACCTCCCGCTTCATGTTGGTTTGTGTAGACTTGAAAGCCTGTCTCATTAGCCTTGAAGAGATCTTCTTTGCTGCATGTCCTATGACAGGATGAGCTATCTCCTTCAAACTTGTTAACTTTAGGTCGACACTGATTTCTTCCTCTACTTCACCTCCCACTATTGGCCAGCAGAGGGCTGTCCGGAGAAAAATATTTATCCTCGCCACCATCACCAAAATAGATAAGCCATGTACCTGGAATAAATTTACAACAAAATAAAAACGGTAACACTAAACCTCTTTCTGCTGTGCTATATTATTTGTTTGAGTTTGCAAAAGTGGCCAAGACCTGACTTGAGTGATAACTGGCTGGCACGGCCGCCTTGTCAAGTTTTGAATTTGCCTTTCGAAAATTCCTAAGTGGTAGGGTAAACTTGGGTTAAAACACCATTGGGGTAAAAAGGCCGACTTGATTTGTTTCTACAGCACTGCTAGTAAAAAAAAAGAAAAAAAGACGAGAATCAGATGAATTATACAATGAAATCTTCTTCTAATAAGTACAATGTATATAAAATATTAATAAAAATAATCTGATTCATTAACATGTTTTAAGGATTAAGGATACATCTACAGGTGATTTCAACAAATGTAAAACAGGCTTTAAAAATTGAATGTCAAAAGTTTAGCCCGTATGACTTCAAATTATTTCATTAGCGTGGGGAGTCATAGTGTATTTAATGACGCCACTAGGAGAATGAGAAATTTTATGAAATTCAAACGCTTTGGTTACATTTTTGTTCCCAAAGTCACGCCTTATCTTTTTGTGGGCCCTCACAAAAAGCAATGTTTTAAATTATTATTATAATTTTTTTAATATAAAGGGAGATCGCAACAGGTTTATTTTCAGCTATATGATATTTATTCATGACAAACTTTTATATGGCTTACGGACAAGGTAGTACAGCTCACAACCTTTAAATGGTGCATTTGCCAGCGTCAGTATGAGACCAAGTGAGTTTCGAGGGCCATCACCTCGTGCAGAGAATCGACTAAATGAACTTACTAATGTAGCAAGGGTTTGTTACTAATGTAGCAAGGGTTTGTCACTAATGGCTATGGGTGAGTTTTTTTAATATTTTTGTTTAATTATAACTCATAACTATCGCCATCACAAAAACTATGAATGTTGTGACATATGTATTTACCTCAAACACCTTTCCACACTGATGGTGACCAACTCTGAAAATATGGTTAGCGTCCTGTTGATCCATGTGTGGTTCCTGGACATCCAGATTGGGTGTTTCCTCTGAAGGCACCACTGAAGAAATGCATCCTTCCTTTTCTTCAGGTTGTTTGCTGGTTTTCTGTAACCAAAAGACAAATCATCTTTCCTTCAGGCCAAAAAGGGTGTTTTCTATGAACTAAAAACATGGGTGGGGGAAACCTCTTTTTGCCTAGTTTTGATTGTATACCAAGAAAAGCGTGGAATGATTGAGAATATTTTTCACAACCTACAGTGTTTCCTCATCACAGTTATTTAACAAGTTAAATACAGTAATGTTTGTAGTTTTTAGTTGTTTTTATGTATCTCCTTTATTGTTTTACATGAGCCATTTTCTGACATTTATAATCATTTTTGATTTTTGCATCATTTTGATAAATGATTGGTTTTTAAATGGGGTGTCCTTACTTTTTTGTCAAGGTGAAATGTTTGTACTTTTTTGTAAATGAGGGTAGTTTACATGGAATGTTTGTATTTTTCATTTGTTTTAATCTATAATCTCATTATCGGAGTAGTTTCACCTTTCATTTAAATTGTGATGAATGCAAGTGGAATTGAATTGAATGGATTCCCTACCCTTGAATTAGCAGAAGGGACAGAGCATGATCCCGCTGCCCTGTCTTTCCTTGTTGGGACATGAAACAACAATGTTCATTTTAGGGCTAACATTATTAAAAATAAATGTGCACATCAAACATTACTTTTTTAGACCAGTTACTAAGGGGCACTTGAGTTTATCTATTCTCTTAAATACCTTGCAGCGATGATGGGCTTTTGTCTTCCTTCGTTTTACAGGTGGTTCTAACTCATTATCTATGCAGCCAAAAAAGGAGAGAGAAAAGGAAAAATACAGTTAACATCTTTTTAAAGTTCCTAATGTTTACAGTAAATACAAAGTGTTGAAAAAACGTTTGGCAGCCTCAAGCTATAATACTGGCTTTTATGACTGATAATTGGGCATCAGGTTTATCTGGATTGTCTTTCAGTGGGGTGCCACGGGGAGGCAAAATTGAACATCACAGGACACAGTGAAGTCCTCTTTTTTTAGGGGGGGGGGGGGCCGGAGGTGAAAATAATTTTTCAATGTTTGGTATTCTGTTGGGATCAACTACTGCAGTAAATTGGAATGTCTACCCCTTGCACTGCAACACAAAGATGGAGCAAAAACAGCTACACGTATAGCAAGTACCTGGCAGCACAACAGAAGATATGTTCAAGGACGATCCATTCTGCAGGAGAAGGGTTTGATTGAAGGGGTCGATGGTATGGATGAAAAAGGAGGCCTCTGCGTTAGAAACAGCATCACCTCGCTGACAAGTGGCCAAAAATTTCAGCTGATCCTTGTTGGGTCTGTGTTGTCCTGCTCGTCTTCTTGAAGATATGTTTGTGTTACCACCTGAAAAGAAAGTGATGCAATTATGAAGGCTTTAGGGCCTAGGATACTTCATATCAAATACATAAAAAAATTAATTAAAAAAGAAAATTATCATAAACCCATAAAACAAATATTAACGTGTAAACAAGTTAAAAAACAGAATATCCCCATGAGTAACGGATGGCCGCCCATATCCTACACACAAATCCAGACGTAATAGACATTAATATAAAAATAATAAACAGTAACTGCCTAGTAATTTAGTACTTTATTACTAGCACTGAGTGTTGGAGTAGCAGTACCACTGAACAACTTTGTACACGTGCATGTGTAGCTTTAATTTTCTGAATATAAGCGGAAGCTTATATTGTATTTATTTTTTATTTTATTTATTTTTTTTGTCGCAGCAAAACAAAAATGTTTGCTGAGGTTTATATTCTAGACGGGTAACACACCGACACTTGAACTTTTTTATAAACCCTTTAACAGTCTATAGAACACAATATGTTCATAAAAATGTCCAGGTCAACTTGGCACTACAGTCAGGAGGTCATCGTTTGCCCATGTCAGAACCAAATAAACAAGAAACAAAGTACATGTACGCTGTACGATTATCCGTATCGATTGTGATGATGGTGGGTCGAGTCGGCCAGTCTTAAGCTCAAACATAAAAGCGTGATTTTTTCAGGCAACATTTTTCATCCGACCACCACACTCTGGGTACAATCACACGAGTAGCTAACTTCGCTGCTAGCTAACAGCGAATTTTTTTGACCGTGTGAACGCAAAAGTTAGCTAACTTCGCTGCTAACTTCGCTGCTAACTCAGTGAAAATTTCCGCTGCTAACTCAACTAAGCAGTGAAACTTGATACTTTAGCCACAGATAAAGGAATTTAGCAGTATTTTTGTCGTGTGAACGCAACTGACCTCAGCTAGCTGTAAACATGATTTCAGCTCGATCGCGATGTTACGATGCCGTGTACCGGTATTTTTTTTTCCTGGTGGAGTTGCACGTAGGCCTATACATTTTGCTCCTATACAAGTTTTACAATTAAGTTGACATCATCTATATTCCTTATGACAGCTAAATCATACTCATCAGGCCTAATAAAAATAATTGTTTGTTTCCGGTAACATGCTCTGAAAAATTTGGGACGGTAGGTAGGTAAAACTTTTTATTTTACACCAAACAAAAGTATTCTGAAAAAACAAAATATTCAGTTTTAAAATGTAGTATCATAAAAGTACATCAGGCTTATAGTACCTGCTTATCAGGAGAAGGAGTTTATTTGTTTATTTGTTTTAATTTGGTTTTACTTCCTTGATATTGCCGTTTAAGTTTTCATCCTCGCAAAGTACATGTACATATGTACGCAGGGCTCTCAAAAGTAGCCGGTCACCGGCGGCAAATCGCCGCCTGCGGCAGGTTTTGCCGCCGGCTACTTTTCACCGGATGACCAAAAATATTTTTTTCACCTTTCTGTGAACTTCTCTGCAAAAAACTGATTCGCACGCGGTGCGATACGAAGTTTTATTTACCTGAAATCACGTCAAAACTAGTCAGTTTTCTCAGCGACACGGCCGCAGCCATTATGTATGACATAAAACACAATAAACGGGGCCAATTTTCATCCGTCACGTTAGCAGTTTTTCCAATGGTTGTTATTTATTTTTAAGTACCTGAAACCGACCAAAACGTGTTTCAACATGTGAATGGACATGCAGGCTTATACTAGAACTAATTTGAGTTGATTTATTTTATTTTTTATTTTATATTTATTTTTTGCACCCTTAAATTTCCATAAAATTGGATGGAAAAAGTTACCTCACTTTTCCGTCCATTTGTTGATGGTAAATTTTAGAGATGATAAAAATAATAGTAATAACTCAAATTATCTTTGGGATAAGCATGCATGTCTATTCAATATGTTGAAATTCTTTGGGTGGTTTCAGATAGTAAACAAAAATTACAACCATTAGAAAAACTGCTAACGTGTTTAATGAAAAATGTTGCTAATGTGTTTTATATCATATCTGCTCCTTGCGCTTTGTGTAAGCTGTATCCTGATTGGTTAACGATGTTTCCTGTACTGTGATTCCATACACTTTTGTCAAATTGTTTGTGATACATTGTATCCATTCATTATTAAAGACTCAAATAGGCCGGCTGCGGCACATATGCTACAAACAAGTATCAAACTAGCTGTTCAGGATGGAATGTTTGCCTATTGTTCACAGTAATTGGATTAGTGAGACCTTAAAAAGGCTGCTTTATGTCTGCGCTGGAGTGTGCAACACGATGTGTAAAAAAGAGAGGATTTTATTTATAGGGGATGTCCACATTAATTGTTGTCCTAATAAAAAAGTGTTATTGAAATTGGTTTTGTTGTGTAATTATTTTGATGTGCCACCGACTATCCCTCAGCATATCGCCAACATTAACATTTGTTACCCACCGATACCAAGCTTTCTTGTGTATTACATAAATTTGCCGACAAGGTGACAGTTTGTTTCAAAAGAAATACATAAAAGGGAGGTGTTAAGTCGGTCATTGTCGAGTTCAGTAATGATCATGTCATTGGTGGCTGTCAATTTCCGATCGGTTCAGTCGCAAGGATCGGCAAGAAATATCTTGATATTCCGGCACCGTCAGTGCCACCGTACAAACGCGGTTTTTTCCGCACCGCGAAAATGTCGTCACGGCAAGCGGAGCCGCTTACGGCCTGGTAACATGAACATGACTGTTGGTATTCCTCTGGCAATGAATGCTCGCAAAACTCCCACCCCACCAAAGTGAACACGATTTATAACTTATCATTAAGTAACAATCAGTACACCGCAACCGATTTTGAACGAGAAATATTGGGTTCTGAAAATAATCTTAATTCTTAAAATCGTTGTTTAGTAGTAGTAGCAGTTTTTTTTTTAAATTATTCCTAGGTAGGTCTCTTATAAATTCATTCTTTCAGGAAACAAGGTTTATTGAAATTTAACTAAAGTTCATTGTGATAGAAACAAATTAACATTCAAGTTCTGGTTTTATATTTGTAATATTTTGCAGTTTGTTAATTTCGTAATATTAAAAAAGAATTACTACTCAAAGTCATGTCCTTATCCAAAGCCAAAATAACTTACGGGATATCCTTATTTAGAAGGCAGGGGCGCGGCATGCACAACGAGTTAGTTCCGCCCACATCGCCTTTGATCGACCGATGACATTCTTCAACACGTGTTTTGTGACATGAACGTCCATGTCAACTTGCTAGCTATATGCATGCGCTCTGATCACACACATACCTGTACTTCTGACACGTACACAGTCACGTATACGTGGGCCGCAAACATGCACCTCAGAGAGTACAATTTTAAATTTTTTCCGGGGGAGGGCCGCCGGACCCCTCCTTTCCCAGAACGCCTCGCGCCTTCGGCGCTCAGCAAATGGTTTGCCCATTTGTCTGCACCCTATTACTTTTTTCTTGTACTCTCCTACTCCTCTAAACTTTGAGAGCCCTGTGTACGCTAAATTAAATGTGCAACTGTAGTGTTAGTGTTGTTAAGGCCCCTGAAAATGTTCAGTTTGCCCGATTCAATTCAACCAAAAAACCAGCGAGTGACAAAACAATTCTCAAAAATCCATCAAAGACCTCTAAAGTATACTTTAAACTCACATGAGGTACGCAGGAGATGTTGCTGGTTAATATGGAGGTACGATTGTGTCAAATATGTTTCTAAAAGAGATAGATTTTCGGCTAAAAATGATGTCCGCGACTTCTGTTGTGAGTCCACGCTCGTTCATCTGTTGAGCGCATTCAACGGATTTGCACAATGAGTTAGGCAAAATCGTGCGCAATCTACATTTTGCGCTCTGCAGATTTGGCAGCGACAAAATCGTGCGCAATCTTCAGATTGCGCTTTGGAGGTATGGCAGCTCAAGGTGCTGATTCGGCAAAATAGCGCGCAATTTGTAGATTGTGCAAATCTGTACAATGCGCTCAACACGCATTGAATTGTGGGTATTTTTCGCTCGGTCGTCCGTAGGAACCGGTTTACACACGATGGCCGTGGATCACAAAATCATGAGACTCAAATCACGGAGATATCGGAAAATGTTTATTGATGTGTTCTGGTTTTTGTTTCAATTTTGTTTAAAACATGTTATGTTATTCTCTAAATAGATTTCCGTATGTTTAGAGTAGACTGGAAGCTTACGAACGGTGGGTAGAATAAAATAAATTTTATTTTCACAAATGCTGATAAAATTATTACGGTCGCAAGGTTTTTGCACGGACGGTCGGGTTACCGGAAACAAACAATTATTTTTATTAGGCCTAACACAGAAAGATAATAAAGACGAAAGAATCGGACATTGTTGGATCCATGTTTGTAAACATTATCTGAACGATCGAAAAACGTTTCTACGGCCGGCCACGTGATCAACCTCCTTCCCGGAGACAAGCAACGCACGTGCTGTGGTACAGTGACATCGCACACTAATGGGGACGAAATTGTAGCATTCAACTTGGCTGATGACGCGTCGACGCAGTGTATTTATAGTGACAAGATGAACAGACCAAAACAAAATGCATTTCTCATTCCGAATCGCTGCGAATTTAAATATAATCGAATCGCTGCGAAATTAGACAAAAATATGAAACTTTACATGTGTATTATTAAATAAGCTATTCTTCAAGCCAACACATGTAAATTTCTTCAACAAAACTACTACAGTGGCAAAGAAAACTACCGGAAGCCGAAACACTCTGTGCTGGCTAACAGCGACCATGCCCCGTGTGAACGCAAGGCAAATTTTATCTAAGTCGGTTTGTCAACGAACCCCCGCTGTGAATATTTAGCAGCGAAGATAGCAGTGAAGTTAGCTACTCGTGTGAACATGCCCTATCTCCCCTAATTAAGTTCAAAATCACGCAAATTGTGCGGAGCGTCTGTCCAATCTTGCCCTCCTGTCACTGAGCAGGGAACGATTTCGCATGTACATGTATTGCATCGCAATTTATCCGCAAGAAATCCAACGCTAAGTTAATAAGCAATAAACATTTCACTGCACACCGCCCGACGACGAACGTAGTTTCTTCCATGATTTTCAAGACATGCAGCATACTTTATACACACCGCTGGCAGTAGGGCAAAATCGGCTAATGAGAAAATTTGTTACACACTATGTTCATGGAGAGGGGAGACCAAGCCCGCACTGCACATGATTAGGAGGTTGTTAGCAGTGTCTTGAAGCGGTAAAAAAACAAAATAAAAACTCAACAACAACGTGAGTGCAATAGTTGTTGTCAAATCGATCAAATTAAGTTTTACGAAGGGCCTAAATGTTGGATTCTTTATTCACTTTCCATGCTACGAGTGTGAATATAATGATGTCAACATTTCAGCTGCATGCGATTGGGAAGAAAAATGTATGAAACTCGGCCAGGAGAAAAAAATACACGGCATTTTTGTCACAATATGGCGCTGAAATCACCTAACAGTTGAGAGGTCAGCTGCGTTACAGACAAAAAAGCACTTCCTCCGTGGCTAAAGTATCAAATTTCACTACGAGCAAATTTGATTTAGCAGCAAAAAATGCGCTGTTAACTTTTGGACTCGGTAAAGCAGCATGCCAGCAATTACTAACTTTTGGGTCCGTGTCAAAAATGTTCATTATTTTATAGCTAGCTCTTAAAGTCTGCAGCGATTTTTGTTTATCTACTCCTGTGAAAGTATCCATTCGGGGGCAGCAAAAAAAAACGTTTTCCTACCGCACCTGTTTTTTATTTTTATTTTTTATTTTTTATTAAACGCTTCCATATTGATTATGTTGTGGAATGAAAAAAAAAAAAAAAAGCCTTGCAACATGCAGAAATCACAGAATATAAAATCTAAAGCTGCTATATCTGCAGTGTTGTTTTGTTGATGAAGGGTGGCCTGGCCTGGCCGGCGGTAGCCCATCCGTGCCTTTTAAACAATAGCTGGATATCACTTGTGTGCTTATGGCCTGGCAAGCAAAGTGATTGCAAGTCACACTTTTGGTCAGAGGTCAGTCCAAGTCTTGTTATACAGTTTAGTTTGTTTATAGTTCACACATAAACATCGGTTATGTAAACTTCCTTTTGTAACTAGTTGACGAAAATTAGCAACACACGACTACACAATAACCAAGTACAAATTGATAACTTGTACAGTTTTATGGGGCGTGGGAAAGGGACGTTTTTACAAAATATGCTCAAATTTAGCACGCATCTGTACACGTGTATTTGAAGCAAAACAAAATTAAATTCAAAATATGGCTCATTGTTGAGAAAAAATGTTTTGGGAACTATAATTATTGGGGAAATTGCCATTACCATGTTTATAGAGGGAATATTGAAACACATGTAACCGTGTGCAAGCAAGTCATGAGATGAGACCGTAGTGTGACCACAAAAAACATTTTGATGGTATTTGATGAATGCATCATAAAAGAGGTTTTTATGAAAGACAAGCAAAGAAAAATAATAGGACAGGAACGCACTCGATGTTCAAAAGGCTTAAACGTTTTGTCAGTTAACAAGGCTCCTTGTGTCGAGTGAGATACAAGTATAAAAAGACAAGCTATATAAGAAACGTTTCATGCGTCATGTACAGTTCTTTATTGAAAGGGAGGGGAGGGGGTGGACAGAAACGTGAACGAGCATAGAAGGGAAACACTAGATTGGAAAGGGTTTTTTACAAATAAAAGGTGGCAGAAAAGGTACGGGGTGCAATGCTTTGTAGAATCGGCTTAGCGGTGCTACAAGGTGAAGAACGAAACACGCAACAAATGGTTAAAAAGCAAAACCACAAAAACAGGTGGGGTGGGGGCGGAAAGGAGGAAAACGGGTTGTGAGAAAAAGCCTGATTGTGTGCCTTTAGGCACTGTTCTGCCCAATTAATCTTTAGCGAATGAGCATTTTGTGTTTATGGGAGTGCAGGAACTTTGAGACAATTTCCGGCGGTAGCCATCGAAAGATAAAGGGCAGAAGTGCTGTTTCTGATTTGCCCATGGCTGTGGTGTGGTCTCTGCGGGTAATTGGAGACAATGGTCTTAGTCTTTGGAAAAATCAATAGACGGGTATGTTCTCACGAGTAGCTAACTATCGCTGCTATCTTCGCCGCTAAATATTCACAGCGGGGGTTCGCTTGACAACACGACTTTTAGCTAAAATTTACCTTGTGTTCACGCGGGGCATGTCGCTGTTAAGCGCATAGTGTTTCAGCTTCCGGTAGTTTTTTTTTTTGCCACTGCAGTAGTTTTGTTGACGAAATTTACATTTTGGCTTGAAGAATAGTTTATAATTCACATGTAAAGTTTCTAACAGTTTCACGCAAAAACCCGGCACTTTCTAATGTTTTATTCATTCGTAAACCCAAACCCCGTACCAGAACTCCTAGTTAACAGTTTCACGCAAAAACCCGGCACTTTCTAATATTTTATTCATTCGTAAACCCAAACCCCGTACCAGAACTCAAAAACCCGACACTTTCTAACAGTTTCACGCAAAAACCGGGCACTTTCTAATATTTTATTCATTCGTAAACCCAAACCACGTAACAGTTTCAAAAAACCGGTGGTACGACTTGACTTAATCGAAGGTACGAGTTTGCGAAGGTACGAGTTTGCGAAGGTACGACTTGACTTAACTGACGGTACGAGTTTGCGAAGGTACGAAATGACCTGCTTCCCGAATCTATTACACATTCGCAGTGATTCGGAATGAGAAATATCTAATGTTCTGGCCTGTGCTTGTCACTAAATACATCGCGTCATCAGCTAAGTTTATTGCTTTGCTTGTCCTTAAAAACCTCTCTACGATGCATTTATCAAATACTGTCAAAATGTTCTTCGTGGTCACACTATGGACATGGTCTCATCTAACTTGTTACTTGCACACGGCTACATGTATGATTTTACTCTTCCCTCTATAATTATAAATTTAAGCAAGCTATAGCATTAGTATCCCCATAAAGCAAGGGTATCCCCGATAAAGAATATTGAGGGACACATTTCCCTATCCCATAAAGCAAGGGTATCCCCGAAAAAAAATATTGAGGGTCACATTTCCCTACCCTCCGGCGATTGCCGCCAATAAATTATTGATAATCGTGCAATGCGTGTCCGTATAAATACTTAATATTATAGGCCTACATGACATCCATTCATTGAAGAGAGATAGCTATTTTCTGCACGGCAATTGGCTGTCAGGATTTATCAAACGTGGCGCCAGACCTATCTGTTCAAACTCTTGTTACTGCCATGCGTGTAATGTATATTATAGAATGCACACTAAAAAAAAGCACAATCTTTGTTTTAAAAGCCAACGCTCAACAAAAGATTTCCGAGTCACGTTTGCAAAGTCGTACCTGATCCATTTCACGATGCACTGCATTCCTAATCCTAGACCTATAACTTGCTGATAATTATATTTAGAAGTTGTTTTAAATTACGCATTTAATGTTGTTGGTTTATAACATATGACTCACATCAACTGTTGCGTCAGAAGTATGAACAACTACAATGACGTATCCTTTAATGAAATAAACAAATAAACAAACAAACAAACAAATAAACAAAGTAGGCCTAAGGTGTCCATGCGAAAATCTCACGATCGAGCATTTCCAGTTATCTAATTTGTCCGTATTATGGCTGTTTGGGGAACTTATTTGTTCTGGTAATTTCACAGCATAGGAAAACCATGGAAGTCTTGAGAAAACAAGAATGGACTAACAATAAACTTCTTGGCCCAAATATACTGTTCTGAAAACATACAACTTAACAATAAGACTCTAGAGTTAATTTCTTCCGGGCATGGACGCTGCGTGCACGTTTTGAAAGAAATTTTACCCATGCCTAGGGCTGCCAGAAAAACAAACTAAACAAAGCAACTGTAAAACAAAACAACAAACAATACCAACAAGTTTACAAAAACTTACGTCTTTCTTGTTCCTTTAGTGGTGCCACAGGGAGTCTAATTTCTCCATCCTCGGGATTCGTGAGAATTTCGTGACCACGATAGCCGGGAAACCCAACAAGTACCCCTTCCTGATCCTGCTTCTTCTCCAAAACTTTTCCGTCGCACCATCTTCCAAGTTCGTCCACTGCTTGCACGCGGCTGCCGATGTCAAATTGTCCTGCCATGATTCCCTCACTAAAAATTTAGCAACGCATAACGCAGTCTTTGCACATCTTCCAAGTAAGGGTACTCTTAAACTGTGAAGTGTGAGGTATGCCACGTAAAAGAAATAAGCTAATAGCCACGTGTCCGATCGCTACGTATATGTTCCCATTCAAGACTCCTCACGCACCTTCAAAGTGTGTGCACATCCGCCACACAAGTCTATTTCCGGCTGGACTTTCACTTAAATAATATTGAAACAACTTATCATTCACTTTGTTGAAGAGTCACGTTGCTTCAACCAATTTATTCAAAACCTTATTATATGTGGAAATTGGGAGTGGAATATCAAAGAACAAAATAATTAACAATAGCTTGTTACAGTTGCTAAAACCCTTGCTCTATGCTAAAACACATCACCAATTCGTTACATATTGGTACGCACGCAATTGCACCTCAGCGTTGTGCTGATCTACGTTCGCAAAAAGGGTTTCTCAGCTGTTTCTTTATCGATTTTTTCAGTTCAAAGTGGTATCAACTTAACATTATATGTGTATTAATCGTCTTCAGTTTTTAATAACTCATACAAATGTTGTCCATTACTACTAATAAACATGGTTCATTCAGGCAACCCAACAGTGCCACACCAAGGCCATTCTTAATAGGTTGTTTATACGATTAGGGTTGATAAGGATCTGTTTCGCTCCTGGCGCTCTGACTTGAAACTGCAGTTTGGAACCCGAGTGGTCCCATAGCTGACTCGGGTTGCTGGCTAATGAGAACAACCCGTAATGTAAATTTAGGGGTCAGTTTGGACCTACAGTTAGATCGGATCTACATTTAGGGTTTAATTTCCATCTGCATTGAGATCCGATCTCCAATTATTACTCAGTTTGCATCTACATTGAGTTCCGATCTACATTTAGGGCTCAATTTGGATCTACATTTAGTTTGAATCTACATTTAGGGCTCAGTTTGGAATTACATTGAGTTTGGATCTACATTGAGATCCAATCTACATTTAGGGCTCAGTTTGCATCTACATTGAGATACGATCTACATTTAGGGCTCAGTTTGCATCTACAGTTAGATCGGATCTACATTTAGGGCTCACTTTCAACCTACAGTTAGATCGGATCTACATTTGAACTCAGTTTAGATCTACATTGAGATCCGATGTAGATTTAGGGCTACGTTTGCATCTACAGTTATATCGGATCACTTTCAACCTAAACTTAGATCGGACTACATTTAGGGCACATTTGGATATACATTTAGGTCAGATCTACATTTAGTGCTCACGGCTGTTTCACCGTTTTAAAAGGTGCCCTCTTTCGGTTGATATTAGTCAGCGCGCATAATGATGTCTATGACGTCACCATGCATTTTATTTATAAACATTCCTTTTCGCGTCAACCGTTATATAAAGTGGCCTTGTAAAAAGCGATAACCTGATTGGTTGATAGAAAGTTTTACATATGTAAATAGGTAAAATTATTTAAAAATATGTGACCTTCCGCCACCACCAAGCAGAAGTACGTTGGGGTCACGGAGTTAATGCGGGAGAAAGATACACGTGATGCATACAGCTCGCATTGTGTCTGGACTGCTCTACATGTCGACGGACGATCACCAGACATTTTGTCTCATTTCTCATAAACAAAAGCCACAACGGACCCTAAAAACATGTCATCATCTCACAAGATGATGTACTTCAGGAAAAATTAACAAGTAAGTGTAGGACATTTTGTTTTGGATGATTTAAAGCTATGAAAAGTTTGGCATTTTTTGTAAACATTTCAACACCGTTTATACGTTTCACGTGCTTTCGCCCCAGTACAACTTCGCCGCTTAATTCCAATAAAGAATAAGATGCTACGGGGCGAGATTTGTGGGGGCGAACTGTACACATGTTAAAAACTGGAGATTTTAGCACATGTTTATTGACGTTGAAAGTCATGATTTTTATAGCTCTTGTTTGCTTCCATTCCCTAACGTACCACAACATTTGGCTTCAATCCCCTACCACATCATTTGGTTTTGGTAGGCCCTAATATTACCTGACAAAAAAAGAGAGAGAAACAAACAGTACACAGCCCACACTGCCACAGATATTTCAAATATAATTTTTTTAAAGTTTTTTATAACTTTTTTATTTTTGTACATATGTATAAAATACAGTATTATTAAAACGTATACAATAAGCGTGTTAACTTTACCTAATTGTTAGAATGCTCCCTCCCCCCCTGAGATTTATAAGTTGCAAGTTGTGTTCGATGTATTCCAGAATGTCAAAACATTACACCACGAATTTAGAAATACTTGTTTTATAACTATAATTTGAATTTGCATTGGTTTATTTTGTAGGTTTCAACGAATTACAGGATGTTCAACTACTTGAGTGCTATTCATCCTTCAGATGACACAGTCTGTGCTGGTTTCGTAGAGTGGTATTGGTAAGTTTTGGTTGAAGTTATTGTATTTTAATTGAACAGCTCAACTTTGGGTTATTATTAGCCCCATAATTAGTGCCATTCTGCCAATATTCTAGACTCTGTCTGACTCTTGGCCCTATGCCGATAAAAAACGGTACAATTTTTGTAAATTTTGCCCACAATGTTTACATATGTTATGATGCTCGCCAGTAAAAGAAAATCGGTATTCCACTCACTTTTTGTTGAAATTTATAGAGAATAGCTACTGCTTTACCGACATCAGCTGCCATGATAAGTACTGATGCTCATGCGCACCGATACCACACTATGACCTCATGCGACCTGCATTTTTCGTTATTGATGGTCGCGCAACTGAAAACTTGACCCGTGATCATAAAAAACAAAGTTGATAGTTAACGCTGAGGCATCTTTGATTAGTAGCCGAAGACGCTGGCGATCATCAGAGTTCGACGATCATCATCACGTCGCCACCAGACTAGACCGTGCACATACTACAAACGTATAAACACACACAGATAACTAACTACACTGGGGCAAACTGACGTATCAGCGCACATGCGCATGGCGGCTGATGAGGTTTAAACGTGTTGGTAAAGTAGTAGCAATTCTCCACACATTTTACCAAATCAATCAGGTGGAATGCCTTTTTTTTGTACTGGCGAGCATCATAGAATAGGTAAGTAAACATTGTGGGCAAAAACACTCGGTATACAGCTTGTGCATAGCTGTGGAACTCCCAGTGCGAGTCCTGTATGGGGACTTTATTTCTTCACGGGGGAATTTTGTGGAAACTTATGTACTGTTCCTGTGCAAATATTGCAAACTCTGTGGAACGCATGTAAAAATGAATATTGTGGAATTTGCAGGAAGATGATATTTACATTTTGCTTATCCTTTATTTATTTTCTATTTTTTTTTTTTTTGCAGGCTTGATGACTTTTGACCGCACTTCTGGTGCGGTACTGATGTGATGCCGCCTCATTATGGACATCAGTCGCTCCAGGTCATCCCGCATACCATTGACGATTCTCCCTGTGCGGTTAAACTCAGTGTGAATCAGCTCACCACCCTGCTCATTGAGTAAACCAATAATCGGGTTATTTGTCCAATGCCATCACATGCTGTACACACAACATTTAGATTGTCCAGTTGAACACTTAGCACTCTGGGACTTGAAGTGATGCTGCTATACTGTACATGTTGATTATATATTGGGCAGTTGATGTTTGGACTTAACGAATGCTTGAAACACTGTGTCAAACATTGCGCACAGAAGTTATGTTGGCACGGTGTCTGAACTGATGGCTTTCCCAGTATACATAGACAAATACTACAAATGAAGAGTGACTGTTCCCACTGATGACCACTGATTTCAAAACTATTGGGATATTCAAGATGTTGCGCATCACTTAATTGATGAAATATATTGTCATCGCTCAGTGAAAAGGGCAAAGTTTGTGTACAAGCTATTGTTGATTTAGGCCTACCAGCCTTTGGTTTAGACTGCGGTCCTCCTCTAGACTGTTGCGTAAAAAGTTCACACACGAACCAAGTTCCAGTTCTTGTATGCTTTGGTCAATTTTGTTGGATTCGCTGTTTATCTTTGAGGCTCTGAACAGTATAAAATCGTTCTCCAGATTTACAGTGTCTTAGTTTTCTTGAACATTTTTCACATATTTTTCATGGATGCTGATCCGCTGAATCTTCCCATACACTTATACCGAAATTATTCAATAATTCTTTCCTATACTCACTGGTTTCCTTTGGAAGGTTACGAGAACCGTGAATTGTGATTCTGTTTGTACATACTGTACAGATTTTTCCTAGAGCTTGTTGATGGAATTTGAAACTCATAATGAATAAAATATGTGTAAATATCACTGAAACTCATCTTTGTTCCTGTGCGTTTTTTATCACTGTACTCCCGTATAATCTACTGTGTAGAATATTGATGAAAGTTTTGTGTAAACTAGTGTATGACATAAAACACAATAAAGGGGGCCACTTTCCTACCGTCACGTTAGCAGTTTTTCTAATGGTTGTATTTTTTTTTTTAATATCTGAAACCACCCAAAAAGAATTTCAACATTTGAATAGACATGCATGCTTATCCTAAAGATAATTTGAGTTGATTATTAGTATTATTTTTTTTAATTACCCTAAAATTTCCATCAACAAATGGACGGAAAAGTGCGGTAACTTTTTCCGTCCAATTTGTATGGAAATTTGAGGGTAAAAAAATAAATAAAACAATAAAAAAATAAAATAAATCAACTCAAATTTGTTCCAGTATAAGCCTGCATGTCCATTCACATGTTGAAACACTTTTTGGTCGGTTTCAGATACTTAAAAAAAACTGCTAACGTGACAGATGCAAAGTGGCCCCCTTTATTGTGTTTTATGTCGTATTTACATAGGTAAAACTTGTAGCTTTGCATGGTGAGGATGATAAGTAAGACTAATTGCGGTGACACCATGTGGAATCTCAATTGAGTAGTAATTTACATAGTATTTACATAGCGCGCCGTTCTGACGTATTTCACCGGTGCCCACACAACACCGTACAAAATTATAGAGTTAATGGGATTACCAGCGAAGAAGTTACTGCGGCTGGGCCGTCTGCACGGAACGTTAGTAAACGATTTTAATGGAAGTTTTGTTAGGCCTCGGTTTTTACAAGTTTTCAACAACGGTATTGAATACTTAAACGAAATGTCCTACATGAGATTAAACGTTTAAAAAGTGAACATAGTAGTTCGTTTTAATAATCCTTTTTGAAAAGTTAAAACTAGCCCCTGTTAATTAAAAAGGGAGGTTTTTGGAACGTCGTTTGAATCTTTCGAACAACAAAAGACGATGTACGAATACGACGTAAAAATTGAATTTTTTTCCCGGCTTTTAAATTTTTGTAAGCACCCACTAACCACAAGAGTATAATTTAATTATGATTCATCAGAAAAGTTTAATAGAACGTCTATTTCCTTCGTGTGAAGGTTTAATTTAGCTGATATTTCGACCCAGTTTTCGTCAGCTCTGTGATCTGTGGGCGCAGCCATTGTTGGCGTGACGTCATCCTTTTGACATGAATTATGCATGATGGCTACGGTCTGGGAAAACTTCTTTACGCGCGTCACATACGCGTGAAACAGCCGTGTAGTGCGGAGGAAGTGGAGGAACAGCATCTTGAACGCTGAGCCCTTCAGTACGTTCGCTTCTGTGGGATCTGACCACAGAGTCGTTTCCATGAAGGTGAGGCTTAGTCTGAGAGTACCGAAATCAAAGCCCAGGCTCAGATACAACTGGAGGTTGTTCGCGGTAAGACCAGACCTTCAAGAGAAGTACACCTTGGTGGTCCATAACCGCTTTCAGATTCTGGAAGAAACGGAGAACCCTAGTGATCGGTATGAGCGTTTTGTTACAGCAAATGCTGAGGCAATGACGGAGTGTGTTCCGGAGATGGAGCGAGTCAATATCAGTGTTCGATCAAAGCATCCTGATGTAGTGATGGCGAGAAAGAAGGTGGAGGAGGCTCACCAGGAGTATGTTCAAAAACAGACCTTGGAGAACCGTGACCTGGTGAAAGAGGCAAAGGAGCTGCTGTTCAACACTTTTGACAGGCTCAGGAGTGAGGAGTTGACAAAGAAAGTCAGATGCATTGAGTCAGCTCATGGGGAACGCCGGTACCGTGAATCCTGGAAGGTTATCAATGAGATGACAGGGCGCAAGAAGGCGAAGAAGGGTCAGGTGGCGGGTGCCAGTGCAGAGGAGAGAGTTGATATGTGGTTCACCCACTTCAGCAACCTGCTAGGAAGTGCCCCGGATATTGAGGATGCTGATGAAGACATCCCTGACATCCTCACTAACCTAGACATCAATGATGGTCCATTCACTGCCGCTGAGCTGGCCAAGGTGAAGGCGACACTGCAACAAGGGAAGAGCGCAGGTCCAGATGGCATACCTCCAGAAGTCTTCAAAAATTGTGAGATTGACATCATAATTCTGAAAATCTGCAACCTTGCCCTAATTAACAACGAAGTCCCCAGTCAATGGTCGCTGTCAAACATCATACCAGTACCCAAAACAGGTGATCTTGGTAAAACCGACAACTACCTTGGCATTAGCCTCACATGTATCATCACAAAGATGTTCAACCGCATGATACTAAATCGGCTACGCAGTGCGATCGACCCTCACCTCAGAGATAACCAGAACGGGTTCAGAGAGAGGAGATCAACAACAGCACATATCCTGGCACTGAGGCGAATAATCGAGGAGGTGAAGAGCAATAACCTGACAGCAATCCTGACCTTCATTGACTTCAGAAAAGCGTTTGATTCCATTCACAGAGGGAAGATGGTGAAAATTCTTAAGGCATACGGAGTCCCAACGAATCTGCTTCGAGCAATTCAGTCAATGTACTCAGGAACCCGCGCCAAAGTGGTCACCCCCGATGGAAACACAGACGAGTTCGACATCTTGGCAGGAGTCATGCAGGGGGATACCCTCGCCCCATTCATATTCATTGTTGTTCTTGACTTCGCCCTCAGACGAGCTATCAGCGGACATGAGGTGGATCTTGGATTCACACTGACACCAAGAAGATCGAGCCGCTATCCCGCAGTAGCCCTGACTGACCTAGACTTTGCTGATGACATCAGTCTCCTCTCTAACTCCACTTCCCAGGCACAAGAGCTTCTGTCACGTGTGGAGATGGAATGTAGCCGGGTGGGACTCTCACTCAATGCTAGAAAGACGGAGGTGATCACATACAACGTCCCAGACCATGTACCCCTGACCACCCTAGAGGGTCGCCCTCTCAAGGAAGTCAACGACTTCAAGTATTTGGGGTCATGGGTCGACTCCTCAGAGCACGACGTCTGCGTTCGCAAAGCCCTTGCCTGGAAGGCTCTTCATGGGATGAAAACCGTATGGAGCTCGAACATGTCGGGTGATGTCAAGATCAGTTTCTTCCAGGCCACAGTGGAGTCCATCCTGCTATATGGGTGGGAGTGCTGGACCTTAACCCCGACCCTTCAGAAGTCCCTCGACGGGTGTTACACCAGAATGTTGAGGATGGTGCTCAACGTCGACTGGAGAGACCACGTGTCTAATAAAACCCTTTACGTTATGCTGCCTCGGATCTCACAAAAGATCGCATACAGGCGGATGGGCATGGCAGGGCACTGCTGTAGACACCCTGAGCTGCCTGCAAGCCGTCTGGTGCTGTGGGAACCGACTCATGGGGTGAAGCTGAGGGGAAAACAGAGGAAGAGCTATGTCGGTGTCCTGAGGAGAGATGCTGGGGCGGAGACCACATCAGAGTTGGCTGCCTGCATAAAGGACAGGGAAGATTGGAGACGCCGCAGGGGATCCCGCCTGCGGGCGACATGATGATGATTACAGTGGCGTCTTTAACAGGATTCGAAGACAGCCAACTCCTAATACACACATGATTTTACATGTGTCATTAGTGTTATGGTTATTTTTACTGATATTGTTACTGATATTGATAGTGTTTTGTAATACACTGTGATTTTAATTTTGTAAGGGGTCAGCCACTACCTCTTATATACCTCAGGGGGTGGGATGTGCTGTATCTTCCACAGCACAAACATGGCTGTCCCCCACAGATTTTGACCATATAATTTAGTTCTGGTCTGATTAGCCCTGGGCCTGGGTGCCCATTCATTAATGGTTGGCCTGGGTGCCAAATGGTAGTTACGTACATGTACGTTGGACCTGGGTGTCCATTGTATCTGTTGTTTCTTTGGGCCAGTTAGCCCAATGTTTTTGATGCCAGCTTGCCCAAATCAATTCGGTATCTGGCGAATAAGTTTATTACTTTAAGCTGTGGCGAAACCTCATAAAGTTGTGTCTTGAGTTTCCTCCATTAATGAGTCCGAGTATAAACTCCCAATATTGTTATCCATGTGTACACATGTATGCCAAAATACAAGTTGTCTTCCCTCCCCCATCACAAAACATACTTTTTACACAAACTCCCAATAATATTATCCATGTGTACACATGTATGCCAAAATACAAGTTGTCTTTCCTCCCCATCACAAAAAATACTTTTTACACAAACTCTCAATTTATCCATGTGTACACATGTATGCCAAAATACAAGTTGCTTTCCCTCCCCATCACAAAAAAAAAAACTTTTTACACAAACTCCCAATATTGTTATCCATGTGTACACATGTATGCCAAAATACAAGTTGCCTTCCCTCCCCCATCACAAAAAATACTTTTTACAGAAACTCCCAATATTATTATCCATGTGTACACATATATGCTAAAATAGAACTTATCTTCCCTCCCCATCACAAGAAATACTTTTTAAACAAATTCCCAATATTATTATCCATGTGTAGACATGTATGCCAAAATACAAATTGTCTTCCGTCCCCCATCACAAAACATACTTTTTACACAAACTCCCAATATTGTTTCCCATGTGTACACATGTATGCCAACATCCAAGTTGTCTTCCGTCCCCATCACAAAAAATACTGTTTACACAAACTCCCAATATTATTATCCATGTGTACACATGTATGCCAGAATACAAGTTGTCTTCCCTCCCCCATCACGCAAAATACTTTTTACACAAACTCGCAATATTGTTACCCATGTGTACACATGTATGCCAAAATACAAGTTGCCTTCCCTCCCCATCACACAAAAAACTAAACTTTTTACACAAACTCCCAATATTGTTATCCATGTGTACACATGTATGCCAACATACAAGTTGCCTTCCCTCCCCATCACAAAAAAATACTTTTTACACAAACTCCCAATATTGTTATCCATGTGTACACATGTATGCCAAAATACAAGTTGTCTTCCGTCCCCCATCACAAAAAATACTTTTTACACAAACTCCCAATATTATTATCCATGTGTACACATGTATGCCAGAATACAAGTTGTCTTCCCTCCCCCATCACGCAAAATACTTTTTACACAAACTCCCAATATTGTTACCCATGTGTACACATGTATGCCAAAATACAAGTTGCCTTCCCTCCCCATCACACAAAAAACTAAACTTTTTACACAAACTCCCAATATTGTTATCCATGTGTACACATGTATGCCAACATACAAGTTGCCTTCCCTCCCCATCACAAAAAAATACTTTTTACACAAACTCCCAATATTATTATCCATGTGTACACATGTTTGCCAAAATACAAGTTGCTTTCCCTCCCCATCACAAAAAATACTTTTTACACAAACTCCTAATATAATTATCCATGTGTACACATGTCTGCCAAAATACAAGTTGTCTTCCCTCCCCATCACAAACAATACTTTTCACACAAACTATCAATATTATCCATGTGTACACATGTATGCAAACATACAAGTTATCCCCCTACCATCACAAAAAAATGCTATTTGCATGAATGCAAAAAAATGTGGCACGATTTTGTCCGTCGCGCATTTTTAAATACACCTTTAAACATATTTGTCAAACGAATGTCGTGTCTGTGCGCTTTATATCCGATTTTGACCACAAGTCAAGATCAAAGTAACTTCTGCCGTAAATAAATATATAAAACTGTTGATGTTTTAACCTGGCATTTTTTAAATTAGCACGGACCTTATTTGTTCTCACTAACTCTCTAAACCGCAATTTCAAATCAAATGTAGATAAAGCTTATTTTGATGTTTTGTGTTAACAATGGTATTATTTTTTTGCTTGCGACTTCTACATACTTCTCAAACTCGAACACCTAGAGTTTGTTTCATAACAAACTCCAAATATCTAGTTTTCTTCTTCTTCTCAATAAGACTTATCCAGAGACAAAAACATAGTTGCAGAGGTCACAGAACCTTAAAACTTCACACATACCTTAACATGTAGTTGTGAATAAAGTTGTGACATAGTTTCAGGTAAAGTTGTGACGTCATAGCGAGGTCATCAGATATCGAATAACACTAAATCAAAATTTAATATTTAAAAAAAATCATATCTCATGAACCACAAATTATATTTTCACAATCTTTGCACCATGTTATAGATCTTTAATTATGTGATGTTTCGTACACAGACGTGACCCCAATCGGACGTCTCCTTCCGGTCGAAACAGGAAGTTGAATATTTCAAAAAATCATATCTCATGAACCACAGAAGATATTTTCACAATCTTTGCATCATCTTAAAGACCTTGAAATATGTCACATTTCTTACACAGACATGACCACAATTTGACCTCTCCTTCCGGTCGAAAAGTTTAAATGAACAACTATTCAGAAGTAGCACTGTTTAAGCCATACAGCCATACAGCCATACTGTGTGAACGGCCTTGACGTTCTGTCACACACAGACATATAGGCCTACAGTGTGTGTATATGCCTCGTAAACACATTCACTGCAGTATCAAATTAGAATATAATACCTTCATTTCAACAGAGTTTACACAGTCTTGGAATTGTTAACGCTTGTTCTAAATCTAAGAGTGTGTTCTACAAGATCGTTTTTTGGCATTCATGACTTCAATTACCTCATCGTGAAATATGATATTTCGCATCTTTTCGCGATTGATGCAGTCAAATTAACAGTCATCGATGCGCAGAGGATTTTTTTAAGGAATTGATTTGTTATTGTTACTTTCGTTTATGGCCAATCAATTCCATGGTAAGAGTTTTCCAATGCGCCCTTGACAAGTTTCAAGGCACTGGAGTTAATTTAAAGACAACATCAATTAATTTTGATTTTGAGACAAGAAATCCAGATCTTCTTTTAACTTATGTATTAATGTTTTTTTGTATTTCCTTTCTTTTTGTTTTCCATCGTATTATTTTATTACCCATCGTAACAAATTTATATTGTTCTTATTGGCTATTCGATTGCTCATGAATATATGTTCACCATGTTACATTTCACTGTTTCATTGTTATACCTTGTCTGTACGAACGTAGGCACTCTGTAAACTACGAAAATGGACTGTATAATCTGTACATGTATTTGTACAGTCAAAAAATAGTTGCAGAGTTCAAAGAATCTTGAAGCTTAACAAATAGTTAGACCTTAACATACAGTTCCAGGTAACGTTGTGGTGACGTCATGGTGAGGTCATCGAATGAATTACTACGTAATAAATTATAATAAAACAATATATTTTATATCTGAACCACAATAGATAATTTCATGATTCGTTCATAAAAATACAGAACATAGAGTACTTGACATTTGATACAAAGAAATGACCTTATTGACTCTTACTTCCGGTCCAAACTGGGAGTTCAAGTTTTAAAAAGTGGCAGGTTTAAAAAGTCACCTTTTGCTATCTTGAGAAAACATTCGACAGCATTTTACCAAATTTGGCACAATTGACACACATATTATTATGAGGAAAAATTTGGTGAAGTATGAATGACGTCACATGATTGAACCGGAAGTTTATGTATTCAGTATAACACAATAATTATGTGGTGTTTTAATTACATATTATGAAAACTCATATCTCCTGAAGTACTCTTGTCTTTTAACAACTTCAGGTGATGACGTCATCACGTACATATGAGGCACACTCAAACACCCTGAGTTTGTTTTTAACAAACTCTATACCTCTAGTTATTTGTATTATCATATGAAACTATATGTTTTAGACAATTAAGCAGTAAAAGGTTGACAAAATAAATTACTTGTTTTCCTTCTTTTTTCGCACAATCACCTTTGGGGAAGAAGACCGACTCTAGCCAGAGATTTATTAATGTGGAACCTGGGCTCATTTACTAATTAAATAGTTACCACCTGAAGCCATTATTGCTTGGTTCCGGCCAACTTACGAATCCCTCCGATATCGACAACTTATTAATTCGTCTTGAATATTTAACATAATTTTTATTTCTAAATTGGACGAATAAATAATTATTTCTTACAAATATAAATATATATATATATATATATATATATATATATATATATATATATATATATATATATATATATATATATATATATATATATATATATATATATATATATATATGTCACAGTTATGGAAAGTTATGCTTAGTTTTCTGACCCCCCGTCTAAATTTTCAGTTTACTCAACCCTGTTAAGTAATCTTTTCTTTACTTGGCTTATTTAAATTAATGAAGCGCCCTCTATGTTAGCTTTGCATTTCGCGCGCTTCCACCTTCCCGTCATATTATTCTTGATCGAAGACTGAACGACATCTTCTTGTCTTCACTCCTTCAGGTAACAATCGTTTGTAATTTCACTTTATTTTTAACATTCACATCGTATCCCTTATCAATCACTCATATTTTGTATTCTCGATATTATTTTGTTAGTTACGGACGTAAGTTTTGAGTTGATTTATAAGCCATAGTGATTTCGAAATTCCTGATTTTGTAAATATTAGTTCCAAGATATCTTCATTATCGTTTACAGATATCGTTATCTTACTAATCAATGTTGCAATATCGCAGACCTGGTATTTTCTTGGAAACCTACTAAAACTAGCTTTTCTTAATGTTTTGCATAATATCGCCAATTTTCCAAGATGGCGGGTACCGCCTAGATTTCGGCGCGAACTGCAGATTATTGTATTATATTTCATTTTCTTGTTTAATTCTTTAAATTAATTATTATATTTTGTGAGATATTATTCTTGATCGAAGACTGAACGACATCTTCTTGTCTTCACTCCTTCAGAATAAATCAGCCTAAGAAACCAAGATCTTTGTCGCCGACTGCCTCTTTCCTAATTCGGCCCAATTTCTACCTGGGTCACATATATATATAGATATAGATATAGATATAGATATAGATATAGATAGATATAGATATAGATATAGATATAGAATATAGATATAGATATATATATGAATATATATATATATATATATATATATATATATATATATATATATATATATATATATATATATATATATATATATATATATATATATATATATATATATATATATATATATATATATATATACACATATATACACTTAAATGTAGCGGTCTATCTTAAAGTAGAGTGCTCAATGCCACATAGACAGAGCGTAATATATTTGTAGTAAAACTAGTGGAACGCTGGTAGTTGTAACTCCGAGTTATATATATAAACGGGTAGCGAGCAAAGAAAAATTGGCTTATGCCGGACTCGAACCTGCGTCCTCTCGATTACCGTACGAGCGCTCTACCAACTGAGCTAACCAGCCCCTATATGTTGGTGGGCGGTCCACTTATGCCAATGATCTATTGCTCTATGGGGCCAGGTCAGAGTCCAAACCATATCTGCCGAGTAGCCAGGGATCAAGCCCCGGTCAGATGCAAACAACCCGGGTAACGGCAGTAGCGGGGATCACACAATTAACGGGACAGAAGCCTTTTATGTGGTTGTACACACAGTAGATTTATATGGAGAAACTGACCTGAAATATTATAAACGGTTCGCGAGCAAAGAAACATTGGTTGATGCCGGACTCGAACGCGCGACCTCTCGATTACCGTACGAGCGCTCTACCAACTGAGCTAACCAGCCCCTATGTTGGTGGGCGGTCCACTTATGCCAATTATCTATTGCTCTATGGGGCCAGGTCAGAGGCCAAACCATATCTGCCGAGTAGCCAGGGATCAAGCCCCGGTCAGATGGAAACAACCCGGGTAACGGCAGTAGCGGGGATCACACAATTAACGGGACACAAGCCTTTATATATATATATATATATATATATATATATATATATATATATATATATATATATATATATATATATATATATATATATTCTTTTCTTACAAATATCTGAATGTATAGCACGTGTTTTTGGTCTATTTTACATGGCACATTATGAGTTCAACATTCCTATACGCCCTATGTGACGTTATGAAAGGACGAGCTATTCCTCGTGAAAATAGTGACAATGCAGGCTAATAGACAGCTAGGACCGCTTGTAAACAGGGGATACATAAACGATGGCTCAAGCAGCGGTTCCCGCCAAAACTTTGATGACGACCACCATCTTGGGAAAATGTACATTAAATGCAATGTGAAATGTAAAATTAATGCCTTTGAAGTTAAAACACCTTGAAATTACCTTAGATAAACTGATAACTTTAGGAATATTTACAGAGATTTAAACGGGTGGCTGTTACTTTCTGAAACCTCGAGGAACAACATTTAACATGAATACAACATGAATCGTCGAATAATCACAAAATATGGTTTAACTGAAGGAAACTACTAATTTCTATGGATTGCATACATGCAAATTTAAGGCAAAGGAGAGAATGATATAATAATATGGTCTGTTGGTTAACGATTTTGAATGATCCGAAGAAAGCCCGCAATCAATGGTGTGCTCGGTTGATTGTTGCTTAATTTGCATTTAAATGAAGATTATTTACATATGAAGAATAAGTGGATGACGTAGCCCAAATGAATAATACATCAAACTGGTTACATGCATAGGTAATCTTACCCAAACCTAGAGGGGGTACTTTTCATACATGTGACGTACAGAGAAGGGAAGTTTAAGTGAGAAAATGTATTAATGGATGTTAAAGAATAATAAAACACAGAGACTCTTGACATTTACAATGAAAGTAACACATTGAACAATCACCGGGGATATTAATGGTTAAATAATTAAAACCGTGATATCAATTGAGGAACAGTTATTATAACATCTAGAAATAGTATAATTATTATTAAATAAGTCATTATCACTAGCATCAGTAAATATCACAATATAAAAACAAACAAAACCGTGTATATAAAATGAGTTGGCAAAATTTAAATTAACGGGACAATATCATCACGATCAACAGGCCATGGAATCAGAGTGCTAGTTTTAGATTAACTCGGTCCCTGAAAATATTACTCCACATGATAAGGTCATAATCGTTGCTGCTGCATAAATAAGCCATCATTTTCAGTCACTGTGTTCATCTTAAACTAGGACACTGATTCCATTCCCTGTTGAAAGTCTGCTCTGATCGTGACGTTATTGCCCCTTTAAACATGTATCGCTGTATTAGTTATGTTACCGGTAATTTCTGGCAATTGCGAAACATTCCAAATTTATATTGAAATCAGCTATTTCATAAAATATTTGTCAGAATCTTGGTTTTACAGTAATTAAGTGCCCACATTATGTATTTATTTATTTTTTAACTACGTTTTTTTAAATTATCGTATACAAAAAAGGACTCGTATAATTAAATAACCGATTTTTTTCTAATTGCTTATTACCATAGTTAATACTCACGCTGTTAACAGTCACGCTCATGTAAAGGGTACCGAGTTCAAATCCACGATATTTCATTTTTGAAAATAAACACCATGAGAAATATTAGTGTCCTGTCACGTCATCATGTGGCGATGACAATGGTGTATTTTGTTGTTCAGACGAAGACGCCGGTTGAATGAATCCAGCATCATTGTTTGGAAAAAGGGTTGGTAACTTAAATTTGGCACAGATATTGTTAGGGAAGGTACAGCAGTGGTATTTGGTAATTTGGGCAAATCTGCTTTAACATACATGTATATTGCTTAAATTCTTTGAATCAAGCTGGACCACTGTTACACCTTCCCTTTAAAAAAATTGAAGCAAGCCACATAACAACAAGATTAACAGAAAGTATCTGAAGTTCTAATACAACAGCTATTCATTGTGTATGCAGCCAAATATTATGAATTCTCCCACTTAAATATTTTATAAATATTAAATGGATAAGCGTACAAGATTAAAACTCGAAACCGCTTATTATAGTCCAAAAGGATATCAAAAGGGTCAAGGAGCGATTGAGAAATTAGATCAAGAAACTAAAATTTCTACAAGTACAACTCAACAGTGGTTGAAAAAGCAAGCGTTATGGCAGATTTATCTCCCATACCCCAAATACATTCCTAGACCGACCAGCTCAAACTCTTTTCAAGAAAAACCAAACGAGGTTCATCAAGCCGATTTGTTGTTTCTTCCTCACGATACAATCGGTAAAAAAGTACGCGTTAACAATCTCCGACGAAGCGAGTAGGTATAAAGAAGCCGAACCGTTAATCGACAAGACTGCCGCGCAAGTCAGTAACGCGTTTGAAAAAAAAAATACAAAAGAAGTTTGCTGACTTGGCCAACAATCCTCAAAGTCGATCCAAGAAAAGAATTTATGCCGAGCGTAAATACTTTAACCAGTTCGCGTCGGAGGCCGTGTATACACGCAATTTCTTTTTACACCACGGATCGGAGAGCGTCTAAACACGCCAGAGGAAACTCCGGAATATTTGTATGCATGCTCGGTTGAGCCACGCGTGTATGGTGACATGCGGAAGCTTCCATTAACGTGTGTGTGGGAAAAATACTGGTTAATGAGTAAAAACCACGTAAAGATACAGAGAGGTGAAGCAGGAAATCTTGCTGAGAGATTGTTTTCTCATCAATACGCGCAAGAAATGACGAATAAAGACGCAAGATCTAGAGAATGGGTAAAAAGATTACCGCTAGTCATAAAAGCTCTAAATAACGAAGAATCTAAACTCATTAAATTAAAACCGAAAGATGCCATAAAAACATTAAATTCGTGAAACAGTCTGCAGCTTCGCCAGCTCATCGACCCGTTGGAAAAATAGAAAAAATAATTCCTTCAAACGCATTAGTTAGATATTTATACGCACCCGGCGGGCCGAACAAGATACTCGTCGCAGAGCTACCGACCCGATATGGTCCATTAAAACATATACCATTAAATCTTGGATAATGGCGGAAAATCAACGCGTATTGTATTATTTAGAATCGGGTCCTTCTCGATCGTTTGTTAGAGAAGAATTACAAATTGTACCGAGAGATACAGAACTGCCACCAAAAATATAATCTTACGTAATTGCTGAAATCTTATAATTGCCGTAAGCTAAAGTGTGTATTCCATCGGGTAAAATATATCTCTTTGTGTCTAAAGGAGATAATGATATTTTTTATTAACGCGTGTCGTGTATAATCGATGATTTTCATGTCCAATCATGTTCATCGAATGAATTAGAGTCTTTTTCTTAGTGAGAACCTCGTATAATGTTCGTGTAGAACTCTCTTTTTTAAGACATATGTCTTAACGCCCTTTGCCTTCTTCAAAGATTTTTCATTCTCTAAAAGTATCGAGTACATTTTTGGTCTTAAGCCTACAAATCCTCTGATTAAGACTCCGGCGGTTTCGTCCTTAAATTTACCGATAATATTTTTGTTCTCGTTGGAATGGAGCGAGTGATCGCGAGGATAATTACTAAAGTTGTATAAATCTTTATCGCTCGCCATGTCGACGTAAACATCTTTTGTTTTAATCTCGAGTAATAAACTATCCGTATCTGTATAAAGTAAATTACACCTATCGCCGTACTTGCTTTTTAGATGATTGTAATAAAAATTGTACATAAAAGCTTTAAATAAATCTAAAATAGACATTCCTACGTATACCGGGTGATCCAATTTTAAAATCGCTTTATGCATATGAATGGCCGCCAAGTCGTGATAAAAAATATTGTGTCCCGCATACAATGGACTCGTGATCAATTTACGCATTCTATTTTCATATTTTTCGCTACTACATCTCGTCAGATTAACGTTTTAGTGATTTCGTACATTTTCCATCGTCTTTCCAAAGACTGAAATATTTATGAGTTTGTATAAATCTTGCTCAAAATCTGATTTTGCATTTTTTCTCAAATTCGTGTTGAGATCAATGTACGACCTCATCCAAGGTTCTTGATTGAATTTTAAAACGCGATGAATTTTAGTTAATTTCATACCGAGTTGTAAATACAATTTCAAATTATGATAATGAAGCACGTATTTAAATTTGTCGTTTAAATTGGGAGTTAATTTATTTACTTTAGGTGCGGGTTTGTTTTTTAATAGCTCAAGCTGATAATCAGACACCCATTCTTTGGGGACGTTCAACGACTCTGGGGCGAGTGGATACGCGTTATGCGAATCGTGCAGTTTTTTAAAGGATATTCTAAATCCACTTCTAAAATGTAGCCTTGATTCGAATGGATGTCTATCCATTCCAACGAATCAATCTCAGCTCTTTTCAACCATTTAAATTTTCAGATAGGAAGAGGTTGACTCATCGCCCAGCCATACAGATTATTCGCGTCCAAGTATTGAATGTAACTCGTAGGTTTCGATCGGTCGTAATCTTTCAAGTAAAAATTGTTTGCTTTAGCGTATCTCTCGCTCACCATAGAAACTCCATCTCTCAAACCTTTTTCTATAAATAATTGCATGTCGTTATCCGTCAACAACTCTAGACGAACGTTTGAATGTTTCAACAGCACGTCCTAACTCAAGCCTGGACCGGTGTAATAATGAGCGGGATCCAATTCGTACTGTTTCATACAAGTTGCGCGAAAATTCTCAAAGACGTCCGCCAATAACACAGTATCCGTACGCACGTACAAATCGTGATAATCCCCTAGATTTTTACATTCAAACATTTCCCAAACATTCAAAGCATGCATATATTGCTCGTTTGTAATGCCTTCGTCGTTGAGACTACTATAAAACGCGTCTTTCTTGGGAAGACTCGTTTCTTTAAAACGCACAAAATCGTCCATGTACTCGTAGGGATAAATTCCCTTTTTAAAAAGCAGCTATACTTTATTTAAATCTGGTTCGTACTTGTTAGTGATGAGTAAAGAAACAACATCGGTTTATTTAACGAGTTTATCGAGTGAAGCCTGCACAGTGGTTTAAGACCCAGACATCGGGTCCGATTTTTTTTCTGAGATAAATTAAAATAATTGTTTACTTGATTATGAATATCCAGTTTTATGAACCAAAATTGCTTTTGTGATATATATTACCCTGTTTTAAAGAAATTTTAGTTAGCTTGTATAGAATGACATGAGTTAAAAAAACACATCCTAATATAAAAAGCATCTGCTAAAGGCATATTACAAATGGTTTGAGAAAAAAATACTGCTTGTTAATTTTGCTTATTAAATAGTCTTTCGAACTGTAAAAGTATAATGCGGACCGATAATTGTATGATAGTGCAATTATGCTTTGAAATCTTTAACTAAAATGGCCCAAAAATGTTATTATTTTACAAATTTAGGGTAACACATTTTCAAAATAAGCCAGAAAAGGCCTGGATGGAATGCCATAACTTTGTTATATATTGATAGAGTAACTATCCGTTGTGACTAGAAATTCACGGCAAATTAGCGCAAATGAAATTTTACACCCCAAAATACGATTATTCAGGACGCTGTTTTCAACAAAAAACGTTGTTTTACGTGCGGCAAAATAGCGCCCTCTGTTGACTGAAACTAGCCAGCGCGATGCAGCTACGACAATTTTCAATTGAATTGTGCCCTCTCTTGAAAGTGAACTTATTTTTATACAAAATTATCGGCAAAATTTCATGAATGAAGTTTCTGCTGACGTTAAAATACATTTCCTTAGTCCAGAAGAGGTATGTGCAAATTCTTGGTAATTTTTATAAATGTTTTGACCGTTTTTTGTACTGAAGTGTACTGATGTCTGGGTCATATAGGGTTTTAAACCACTGTGGCCTGTAAAAATTGCGCGCTGTCTATAAATCGCAGTTGTGCGATTGAAAAAGAAAGATACGTTTCCATATTGTTCGCGATACATTTTAATTTTCCTTCAGTTTGACTTATGGCTTGCATGATGAGATGAGAATCGTATCCTCGTAGATTGTGAAATATTATCGGGATGATCGTTTTATACGGTTCTACTTTTAGTTTTAAAAGTCAGGTGACAATGGTCGCGTACTTTTCTATTCTTTTAAACTTTTGAAAAATGCTCGCAATCGTAAGGTCCATCATATATCCCGTCTTCGGGTAAAGTAATAATATAATCGTCGTCTCCAAAAGCTGCTTGTTCACAAATCCAACACACGGCATTTTTTTTACTAAATCCTTCACAAATCCAACACTCGCTAGCTTTTTCATAATTTTCAATATCGTCTTTCGTCATTATTATAGCTTTAGGGATTTTAAGGTGGTGCTATTTCATTCAGTCCGTTTGTAAACAATTGTTGTTTACTACGTCATTGAAAACTCAAATTCAGCCACTTTGCACAAGTTCTCTATTGATACAGTGCCTGATAACATGGTAAAAAAAATCAACCTGGGGTGAACCATTGACCCGGTATGCAGCTTTCAAAGTAAGGGGGGCCCTTGCCAGCAGACAACCCATTGAAACAGTACAGCTGTTATCAATTGACATTACCGCACTAATCCCAGACATTGCCCAGACATTTTGGCAACCTGAGATGTTTATTTTGAGGTCTGGTTGTGGGTATTAGAATGGCCAGACAAATATAATCTCTTGGTTTCTCTGTAGCATGTCAGCAGTGCAAAAAATGTGCAAAAAGGTTGGTTTTAGGGAACAATTTGTTTTGAAGGGATTGTGGGCTGGCACCCATATAAAACTTTATATTCGGCTTGAAATTGTTTTCTTGGGTCTAGAGGGACTCAATAAGTCTGTTTACACCATTTGAGAAGGGATTGTATACCCCTATATGAACGTTTTACACGCTATTCAAACGTACTAAATGATTTAGTCCCATCATGTGTTCGTGCGTGTATATTGTCACCATGCACCGCAGGGTTTTAAATATGTCGTTGATGTTTTGTTTTTCCTCGATTATCACATCGAGAAAGTGTTTAGTGCATATTGTCTTCTGTATACCTTGGGCAATTGAGATTGACCGTCGCATCGAACGATCACGTACGAATATCCGCAAACTACATGTTTTTGAAATTTTTTAGTATTCCTTTGACTCACATCGTCAATCTTTTTAATTATCGCATCAAAGTCTGCGTATATAACATAAGGAACTTTCATCTTTTTATGAAAGTTTATAAATGTTATCGTATCGTTTTTACCCTTGATAGGCATCTCGATACGAACCGCTCTGTCGCCAATGCCTTTACACTCTATGGATATGTTTTTGTAAAAGATATTCTGTTGAGTAACCGTGTAAACATCTCTCGCAAAATGTTTACGTTCTTTATGTTTCGTTTGATCGTAAAGTAAATGGTTTAAATCTTTTATCCAAACGTAGTGCGATTTTCATTCTTCGTGAATTAATAATAAATTAACCCGAGCTATGCTCGCTGGCTGCTCGCTAACTCGGTAATGTATTATCACTTTATTTTCGTAACCAAAAACGTTTAGTGCGATCTTGTTTTGTTTCTCTACTTTTTTGATCTGACTGATTGGAGTTGGGGCATCAATCCCATCAAAATTTAAACCATCCTCCAACGGGTAGCTACAAGTCAAATTTAGATTGTTTTTTGCTGGAAAAACAGCAGAACGTAGCGCCCACCTCAAACAATCATCGTCTTTGTTTTTTACATTGATGCATGCTTTTTTGTTGCTTATGTATTTTGGTAGCTCGATATACGAACCACCCCTCAAGGGTTGATATTTCGAAATGTTAATGTACATAGCTACATCCACGATCCACCCAGAACCATTGTGCGTCCACCTTTCTAACGCCTCCTGAATTTGCGTAAAAGTTGCATTTAATGCCTCTTCCATCTCATTCAACTCAAATAAAACAAACTGGTTTCTAGGGTGTAACCGCGGCTCAGCATAGTCCACTGTACCATCCAGTTTCTCTTTATATAATTTTATACGCAAATAAATTATAAACTTTAAGCTTTTAAATTCGAGCAAGTCAGACGACAACTTGGCTCTAATATTTGGTCTTGCCGCTTCAAAAATACTACTACATCTTGTTTTCTTTACTGTGACCAATCGGTACGGTCATCGTCCATTGACGTAAATATCTCCCACCGTTAATGGGTGGCTCATCAAACTTTAACTCTTCTTCAGGTAAATAAAACTTTTTAATAGCGGCGACGTAGTCTTTTTTTTATGTGTTGCCCCCTTCTACCGCTGCCATGTTCGGGTAAAAAAATATTTTCACCTTCTAGTCGCTCTATCAGCTCAGCCAATTTTAATTTATACAACGGGGTCAGTCTGTTTCTTTTTATATATCTTTTTACAGCGTTGTACCAAGACCGTTTATTAATTCTATTCGTTCTGTGGTCTCGCACCAAAAATAACCTTTTACCTCGACCAAATTCCTTCAATTCTGCCAATGTTCACCTCGATAAATAGTTAACCATCGTCTTTATCATACTACTAGATTTTTTTTTTGAATTTTATAAGTGATTTTTTACATATCTTTTTTGTTTTCAATTTCTTTTTTCATATACAAATTTAAAAAAAAAACACGAACGGTCACAAAGTTTCTATTTTTGTTCTTCAAATTATCGTAGAACCCCCATTTATATACTGCTTAGGTTAACAATATCTCGCCCCCAAAATGGAATATCAGAAATATTTGTAAAGTGGCAATTTTCAGTCTTGAGCCTTTTGCACTTCTGAACATACAATGATTCACCTTTAATTGTAAACATAAAATGTAAACTGCCATTGTGACACATGTTTTTAAAAACCTGTTTCAGCCAGAACATAAATAAAAGTTCATCCTGTTCTGTATGAAAAGGACTAGAGGAACTTGATGAATGCAGTTCATACCTGGGCCCTGTGCATGCAATGGATAAACAATTTCTAAAGTAGTCCCAGCATAGCAAGGTATACATGTAGTTTTGTGATACAAAAAAAAATGATGTGATACAATTCATCAAATCCTTCAGAATCTTCCTGCAAAGAACGGTATCTCCTTGCTTCTTCAAATGGAGTTGGTGTATTTGGAGTAAACGGGTACCAGGCGGCAACTTTTCTGCAGTAAAGAATTGCCATTATCTTTTAAAGCTAATTTAAACCATTTTGTATTATTTTATTAATTTATTTAATTACAAAATTGATTTAGAAGCAAAGCCTTCCTGTAAAATAGTAATTCACGGCGGATTTTAGTAGGAAAATAAAGTTATAAATTAATTTTTAGAATACATTTAATGCATAATATAATCTGTAATATAAGATGGGAAACAGAGGAATTCCTGAGTTTACTCAAATATACCACTAACGTGCATCCGCGTATAGTCGCCACCCCCGTAATTTCGCCACCCGTTCCTTCTGACGTCGTGCCACTGCCAAAAATGGATTGACTGACAAATATAATATACGGTAATCGAGAGGTCGCGGGTTCGAGTCCGGCATCAGCCAATTTTCTTTGCTAGCTACCTGTTTATATATATATATATATATAATATATATATATATATATATATATATATATATATATATATATATATATATATATATAAATATATGGGAAAGTGTACATTTTATGTTTATAATCATGCTTACTGATTGTCCAATAACAGTTCCGATATATGATTGTGCGATGCGCAAACTTTTCCCGCGACAATTTCAGGCGACGGCAATGCACACGCTGCATGAATTGGTTCTGGCGAATCAAGTCAAAATCTTTCATGATATGCTTTCTCATTTATATTTTTAAGATATTTGTTTGTTTAAAAATGTGGTTTTAATTATATAAATTAGTTAAATTGTAACCGGGTGGCGACTATACGATAACTCAATTTTAATGAAGTGGCGAGTTAACGGCAACTGGCGAAATATGTAATTAGGTTATACACTGCGTGTTAAAAACAGATCGTCATGCCACACACAGCGCGCAGGTTGCAGACCTGCAGCACAGGCACATGACGGATCTCAAGACGATTTACACAGTCCCTCGATCAAAGGTCTGTGGGAATATCTACATGTACATGTAAAATGAAACGTAAGCATTGTATTGAAGCATGTGGATCAAGTTTGCTCCACCCACAGCTCGTAACTGACAATAGAAATGACAGATGGCTAGTCTAAGGTTTAGCTCCGCCCAGCACGTCAGCCATGTGGGCTCTTCCGCACACTGCGCTTGCCCTTATTGTTTATATCGCAGGTGGAGAAAATGTAATTAACTGAATATATATTTCATGTATGTTGAATCCATTCATTGGACTTCGGTTTTACTTGGAGGAACGGCCATTTCCAAAGATGTTCCAGCTAAACGATGATTGCCTTCGTGCACATAGGAACAGATGCAATTAACGCAATGGCGAGTTTAGGAGTTGTCATCGTAAATTCGCCACTCGCATAAGACCATTTTGAAAGATCGACAAAAGGTTGAATTTAGACTGGAATAATTGTTTATTTATGTTGGAAATAACTAGATGAATTAAGGTATGTTATAAAAACTTAAGCGCTAGGAAAAAACACAATCATTAAATAATGGTCCAAATAAGCATGACAAGAATGACGTAAAATTGTTGCTCGCGCAAGTTGTTTTATCGTTCACCACTCTTCATACATTCGTTGAAACCTGCAAAATGCCAATCGTCTCAAGTGTAATTTTTCGGGCCTTTACTTAGGCCCTATGTCACGAAATATAAATGTAAGTAAAATCACCATTTTTGGGGACACCGAGATAGTTCAACATGTAAGGAACGTATCTAGTCTGTCAAAATAGTTGCAAATATCGTCAATTTGAGTGCTAGGAATTTAGAAAATTAAGAAAGCCCCGTCGTTAGCGGCAATGGGCTAAGGATACAGGTCCGTGCCACACTGGTGGGGCAAGCACAACGCCAGACGGAGCGCATAGCCTATACACATACGATCGGATATCAAATAGCCTAAGATTACAAATTACATGTAGGTCACAAACTTGGTAATTCAACAGACTTGGAAATAGAGCTATACATATTAGGAACTGGATACATTAACTAATCATTCAAAGATGCACGGAATTAGGAAAATTGTGGTAATTTGGGTGACAATCCAGTCAATCATACATACACATGTACACTTTACGAAGTGATTAGAATGAATATGTACAGACTCTTGAGGGCGCTATTTACTTTGCCCTCACACAAGTTTAATGAATAATATTGAAATACCAATAATGTGGAAGGTGATTAACATTTTTGCAAAAAGTACTTTGAAACTTTGAAACATTTTTTTGTTTATGATGACCACAATTATGTATATATGATCACACATTGAGTTCTCATGGCCGTTTCAAAGAAAAAAAAGTGCGCCCTCTATTGGCGAGTCAGTTATTGTCTGTGACACGCTCATTATATATGCAAGCTAATAGCATTTTGAGCCTCGCTCTTCGTGGGAAGGCGATTTCTCCAACTGTTGTGATCTCTGTAAAAGTATGTTTCTGATCGGTTAGTTGGACGGAATAATTATTCAAAGAACTGCAAGTCCTTATTTGGGTATTGTTTATGTCACCACAATCAATTTATCGTGAAAAGGGTCACGTGGGAGTCCTTTTCGCGGTTTTTGTATTGATTATCGGCCACATGTTTTACCAGTGGTCGTCGATGCAGATCTATCGTGAAAACCTTCTACAAAAGCGAGATTTTCACAGTTTTTATAATTTTTCCTATCATCGGTGGACAATTCATCGTTGAAAACAGACATTATAGTATATTTTCAGTGAAAGGTAAGTCTGGGCAATGACAATTTTTCGAGAACTTTCGATTTCAAAAAATAGCATTTCTGGCTTTCTTCGGCTTTTAAGAACCTATCATTGCATGTAATGTGCACGTTTTGAATGTGCACGTTTTGAATGTGTGGGACCCGGACGGGCGCCAGGGAATGTGTATGATCGTTAAACGTTAACTTTATAATGTTAGGCCTAATTTATAGCGGGTACCCTGTTTTATGTAAACAAAAGTACCCCCAGTTCTTTTCAGAACTAATTACTACTCAATTGAGATTCTTACATGGTGTCACCGCAATTAGTCTTACTTAAAAGTAAACATGTTGGTAAAATCATGGTTAGGTGACAGCTGCATTATGAGTTAATATGTTGGCATTTTTCATAATTATAGTGTTTCTCCCAGCCACTTGATTAGTTGACTATTATTATATCATTGGAATGGTATATTTTAATTTATGTTAACGTTAGTGTTATCATCAGTGAATTAAAGAAATGTACGCTACATTACAAGTAAAAAAATCATGCAGGCAAAGGAACATACATTTAATAGATAATTTAACGCAGCACTGTAGTCCTTCCGAAACAATAATAACATGCTGATTACTAATACTAGTAATATACAGGCTACACTAGCAGGCGTATGATACATAATCATCATTGGCATTGTGTCATTACCATTTTATAATTGCTGGAGAGACTGGAAAGATACTCTAGGATCTTCATAAATATTTACAATTTTTCCAATTTTCTCTGACATTGTGTCTAACAAGTCTGAGTACCATTTTAGAATTTAGCAAAGGTGCATTCTAAAAAACATTAATGCTGCTTGACACTTGCTTGATAAATATTTACAACAACAATCATGACGACAAATATCATGTATGATCATGGAACAATATTAAATGTTAACAAAAGTTAAATATGTTCATACTGAGTTTAATTTTCTTTTTACAGATGACATGCCCTTTTTCTAGTGTCGTGGCGATTTCATCATGATAGCATCAGTTAGTATATTTATCGTCTTATACTGTTTGGGGCACATTGCAAGCACACTGGATGCAAAGGTAAGATTCAAATCACATTAGCAAATAGTTGCAACAAATTAAAAAATATTGGAATACTGTACATATGCTTTGTGTTCACATAAACGTGGACTATATGCATACCAGATATGTAACTGTGGTGAAAAAAATGGGACTGCCATGCATGAGTTAGAACTTTGTAAACAAGAAATACATGCACAATAACAACTACAATGTGCAAGATTAATTGAAACTTAGGACATTTTTCGGGATGTGAAAGTTATCTTTAATTCATGACAATTTAGACAATCTGATAAAAATTCAACGTGATCGCCACGTGGGTATGCATTTACATCTTGTAAAAACTAATCTTATCAAAATCAGAGCAGCGAGTAATGTGTCACATGCCAACAATTAAATTTTGCTAACGTGCATGTACAATACAGATTCATTTTGAACTGTATATATTTGTACAAATATATAGACTCCTTGACTGGATAGCTGTACATTATGCACATATTAAACAATAGGGCTTATGCATGAATACATTTGTTATGACTATGTTAACATATTTTGTATACTATGCAAAACAAAATGTTTAAAATTCATTCTTCGTTCATACAGGTCTTCACACGCCCTTATTTCTGGTGTTGTGGTGGTATGATGGCGCCGCATGATACTGAGGAGCTTTTGAAGGGATCTCATTCCATGAACTACTCGTCCTGCCCTATTGAATTCTGTATGTACCAGCTCACCACCTTGTTCGTTTAGAAGACCAAATCCTACTTTATACATCTGCAGTTGATTCACAGCATGATCCTCCAGCATATGTAGCTTAGGGCTGATGTTGACACCAGGGAAATTTGTTCTGAAGCAGCGCATGAATTGCTTTATGCAGACATCTGTAGACAAAACATGAAAATAAAGAAATCAATGTTACAAAGTATACAATACAGCATGGAGTTTTAGAAGTTAAGGATAAAATTACTATCCTTACCAATGCGCTGGATTTCACCATCTACAAGAGGGCGTGAGTGATTTATACCATGGTGTACATCAGCAAACTTCAGAAACACTTCGCTGAACCTCGTCCCAATTGTTGCACTTTCACGTTGAATTCTTTCGAAGGCTGCCAGGGAATATCATCAGATTTTGTTCTGGAAATAATTTCATAGGGTGCTGATGTGAGGTCCGTGATTACATTGATCTGTGGAAATAAAATAAATTGAGAGATTGGAAAACATCTGAACATCGAAATCTTAAGTAATGAGACTACCTCCATGTACAGCAATTTAAAGTGCTCACCTGACAGCATTTGTGGACATGATTGCCAATGAAGGATTTGCCGTGGTAAGCTTGCCTACAGACATGGTGTTTATTAAGCACAATATCAAGGCTGCTGACAATTGGTCCTGTGCCAAAAGGAAGCTCGACTGTAGAAGCTTGATGTTCCTGAAAAGACAAAGTCAGGATTCATGTACAAGTCTGTAATTTTACAAATGAAAGCAAATTGAAATTAATACTGTATCAGTTATTATGAAAATAATTACCAAGTCATGTATATCAGCTCGTAGTTGGCATACATTGTTGACTATCTCCCTGTATCTAGTTGTACTTGTTTGAGGTTGATTTTGCAAGAGCTGAAGGGGGAGTTCATCCTCGAGTTGCTCAAGCTTTGCAAGTTTGTCGTTTAGTTGTTGTTGTAAGTTGTGTTGCCTTGTTACCTCGTATGTCACTGACTGGTCAAAGTTGTATTCTTGATCATGGTCATCAATGTCTGCACCATCAATTCTCAGCTTGAAGAGCTGGAGATCTAAATTGTGACACTCTAGTTCATAGAGGTCAAACAATTTCTTGAAAACGCCCAAAGAGATGTGCAGACTTGGCAATATTACCTGATTATTGAATGGACATGAATGACACAAGTAATATTAGAAACAAATTGAATGGACATTGTGAGACAAGTATGATTAGAAACAAATTGCAAATTGTTTACTACATTGAAAGTAGACAGTTTTAAAATAAACTCAAAATGTGTAATTTTTTCAACCCATGGCTTTATTTAATTGTGCATTTGCTATGGATTCATAATTAATCAAATTCAGAGTTGTCTTACATGGTCTATTTCAATTTGTATCTGGGGACAGTCAACAATGCTATAGGACACATCCTTGGCTCTGTGACGTCTACTTCCATCATCAATGAACAGTTTGTGATGTTGTTGGATAGACTGTATGGTCCTCTTGGTGGATGCAACCCTGTCGGCAATGGGTTTTTGCATAGTTTCCTTGCTGGCCAGGCAGTATATGCAGCAGTATCGAGCTGTAAATATATGAAAATGTACACGTATGAACCATTATAAGCATTACATACAAAACAAAAAGATTGAATGTTAAACAATTTGACAACATTGTTTAAGATATTACCATTGGGTCCACAGATGCCGTAGAGCTTTGTCAGGAGTTCATAATCCCCAAAGCAGAACAGGTGTATAGATCGTCCTCTAAAACATTAAAAGGAAAACACAAATAATAATTAATACAGTTTCTCAGCATATTTTTAGCTACATGTATTCAGTGGTAAATGCGGAAAAAAAATTACAATAGTTCAGCTCACCTCCATTCCTGCTCGGATAAATGGGTAATTTGACTTGTGACTTTTGGTAGGGTCCTTTTCAGATTGGTGATCGAGTCGCCCCCCTCAAAGCAGGCAAAGACTACTGTGTTCTGGAGGCTATTGGGGTGATGTACATTTACAATTTGAAAGGCCAGCTTAAATGATGTGCCCCCTTTATCCTCCAACTTTTACCCAAATCTCATTTTGGGGGATGACGCCATTATGCCAGATTAATGAATTACTCCTGTGAAAAAGAAAAAAAGAAACATTGAAATCAGGTTAACTTTTGGGTTGAAATGCTTGTTAATTGAATAAAAGTTTACACGACAAGTACATGTATGTAAGCTTTTACTTACTCATTAAGTCGATCGAGGTAATCAAGCACCATTTGGCTGAGATTATGAACAGTGACGTACGGTACCATCCGATTTTCAAACCCACCACACCCATCAGCCTTTGAGCTTGGGAAAATAAGTTCTACCATTTCCCCTTCAAGATAGTCTTTTAGAAGTTTCTTTTGCTGCATTCTCATAGACCTTTCAGAGGCTATAGTAGGACCTATATACCTGTAATAAAGAAATTGGAATTAATACTATTGAGAAAGTGTATTTACAACATACTGTCATACTATAATGTATGGTCGCTTGAGGACTTTGCACATAGCATGTGCATTATCATGCTTTAAAAACAGATTAGAAATGCATTGTAATACACAAATGTACATACCTTCTGAGTTTTCTGACCTGATCCCATGCTAAATGGCAATCTCTCATCATTGCCAAGGCCTGATTTGCTGGGGCATTGCTGGGTGATGGGGCATTGCTGGGTGATGGGACTGAAGATGTTTTGTGGCTTGCATAGGGCTCACTTATTTTTCAGATTTTTGGGGTTGAACACTGCTCATTGACATACTGTTGTGATACTTGTTGAACACATGCAGGCTGAAACAGTGAAAGTGAAATATAATGAAACAATAATAATCATGAATTATACAAGTGCATAGACAACCAATTTGTAATTTACTCTGTAAGCTCATTGCTAAATACATTATATTTTTATGCAGATTTCATGTTTTCAATATTTGTAGTCTTTACTAGTTGGCCAGTTACTTTGTAAATTAATTGATATACTGTAAATATTTTGTTATCTGCCTGGGATGGTGCAATATACATATGTACATACTGTGTTTATCCATTGTTTTCTGTTATTTTATTTATTCATATTTTTTGAGGAAGTGTACATGCAGAGTGACCTGTTTGAACATAGAAGTAAATACGTATTAATAACTAAATTTGCAACAGTTTTGATTTAAATAATGTCATAACCTTTTGTTCGGGGGGGGGGGGTGCAAAAGAAATACGTTATGTGCACTCAATTATACAATAAAATAATGGATTGATAACCTTAAAGTTATGAATGGTTTATTATATTTTTTAATCTTACCCGTCCACCTGTGTTCAAGGCTGCTGCTCTGTTTGACTGCTGCAATTTCAGCCATGTCCATCGGTCTGTTGCTCTTTCGATTTCATAGGGAATGGGGTGTCCTTTTTTGTGTTTCAAAGCCTCTTCTCTAAGTATTCTAGCAGCATTTGTTATTGATGACACTTGTTGGCATTCACTATTGTCTTTAACATCTGTATGCGATACACAGGTAACTGTCACCTTTGGTTGTGTAGATCGGGGTTGACAGTTATGCTGGATGAGTTGCTCTGTCTTTCCTATTTTGCAACACTTAGTACATATGAGGTCTAAATTGTTGAGTTGTACATTAAGGATGCGAGAACTAAGAGATACTTCTGGAAAATTGATACTTGCTTTACAGACTGGACATGGCACAGTAGACAACTTGTTGAATTGAAAATACTTTGTTAAGCAGCTGACACAAAAGTTATGTTCACATGGAGATTGCAGACATGGTGAGGGTAATAAGCACAGACAGATAGGGCAAGTAAATAGAGAATGTTCCCCGTCTCTTCCAAGGATCTCAAAATTAGGATCCGACTCAATAGAAATGTTAATAACGTTAGAAAAAATATTACTGGTCTCCGATTTGTTTGCAAATGGTAAACCACCGGGTTGGGAAGATGATTTGCCGATTACTCTTTTACACTTTTTTGGTCGACCTGGCCTTGAAGTTTGTTGGAATCTTTCACAAACCCGCAGACTGATTACCTGCTCTCTGATGCTTTGTCCAAACTATGTGTTCATTTGTGACATTAATGTACTCCTGTGTTTGTGCTGTGTAATGTCTTACTTTTCGTGCACACTTTTCACATAAAGCCTCAGGATGCTGGTCAGTAGTATCAGTCCATGTATTTATGCCAAATACAGCAACAATTTCTTTGCGATTGTCTTTACAAAGTTGGTTCTCTAACGTTAACGTTAGTTGTTGAAAGATGAGTTGTCCTCCTTCCACAAACTCTGCACAGTTTAGAAATTACCTCTTTGTGATAGTCGAAACTTAAAGCCTGGAACATGCTTCTCCGTGTAAATAATGTTATACAATCATTGTAGAAAGAGATAAATAAATTCAAGAAAATGTATAACTAATGACTTTTGTCTCATTTATATACGTGTGTGATCATTCGTCAGATCAGTATGAGTGTGTGCGTATTGAATTGCGATGATGTGTGTGTGTAGACAATATTTATTGTTTTCAATCTTCGCGCGCTTTGTACTAGCGCGAAGTACAGTGAACATGTACTGTACATGTACACGCACACGATTCTATAGTGTACATGTACATGTACGCCCACTGTGTATGATCGCAAAAGCAGACGTCTCTTATTTTGGGACTGCAATTACCTCGTTTATTTTGAAAATCTCCGTCATTGCCCAGGAACCAAACCAGCTTTAAGTTTTGAAAAATGTTATTATCTAACTACCACGTTCTTCATTTTCCAATAAAAAATTTAGAACAATAAAAAACATACATTTTCCTACAAGATGTAAGTCAAGTGATTTTTCCTTTTATTGACTTGTTTCTAAGCGGTTTTTCCACACGCAATCTTCACTAAAAAATAATTAATTGAAGAAAACAACCAACAATGAGAAACAAATTATAGACCTTTTAATGATACATCGATATAAACTTTATAAAAATAAAAGAAACGGGTTTTAGGAGGGGAAATTGCGAAGGGAGTTGAGTTCGTTGACGTTCATTTTCTCAACAAGTAAGTCATACCATTAACGATGGTCGGTCAGTGACGTCACGTTTCATAATTGGCGTGAAGAAAACTCAACAACCGCACAGTGGACACTTTATTACGCACGGTCTATGGGGCTGAAACAGCCGTGTTCTATGCATTGAGTTTCTTTTTCAACTTTCTGTTGCTTTCCTTGGATTGGAAAAAGTCAGAGAAAGGCTAAATATCCGACCAGAAAGTATTTTGATTGAGGTCACAGAACATCAACACCCCCCTTAAAGGTTAAAATTGGGTCAAATATTTGGCTGTGGGTGACCTATGGAAGTTTTTGTGGCTACATTCGATAGATCGTGTCAAAGTTTCATGAAAATCGCCTGAAGAATACAGAAAATACGGAAGGGGAACAGTGAGGTCCCCCCAGATCTGAGAACGAAAAAAAGCCCATGCTTGATAGGGTTAAGAATGCGTGTGGCGCACGCATGTGGTGCGGTACCGCAGCAGTAATAGCGGAAATAGTGGTCTCCGGATTAGGTTGATATGATTGGTTGTATAACATTTTTTTAAATGAGATATTTCCAATTTGAGGTCAATACTTGGTTTTACTATAGCAATTGAAATGTATCAATTGTTTTTCATACGCAATGAATCTTGTATATAAGAAAGAATGATAAATATTTAATATAAATAGAGGTATAAGTGAGTAAGGGGATGAGGCATTGTGGACAGAAAGAGAGGGGAAATTAACAAAACTACACACAAAAGACAAGGTAAATAGATAGAAAGAAACGAAAAAGCAACATATAACTAGAAACAATTTTACTGCATACTTGAAACTTGATTGAATTCTTCAATATTTGCCTACCTTGATGTTTCTGTTTCTTCTCATTCCTTTTCTCAGCCCTGCAAATATAGAAGCGTTTGTAGCACTCAGAGTGGTACCCATAAATCTGTAAATCAAATGTTAACTACTGTTAGGAATTTCGGCCATTCATTCATTTATACATACATACAATAAAAAAAAGAAATGGGTAAGCATCCATCTTCATTGTATACACTTTGAAAAATTAACTTAAGTTCCCCAAAACTTTAGTTCAGCCAAACAAGCATCATGTCCATGCTTATTCACACCGCCAAAGATTGAATATTCTTGGCCCATGTACACAGTTATGTTTGTGGAACTACGTACAAGTATTGCTTTTAAATATCTGATGAAAGTCCGACATAAAGATCCCATTTTTTCATGAATGGGGCTCTAACGTTAAAGGCATAAATAGTCAATATACTTCAGTAAAGATTATATTATAGTTTATTTTGTTGGGCAAGGTTGATACATGGTAACTATTGAAAATAATCATCAGAAATTATCTTTTTTGAAACTGTCACTTCGAAAAAGTATGATAATGATATGTCAACAATAGACAAGAGAATGCGATATTAAAAGTCTGACGACACATGTTAAATTGTCAAGGATATTTTTCATATGAGTCCAACTATTTTACAAAAAATATGTACTCTGATTAGGTACCAATATTTGTCAAATTCATAAAAAAAACAATCCTACGTTACCTGTAAGAGAGATTCTGAGAGTTGTTCGTTACCGGCGACGCGTCGTGGCGATCGCTTACATTATACACATTGTTGTGTACGTTAGCTCCAGCCCTAACGTTAGACCATTCCTTCCTCCATGTAGTCAGGTTCACAATGTAAATATTTTAAATTTCGTTCAGTTTTTTTGGGGATTAGCAAAACTATACATTTTTGGAAACTGTATAAGATACTCAATCAGAAAACCAATGTTTCCATTTCCCCCGAGGTATGCATGGCGGCCATCTTGGATTTTTCAAAATGGCCGCTAAAATTAAAATATTTTTCAATATAACGGCTTCTAGATGACATAGGATCTTGATTTCAACTACTAAATCTACATTTTCAGGGGCAAGGAACCTAATGGTAACAATTTCAATGACCTGATTGGCGGCCATCTTGGATTTATTTCAAAATGGCCGCCAAAATTTAAATATTTTTCAATATCAATACTAAATTTAGTAACAAAAATAATATTAAAAACCCTTTTAAGGCAAATGTGTTGTACATGTGTAATGTGTATGCATTTAGTTGTACATGTAACTATTTACAAACAAACAAACAAACTTTCTGAAGTTTGGACCATGCAGTTCATTTATTTATCAGTTATCAAAAGTCATGATCCACTTTCCAAATGACAATTTTTTGACGTGTATTTATTAATCAATGTGATCATGCAAGCAAGTCCGACTGTCATTTCATTTGACATGGCCCTTTACGAAAAGGTTGTGCAATTGCTGGATGCCAGACCTGACTTGAAACGCAAAGTTGTTCCAAGACTGAGTGAACTGCATGTCGTCATGGCTGCTCTGAGACCTCTCGGAGCCTCCATGGAGAATTCGGGTATTGATGATACCTGGATAGAAGCTGATGTCTATGGTGCTGCTACGACAAGGCAAATGGAGTGTCGTGGCCGAGCGGTCTAGCTTACCGGACTCAAGTTCTGGTGTTAGCAGCAGAATGTGGGTTCGAATCCTGGCCGTGACACTTGTGTCCTTGAGCAAGACACTTAACCATAATTGCTTCTCTCCACCCAGGGGTTAAATAGGTACCTGTGAGGGCAGATTTGGTTGATTAGCCGTATATGCGCTGTAATGGCAGCAATTGAGCTGTATACTCCCCAGGGAGCTGTGATGGTTTCAGGAATGATTTATGAGCCTTATGAGCAGGGGTAATGATATAATGCGCTTTGAACACCACTTAGTTGGTGAATACGTGCGCTATATAAGTCCACACATTATTATTATTTATCCTAAAATGTACACACTACAAGCGTTCTATCTGTGCCCACATCTATTCGTATGTAGCACTCTATGAAATGGCACTAGAGGAGTTCTTCAGGGACAACCCACAGCTGAAAGATATTTGCTGGGAGGCAACAGATAGAGTTGAGGAGGCCTGCTCTGAAGAAAACAAATCCACTAAGGCCGAATCCGTGAAGCAAGCCAACATCACCCTTCTCCATGTCTTGACCACCGCTGAAGTGATGAAGGCATTTAAGGATTGGGAGACACAGAGATCCAAGAATGCCATGGTCAAGTCGATAATGAACTACCTACATCGAGTGGAGACTATCCTTTTCTTTGTGGCAGCATCTCGAAATGCTGATCTGGTGCTCCACCTCGAGGCTGGAGAAGCACTGAACAAGATGTTCTTTGCAATCGACCGAATCAAGTACAAGCGCCTCTGGCCATGATACATCGCAGACATGTACGACCTGAAAACTAAGCACCCTGCAACCTGGAGGGAACATGAAGCAGGCAACTTGTCAGTCACCAAGACCAGCATTCCGTTTGTATCAGTTGGAGCAGACAATGCATGTGAACATTTGAACAAGCTAATGAAGTCTCGCTCTGGACTGGTAGGCATCTCCAACAATGCCAATGCTAGGCAGAGGTTCTTTATGGCTACACCGGAAATGCCCTGCCTGTCAAGACAGTTCAAGATACAGTTTGATTTGGAAAATAACAAAGTCACAGGACATCATGACCTTGTACCAAGTAAGGTCAAGAGGGAGCATGACACAATCGATAAAATAAAGGCTGCCATACTCAATCATGGTAATCTGATAATCAGCTGCAAAACATTATCACCCATGCCTACATCCCAGATATTTATGTACCACAAATCTTGAACATTGATGCCACTGATCAGACGTTATATGAAGACTACGTGTCAGAGCGAATTAATAGTGATACCAGCCTTTGGGCACCGGTGAAAAGACAAAATAACAAAATGTTCATGTCTGGCAACAAGAAAACCAGTGTGAAAATCAGAGACAAGATTGTAGATCTTAAAGAGACAAAGGATCTGTATGGCAGGCTAATGGTCCTTGCCAAGTCAAACCGAGAAATCAACCAAAAGCATGCCATCAGTAACTACGAGTTCACCCTAACACCAAGGGCCCTGTTTGCTCCCAATGGGACATTGTTGTCATGCACTGACAAGTCGCAGTTAATCCACATCCTTGAGAAGCTGACAAGCCCCAAAACACTACCTCAGCAGCATTTGGAAGGTGCGCATGTCCTGCAGGAAGATGTAATGAATACAGGGACCATGGACTCGAACTCATGTGAAGATAATCACACTAGCCGCAAAATTGCAGTGGTGGACGGTATGGTAGTTGTCCAGAAGCTGACAAAGAAACCAACAACAGTAGTGACAGTTAAAGATCTCAGTGAATGGTTCAATGACAGACTGATGACTCTAACTAGAGAATGTGATGAGATTATTCTGGTGTTTGATACATACAAGGCTGATTCCCTTAAGAGTACCACAAGGGAAAAAAGAGACAAGGAAAGGAACCAGTCCAATGGGCCGAATAAATAAAAAGTAGCATTTGCTTACAAGAAGAAGCCCCTAGAAAAAGCAATTGCTTACCAAGCAGAAGCAAAAGCAAAAGCAATTGCTTAAAAACGTATAAATAATAATTTGCTTTGACTAATAGCTTTTTCTTTATCTTGCCTAGCAAATGCTTAGGTCAACAACAATAGCGGCATTCATTCCGAAGGATTGAATGAAGGAAAGTTCTTGCGATTGCGAATTCATCCCCGAACTGTCCACTTGGCTTATCAATACGTACATGAGTGCAGTCGATGGCCCCAAGCGTAAAGGGAAAACCGAGCTTATCAGCCCACCATTGCTTTGGGTCCGTCAGATCAGCATTAGACACAGGAAATTTTATCCATGTTGGGCGTTGGGCAGATATGCGGTCCAAAGTACATGCAACGTATGTACTTACAGTGGGCTGGGTTATCCCCATCACCTCTGCTACTGAGGTCTGGTAGCCTGGATCTGCTAAATAACGCAAAGTTGTCTCCATGCGCTCCACTGGTGACAAGCTTCCACCATGTGTCTCATGCCTTTCGGGCAGAAATGTTTGTGCAAGCCACTCAACATTTTCCTTATCAAATCGAAACAATGTTCGATAGGTGCCAGGAGATGTCTCAGCACGATTAATCCTGTTCTTATACACCTTAGGACCTTCTCTTACATGCATGAACATGGTGCTCACAGTTAAGTATGAAGGCGTGAGTAAAAGATCAAGCTGGTATGGAGGAGCTTGCAAAACTACGAGCAAATGCTTCTGGTTACAAGTAAAAGATAGGTTTTATTTATATGTTTTCAAGCATTTGCTAATTTGTAAAGCATTTGCTTACAAGAAACGAGCTTGTGCTTCTGCTTATAAGCAGAAGCTTTTGCTTATGAGCAATTACTTAGTTTTATTTATAAATATTCAAGAAAAAGCCTAGAAAAAGCAAATGCTACTTTTTATTTATTCGGCCCAATATCAGATCAGAGATAACACCAACATTAAACACGTTCCAATGAGCCGGTTCCTATTCCATGATAAAACAAAGTCTGATCTGACCAAGTATCTGGCAGAGAAAACCCTGGAATACAATAAAGACTCATCCAAGCTGATTGTTGCATCTGCCTCAGGATGGACTAGAAGCAACAGTGAGCTGCTCTTTGAGGACAACAACCATGAAGAGGCCGATACACTGCTGATCCATCAGGCAATTTTGGCATCACAACGAAACCCACATGATGCAAAGTTGATGTTCTTTTCTCCAGACACAGATGCACTAGTGCTGCTTATAGCCAATTATGACCTCCTCCTGAGAAACACATCCATTTCAAGGTTGATCAAAGTACAGCCAATATGGACGGCTTTAGGTGCAGAACGAGCAAAAGCTCTGCCAGCCTTTCATGCATTCACAGGAGCAGACAACACTGGGAAGTTCTCTCGAGTAGGCAAGGCAACCTGGCTGCAAGTGTACCTTAAGACAGGTGAAGATGTCATAAATAGTCTGCAGATGCTTTCTGATGCCACTGAAGTGACCGAAGATGTGATTTCCACCTTAGGTACATTTGTAAGTGCTGCATATTCACCAAAGGGTATCCAAATCAAGAGCATCCCTGAGCTACGATGGCATCTTTTCTGCAAGCACATGGCTGAAAGTGACAAACTTCCCCCTACCCTCGGTGCTCTCAAGCAGCACATCCTGAGAGCCCACATCCAGGCCAGAGTATGGGGTCAGGCACTTATAGCCTGTCAGGAATTCCTAGACCCACTGCAAAATGGCTTTTACAAGGACAAAGATGGTAAGGTGAAGCCCGTCACAAGCCCATCACTCCCAGCACCTGCGGCTATCATCGAGATGATTAGATGTCAATGCAAAACAGACTGCTCTTCCAATAGATGTTCATGCAGATCAAAGGACTTGACCTGTACGGACCTTTGTCAGTGCAGTACTCAATGCCAGAACGATGAAGACTCTCAGGAATGCATTTCCATGGATGAAAGTGATGACGATGATTTGTAAAGTTCAATGAGAACTATATAGCTCTAGGAATTAAGTCTAATCAGGTCATGGTAATTGGTACCTTAGTTTCCTTGCCACCAAAAAAAGTACATTTAGTAGTTGAAACCAAGATCTTAGGCGACCTGGAAGCTGAACTATTGAAAAATATGTAAATGTAAATGTAAATATGTAAATGTGGCTACCATTTTGAAAAATCCAAGATGGCTGCCAATCAGGTCATTGTTATTGGTACCGCTTTGGGTGCCTTGCCCCTGAAATGTAGATATAGTAGTTGAAATCAAGGTCCCAGGTGATCTAGAATCCAAGATAGTGAAAAATATGCACATTTTTGGCAGCCATTTTGAAAAATCCAAGATGGCCGCCAATCAGGTCAATGAAATTGGTACCATTAGATTCCTTGCCCCTGAAAATGTAAATTTAGTAGTTGAAATCAAGATCCTAGGTCATCTAGAAGCTGTGATATTGAAAAATATTTAAATTTTGGCGGCCATTTTGAAAAGTCCAAGATGGCCGCCATGCATACCTCGGGGAAAAATAATGGAAACATTGGTTTTCTGATTCAGTATGCTATACAGATTCCAAAAATGTATAGTTTTGCTAATCTCCAAAAAACTTGAACGAAATTACACAACAGACCTGACTAATGGTTAAAAATGCTTTATTGGCAATATCACACTCAACCATACCGTCTATTTTTTCCCATCCACTTGCGCATGAAAGAAAACAATTTCCAATTTATTTCCGAAAATGATAACAATTTGGATTCCACTCTAGACAAATGCATAATACATTTTCTGCGACGCGTTTTCTGCAGACGGGCCCGACAGTCGACAGGGAAGCCATTGTTGTTGTTGCTGCTGCATGCATGCTGTGCATGCATAGCGCTTGGCGGGTCATGACCTCACAAGTGTAACAGCTGTAGCTATAGGTTAATTTACCACCACTGTCGCTGTCTTGTAAATGAATTTTGAAATATTAAACTTCCGTTTTCGACCGGAAGGAGAGGTCAGATTAGGGTCATGTCTGTGTACGAAATGTGACATAGTTCAAGGTCGTTAAGATGAAAATATCTCCTGTGGTTCATGAGATATGATTTTTTGAAATATTCAACCTCCTTTTTCGACCGGAAGGAGAGGTCGGATATAAAGGACAACGATAGTGAAATTACCGTAAATTGTGTTGAAACGAAGGTATTATATTCTAATTAGATACTGCAGTGTCACAGTGTATAAACGCCTCTTGTCTGTGTGTGAGAGACTGTCAAGGCCGTTCACTCAGTATTCTGATTTGATACTGTAGTGTACAGTGAATGTCTGTCTCTTGTCTGTGTGTGTCAAGTCCGTTCACACGTGGAATGGGTTGTGCTTCTGAATAGTTGTTCATTTAAACTTCTGTTTTCGACCGGAAGGAGAGGTCAAATTGGGGTCATGTCTGTGTAAGAAATGAAGATTGTGAAAATATCTTCCGTGGTTCATGATATATGATTTTTTGAAATTTTCAACTTCCGGTTTCGACCGGAAGGAGAGGTCGGATTGGGGTCACCTCTGCGTACGAAAAATCACATAATTCAAGATCTATAACATAGTGCAAAGATTGTGAAAATACCTTTTGTGGTTCATGAGATATAATTTTTGGAAAATATTAAACTTTGATTGAGTGTAATTCGATATCTGATGACCTCACTATGACGTCACAACTTAGGTTATGTGAACTCTGCAGCTATGTTTTTGTCTCTGGATAAGTCTTATTGAGAAGAAGAAGAAGAAGAAGAAGAAGAAGAAGAAGAAGAAGAAGAAGAAGAAGAAGAAGAAGAAGAAGAAGAAGCCAAAGAAGAAGAAGAAGAAGAAGAAGAAGAAGAAGAAGAAGAAGAAGAAGAAGAAGAAGAAGAAGAAGAAGAAGAAGAAGAAGAAGAAGAAGAAGAAGAAGAAGAAGAAGAAGAAGAAGAAGAAGAAGAAGAAGAAGCCACACACACAAAAAACGAACAATAACAAGAGGTGTTCGCGCTATAGCTCGAACACCTAAAAAAAAACGGAACAATATCAATAGGTGTTCGCGCTGAAGCTCGAACACCTAAAAAAGAAAACGAACAGAATCAATAGGTGTTTGGGCACCAACCCAAACACCTAAATAGACACATTCCAGGTGGGTCTCAAAAACAATATTTTATTACAAAACGCCTTAAGTAAAGGATGTCAGTCCCTCTTTAGCTTTAAGCACTACAGCACATAACACTTTATACGTACTGCTCCATTCTTAAATGGATAAACACACCAAATAATTGCACAAAATAGTGGGCTGTTTTTTTGTCTGGGCCAGTTGGTGTCTTACAAAGAGTACAGGAGTTGGGACAGCGTGTCTTAGGATGGTCCTGTTATGCTTGTAGTGTACATAACTTTCTTTAAATCGTTGATAATTTAAATAACATGAGTAATGTTGCAAACGAAGTATCTATAGGCCTATAACTGATTTTTTTTTAACTGACTGGGGATGTTTTTGGATAATTATTGCAATGGCTTTGATGGAAAAAGAATAACCCATTTCGGGAGCTCGAAAATGGGCTGGATAACGTTGTGTTTATGTACGAATGGTATGTTGTTGTTCACAGTTCTCACCGTCGTGAAATACATTAACAAATTACCTGAACAACCAGTACCCTAAAACCGTACAAAATACTAACAAATCGTCCCTAATTTGCCATAGTGACCAATCCGACTTTTTAAAATTTTAAGTTTTCCCGCCCATTAGTACATTCAGGAAGAGACCTACCATTGTATCTAATCCACATGCATGTATTCCTTATAGTTTTGGAGATAGAGCATGCATTCAAATGACGAATGCTCTAACTGGCTATTTTTGTCATTTGTCAAAGTGACCAATACCGCATTGGTCACTGAAATGAAATGACTCGGGAAGCCAAATTGATCAGGTTGCGTGTAAAAGGTTCGGACAGTTTAATCATACTCCAGGTGATTAACAATTACATGTAATAGGCTTGTGGATACACAGAATCAGGGACAGCCGACAGAGCTCATGAATATTTAGTATCACTTTCGGTTGTGTACTGTGGCATAGAGCACCTTCGGTGGTCCGCTGTACTGTCATCGGTAATTCGTCATCCGAACACAGCCTAGCTTTTAGCAGCCTAGCTACAGCTCGCTTTGCCGCTTGCCAAACAACCGCGCAACATTCACCATGCCAACCTAATTTGGGATTGGTCACTATGGCAAATTAGGGACGAAATACAATACAACAACAGGAGACTACTGAGATGCTAAGTTGCAACAAACCCACTGGTCCCCCTCTAATTACAAGCGCATATCAAACAAAATCAGAGGGGAAAAGAACAGCAAGCCCATTCCTACCCTACGGCCAAAATTTCAATTAAATAAACAACAAGACATTACATAGGACCTAAAAATAGAAATAAATCATCAGGCAATACACACATTATAATTTAAACAGAAGTGTCAGTGCCCTCTGAAAGTCTTTAGAGGGCTCTATCTAGCTGGATAACGATACACGGGAAGCAACGTGGTGTCTGGAGAAGACTCATGGTCTTTTATATCATTTGATATAACCAGGAGCCATGTTATTGGGTGATTTGTAAACGGTTAAGAGTACCTTGAAATGATAAGTTTCCTGACTGGGAGCCAATGTAGATAAATCAGAATGGGTTGAATATGCATGTTCATGTTTACTTGCTCGGACAACTTGCAGCTGTATTTTAGACACGCTGTACCTTAACGACTTCGTGATTTGGAAGCCCATGTCACAGTCTAGTCTAGAAGTAATAAAAGCATGTACAAGTCTCTCCGTTGTATTACGATTCATAAAATTGCATAACTTGTAATTGAATAGGCCTATTGTCTTTTTATATTTGACTTGAAATGAGTAAACAATAAATATGATAATCCCGGCAAAGGTCACTTGCTTGTCACCAATTTCAATTAAACAGAAATCAGCGATTCCTTTTGTTTGATTGAATTTATTTCTGACGAAAAAACAAAACAAAATTAGCAATACGTTGTTCCTGTTTGGCGATCCAAATGAATGTGGATGAATTTTCGCTATTTTCTCATTTACGACATGATAACATAAGAGCTAACGTTCAGTTGCGCAAATGTATAATATAGTATTAATATTAGATGGTTGCAGAACAACAATATCAGTAATATTGCACCAGGAACATTTGATGGTCTACAAAAGCTCACTTAATTGTAAGTTTCATGTCATGAATTTCAATCACGCGGGAAGCAGCCACCAATTCTCTTTTGTCTGGATTTACGTTTGACAGCGAAACAAACTAGATAAAGTATGAACTTTAGGCCTATACATTTTCACAATTTGTTTCGATATGACAAAATGCAATCCGAAACATTGTTACAGATCAGTAGCTGAATGTATATCTGGATTTAACAACACATCATGCTTATCAAATGCATTGTATACACATTTAAGAACATGTGTAACATTTATTTTGTAATAATTTAAATATTGTCCCACACTGTAACACTTAATATAGATGGAAGATTGCCACCGAACATGTTTATAAAATACCGATGCACTCAAGTTCAAATATAATTGAACCTCGGGCACAGTTATTTTTTGTACTCAGGCAACGTTTCACAAAGTTTGCTTTGATGAGCTAAATATCGCGTCATATATATTGTCTTGAATACAAAAGGTAATCATACTCGTAGTTATATTTAGTATGGCAATTGGGATAATTTTTGTTTCAATAAATTTAAGTGGTTACAGTATGTCGCACTAGTCAATGGAGGGCAGTACATATTGTTTTAGTGTCGTTGCAGTCAAAGTATTAATGAACTGTAGGGAGAATACCGGTACTTTCTCATAGTATTTGACCGATCAGTATGATAATTCACCAAGTACCGGTATACCTTGAGGACAAATCTAAGAACACTGGTGAAAATAACCAAATAAACGGGCTTTAATTAAATGTCTAACCATACTTTTCCCCCTTACTAGACACCTGCAGAACAACAAAATCAGTGAACTTGCGAACGGATCATTTGATGGTCTACCATGGCTCCAAGAATTGTAAGTTGTAATGTCATGAATTTCAGTCACACATAGCATCAAGCCACCTATTTATCTTTACTTATGTTACGTCTGATGAAAATTTTTATTTGTTACTTTATTTGCCACAGAACATTCAATTGTTTTGTACATTTTGTTTTTAATTATTATTATTTTCTTTTTCGAGAAATTTGTGAAAAGTGTAGCTCATAACGCCGTGTCTCAAACAGGACATTAGAGAAAAATGCACAAAACCAGCCAAATATTCGTTTAACTTCGAAACAAAAGTAAGAAGATCCTTTTTGGCGACTCAAATAGTTGTATGCATTTTTCGCTCATTTCGTTTTAAAAACACAGCGTAATGAGATACACTTTTCACAGTTTTTTGCTTTTCTTTTCTTTAAGCAAAATATCTTCATTGAAAATATCATGTGTTCCTAGGATTTTTATCAAGGGATTCGTTTTCGTTAAGTTCAAGAGTTAAGTAAACCTGTGTGCGGTATGGAGGCCCGGTGTATGTTCTGGATAAAAATACGGTTTATTCTGTAAAAATAATTATAGAAGATAAGAAGGCAAAGGGGAGAACGGTAGGATAATATAGTCTCTTGTCTTTAGTCAACATTGTATCATCCGTTATTTACACAATCACAATATTCATCAAAAGTATAAATACAAACAGTAAACAAATGAATGGTCATCTTTAATATCAATCAAGTTATTGTGTTTGCTTATTAAATGGAATTATAACAGTAGTAATTCAGGTTATCTTCCCAGTGAACATTAATTGAAAGAAAATCATGATTATCATTTATACTTTAATCAAAGGATAGCCTTTAATCAAAGTATAGCGCTGACGTCCAGTCCTGTGGCAACTTCGATTTGTGTTTGAAAGTTGGGAAGTCGCTCCATCCGTCACAGACCAAGCAGCCTCATAGCCCCGTATGTACTAGCCCAGTTAGTTTAGGTCTGGCCAACGTGCTTACCTTCGCAACTGATGATCTACCTGCTGCTGAGTCCAACCTTAGAACTGTGTATGATGAGCAAGAAGACATCAGAGTCAACAATATACTTCAAGAATCGCGTATTCGCAACATTCACCATACCAACTTAATTTGGGATTGGTCACTATGGCAAATTAGGGACGAAATACAATACAACAACAGGAGACTACTGAGATGCTAAGTTGCAACAAACCCACTGGTCCCCCTCTAATTACAAGCGCATATAAAACAAAAGCAGAGGGGAAAAAAACAGCAAGCCCATTGCTACCCCTACCGCCAAAATTTCAATTAAATAAACAAGAAGACATTACATAGGACCTAAAAATAGAAATAAATCATCAGGCAATGCACACATTATAATTTAAACAGAAGTGTCAGTGCGCACTGAAAGTCTTCAGAGGGCTCTATCTAGCTGGATAACGATACACGGGAAGCAACGTGGTGTCTGAAGAAGACTCATGGTCCTAGATCTCAAGAAGCGGGATGGAACATATGGAGTTAGGATATCATTTGATGTAACCAGGAGCCATGTTATTGGGTGATTTGTAAACGGTTAAGAGTACCTTGAAATGATAAGTTTCCTGACTGGGAACCAATGTAGATCCATCAGAATGGGTTGAATATGCATGTTCATGTTTACTTGCTCGGACAACTTGCAGCTGTATTTTAGACACGCTGTAGCTTAACGACTTCGTGATTTGGAAGCCCATGTAACAGTCTAGTCTAGAAGTAATAAAAGCATGTACAAGTCTCTCCGTTGTATTACGATTCATAAAATTGCATAACTTGTAATTGAATAGGCCTATTGTCTTTTTATATTTGACTTGAAATGAGTAAACAATAAATATGATAATCCCGGCAAAGGTCACTTGCTTGTCACCAATTTCAATTAAACAGAAATCAGCGATTCCTTTTGTTTGATTGAATTTATTTCTGACGAAAAAACAAAACATAATTAGCAATACGTAGTTCCTGTTTAGCGATAAAACAAAATGTGGATGAATTTTCGCTATTTTCTCATTTACGACATGATAACATAAGAGCTAACGTTCAATTGCGCAAATGTATAATATAGTATTAATATTAGATGGCTGCAGAACAACAATATCAGTAATATTGCACCAGGAACATTTGACGGTCTACAAAAGCTCAATTAATTGTATGTTTCATGTCATGAATTTCAATCACGCGGGAAACAGCCACCAATTCTCTCTTGTCTGGATTTACGTTTGACTGCGAAACAAACTAGATCAAGTATGAACTTCATGTTTACTGAAGGAAATTGTTGTAGGCCTATATATTTTCACAATTTGTTTCGATATGACAAAATGCAATCCGAAACATTGTTACAGATCAGTAGCTGAATGTATATCTGGATTTAACAACACATCATGCTTATCAAATGCATTGTATATACATTTAAGAACATGTGTAACATTTATTTTGTAATAATTTAAATATTGTCCCACACTGTAACACTTAATATAGATGGAAGATTGCCATCAAGCATGTTTATAAAATACCGATGCACTCAAGTTCAAATATAATTGAACCTCGGGCACAGTTATTTTTTGTACTCAGGCAACGTTTCACAAAGTTTGCTTTGATGAGCTAAATATCGCGTCATATATATTGTCTTGAATACAAAAGGTAATCATACTCGTAGTTATATTTAGTATGGCAATTGGGATAATTTTTGTTTCAATAAATTTAAGTGGTTACAGTATGTCGCACTAGTCAATGGAGGGCAGTACATATTGTTTTAGTGTCGTTGCAGTCAAAGTATTAATGAACTGTAGGGAGAATACCGGTACTTTCTCATAGTATTTGACCGATCAGTATGATAATTCACCAAGTACCGGTATACCTTGAGGACAAATCTAAGAACATTGGTGAAAATAACCAAATAAACGGGCTTTAATTAAATGTCTAACCATAATTTTCCCCCTTACTAGACACCTGCAGAACAACAAAATCAGTGAACTTGCGAACGGATCATTTGATGGTCTACCATGGCTCCAAGAATTGTAAGTTGTAATGTCATGAATTTCAGTCACACATAGCATCAAGCCACCTATTTATCTTTACTTATGTTACGTCTGATGACAATTTTTATTTGTTACTTTATTTGCCACCGAACATTCAATTGTTTTGTACATTTTGTTTTTAATTATTATTATTTTCTTTTTCGAGAAATTTGTGAAAAGTGTAGCTCATAACGCCGTGTCTCAAACAGGACATTAGAGAAAAATGCACAAAACCAGCCAAAAATTCGTTTAACTTCGAAACAAAAGTAAGAAGATCCTTTTTGGCGACTCAAATAGTTGTATGCATTTTTCGCTCATTTCGTTTTAAAAACACAGCGTAATGAGATACACTTTTCACAGTTTTTTGCTTTTCTTTTCTTTAAGCAAAATATCTTCATTGAAAATATCATGTGTTCCTAGGATTTTTATCAAGGGATTCGTTTTCGTTAAGTTCAAGAGTTAAGTAAACCTGTGTGCGGTATGGAGGCCCGGTGTATGTTCTGGATAAAAATACGGTTTATTCTGTAAAAATAATTATAGAAGATAAGAAGGCAAAGGGGAGAACGGTAGGATAATATAGTCTCTTGTCTTTAGTCAACATTGTATCATCCGTTATTTACACAATTACAATATTCATCAAAAGTATAAATACAAACAGTAAACAAATGAATGTTCATCTTTAATATCAATTAAGTTATTGTGTTTGCTTATTAAATGGAATTATAACAGTAGTAATTCAGGTTATCTTCCCAGTGAACATTAATTGAAAGAACATCATGATTATCATTTATACTTTAATCAAAGGATAGCCTTTAATCAAAGGATAGCGCTGACGTCCAGTCCTGTGGCAACTTCGATTTGTGTTTGAAAGTTGGGAAGTCGCTCCTTCCGTCACAGACCAAGCAGCCTCATAGCCCCGTATGTACTAGCCCACTTAGTTTAGCTCTGGCCAACGTGCTTACCTTCGCAACTGATGATCTACCTGCTGCTGAGTCCAACCTTAGAACTGTGTATGATGAGCAAGAAGACATCAGAGTCAACAATATACTTCAAGAATCGCGTATTCGCAACATTCACCATACCAACTTAATTTGGGATTGGTCACTATGGCAAATTAGGGACGAAATACAATACAACAACAGGAGACTACTGAGATGCTAAGTTGCAACAAACCCACTGGTCCCCCTCTAATTACAAGCGCATATAAAACAAAAGCAGAGGGGAAAAAACAGCAAGCCCATTGCTACCCCTACCGCCAAAATTTCAATTAAATAAACGACAAGACATTACATAGGACCTAAAAATAGAAATAAATCATCAGGCAATACACACATTATAATTTAAACAGAAGTGTCAGTGCGCACTGAAAGTCTTCAGAGGGCTCTATCTAGCTGGATAACGATACACGGATAACGATACACGGGAAGCAACGTGGTGTCTGAAGAAGACTCATGGTCCTAGATCTCAAGAAGCGGGATGGAACATATGGAGTTAGGATATCATTTGATGTAACCAGGAGCCATGTTATTGGGTGATTTGTAAACGGTTAAGAGTACCTTGAAATGATAAGTTTCCTGACTGGGAGCCAATGTAGATCCATCAGAATGGGTTGAATATGCATGTTCATGTTTACTTGCTCGGACAACTTGCAGCTGTATTTTAGACACGCTGTAGCTTAACGACTTCGTGATTTGGAAGCCCATGTAACAGTCTAGTCTAGAAGTAATAAAAGCATGTACAAGTCTCTCCGTTGTATTACGATTCATAAAATTGCATAACTTGTAATTGAATAGGCCTATTGTCTTTTTATATTTGACTTGAAATGAGTAAACAATAAATATGATAATCCCGGCAAAGGTCACTTGCTTGTCACCAATTTCAATTAAACAGAAATCAGCGATTCCTTTTGTTTGATTGAATTTATTTCTGACGAAAAAACAAAACATAATTAGCAATACGTAGTTCCTGTTTAGCGATAAAAAAAAATGTGGATGAATTTTCGCTATTTTCTCATTTACGACATGATAACATAAGAGCTAACGTTCAATTGCGCAAATGTATAATATAGTATTAATATTAGATGGCTGCAGAACAACAATATCAGTAATATTGCACCAGGAACATTTGACGGTCTACAAAAGCTCACTTAATTGTATGTTTCATGTCATGAATTTCAATCACGCGGGAAACAGCCACCAATTCTCTCTTGTCTGGATTTACGTTTGACAGCGAAACAATCTAGATCAAGTATGAACTTCATGTTTACTGAAGGAAATTGTTGTAGGCCTATATATTTTCACAATTTGTTTCGGTATGACAAAATGCAATCCGAAACATTGTTACAGATCAGTAGCTGAATGTATATCTGGATTTAACAACACATCATGCATATCAAATGCATTGTATATACATTTAAGAACATGTGTAACATTTATTTTGTAATAATTTAAATATTGTCCCACACTGTAACACTTAATATAGATGGAAGATTGCCACCGAACATGTTTATAAAATACCGCTGCACTCAAGTTCAAATATAATTGAACCTCGGGCACAGTTATTTTTTGTACTCAGGCAACGTTTCACAAAGTTTGCTTTGATGAGCTAAATATCGCGTCATATATATTGTCTTGAATACAAAAGGTAATCATACTCGTAGTTATATTTAGTATGGCAATTGGGATAATTTTTGTTTCAATAAATTTAAGTGGTTACAGTATGTCGCACTAGTCAATGGAGGGCAGTACATATTGTTTTAGTGTCGTTGCAGTCAAAGTATTAATGAACTGTAGGGAGAATACCGGTACTTTCTCATAGTATTTGACCGATCAGTATGATAATTCACCAAGTACCGGTATACCTTGAGGACAAATCTAAGAACATTGGTGAAAATAACCAAATAAACGGGCTTTAATTAAGTGTCTAACCATAATTTTCCCCCTTACTAGACACCTGCAGAACAACAAAATCAGTGAACTTGCGAACGGATCATTTGATGGTCTACCATGGCTCCAAGAATTGTAAGTTGTAATGTCATGAATTTCAGTCACACATAGCATCAAGCCACCTATTTATCTTTACTTATGTTACGTCTGATGACAATTTTTATTTATTACTTTATTTGCCACCGAACATTCAATTGTTTTGTACATTTTGTTTTTAATTATTATTATTTTCTTTTTCGAGAAATTTGTGAAAAGTGTAGCTCATAACGCCGTGTCTCAAACAGGACATTAGAGAAAAATGCACAAAACCAGCCAAAAATTCGTTTAACTTCGAAACAAAAGTAAGAAGATCCTTTTTGGCGACTAAAATAGTTGTATGCATTTTTCGCTCATTTCGTTTTAAAAACACAGCGTAATGAGATACACTTTTCACAGTTTTTTGCTTTTCTTTTCTTTAAGCAAAATATCTTCATTGAAAATATCATGTGTTCCTAGGATTTGTATCAAGGGATTCGTTTTCGTTAACTTCAAGAGTTAAGTAAACCTGTGTGCGGTATGGAGGCCCGGTGTATGTTCTGGATAAAAATACGGTTTATTCTGTAAAATAATTATAGAAGATAAGAAGGCAAAGGGGAGAACGGTATGATAATATAGTCTCTTGTCTTTAGTCAACATTGTATCATCCGTTATTTACACAATTACAATATTCATCAAAAGTATAAATACAAACAGTAAGATAAAGTAAACAAATGAATGTTCATCTTTAATATCAATCAAGTTATTGTGTTTGCTTATTAAATGGAATTATAACAGTAGTAATTCAGGTTATCTTCCCAGTGAACATTAATTGAAAGAACATCATGATTATCATTTATACTTTAATCAAAGGATAGCGCTGACGTCCAGTCCTGTGGCAACTTCGATTTGTGTTTGAAAGTTGGGAAGTCGCTCCTTCCGTCACAGACCAAGCAGCCTCATAGCCCCGTATGTACTAGCCCAGTTAGTTTAGCTCTGGCCAACGTGCTTACCTTCGCAACTGATGATCTACCTGCTGCTGAGTCCAACCTTAGAACTGTGCATGATGAGCAAGAAGACATCAGAGTCAACGACATAATTAGTGCATTTGACAAAACATGTGAATCACGAACGGCCTCCAAAATGCCTGGAAGCTAGTTAAACAGCTCTCTGGTAAGCGTTCAAACGCTGTATTTATCGAAGGTGAAGACCAGCTGGCCTCTTGAAAATCAAATTTTGAAAACCCTCTAAGTTCACATAATACCACCAACGTTCCTATTACAATTGACCCAATCTTCGAACCCAACCCTAACATCTCCACTGGAAAATTCTCGCAAGCTGAGGTTAACACGGCCATCAAGCAATTGAAACTTGGCAAGAATCCTGGTATAGACAGCATCCGTATCGAAATTGAGACTTCTTAAACGCGCTTCTGTAATGCAACCAGGGAAGGACATCGCCCATCGGAATTCGACTCTATCTAAAGACACACGATGTTTAAGATCTTGAATGCTTACGAAGTTCTGGAGGAGATTATACAGAGGCCATCAAAATGATGTATAAAGATACAAGTGCGGTCGTTTTCACTCCGGAAGGTGAAACTGATTCGTTTTCCATCAACACCGGCGTTCTCACTTGCCCACTGTCTGTTCATCATACGCGTTTCAGAAAGCAATCAGTGAGACAGATGGGCTAACCCTCACTCGCCATATAGATACCATGCTCAACACCTCCATGATCTAGATTACACTAACGATATTAGTCTACTTGCTTACATCCTCCGTGATGCTGAATCACTCCTCCACAAAGTGGAAACTTGCTGCAAGTCTATTGGTCTCTCATTTAACTCAGTATATTGACATCAACCCCTCTACCTTCGATGACGTCATCACACTGGATGACAGTAGGATCGACAAAGTTGATGATGTTGATTGTAGGAAGGCTTAACCTTGGTCTGCTGTCCACTCCCTGAGGAAAGTTTGGCGATCTTCGATAGATAAAAGCTCCAACATTTAAATCATTAATGCATCTGAGGAGTCCCGCCTCCTCTGCGGGTGTGAGTCCTGGGACCTAACCAGCAAGCTCACTAAATATATCAATGGAATACACGGATGTTGTGCACAGTCCACAGAAGGACCACCCACAGAAGGACCCATCTCTAATGACTAATGTTTTAAATAAAACTTTGCAATTAAGAAAAATGGTATTAAAAACATAAATTCAGTTGTTTCGTTATGTTTCGTTTATTTGGACTTGAAAGAATGGATGGTGTGCCCCTCCTTTTTAGAGCCCCTTATCCGTCATGTGCACTTATATCCATAGAACAATGTTATTCACGACCACTGCCTATCCCGTCTGTCCACAAATTAACACACACATTCCATGACCGGTACCACGGAGTAAAAATGTAGGTAGACAACCAAAACAATTGAAGATTTGTCTGTAAATATAGTTTGGATATATTCATCAAAAGCTACAATGTCAAGTGTTATACTTTCTAATTAGCAAAAGCAACAATTGTGTGGAAGTGAACATTTTTGTTTTCACAGAATGACACAAACTCAATTCAAGGTAGATAATAAACGGTGAACGCCGCAGCGACTTGTAACATTTTGTTCACGATAACAAATTGTGAGCGAGTTCTCACGAGGTTATCCTGTTTCATCAACGATGGATCAGTGAGTGAAGCATTGATAATGCGCCCTCTATTTGTTCCATACTGGACACCACTTCTTTAGGTTTTGTTATTAACACTATCAGGCTGGGGGAGGGGGAATATTCCCCCGATGATTTTTTTTAAATAAATGCATCGTGAACGCTTTGTCTGATCACACTGAAATTTTCTGACTTTTCCTAACTATTATGTGGAACTATAATACTAGATGTTTGATACTGTAAGACATAACATATTTGTTTTAGGGTTTCAAAGTCTGAACTGGAAAACATGGAGTCATGTGACTTTTTCAATATGGCCACCATTACGTATAAATGTAATACACTCACTGGCCAAAAGTATTGCAACATGAATTTGTACGAGACATTGCCTAGACAGATGTCCGCAATTATCAGGTCACGTGGTTACCCGACAAAGTAGTGAAGGACTTTGTTTCCGAGCAAGAACAGTAAACAAGAACATTGACTTCAAAACACAGGCAATACTTATGGCCAGTGAGTGTATTTTGTATTTTGTCCCCAAAACATGATTTGTTAAAAATATATAAATTTATGACATCAATAGTACCATGGATGTTATAATATCTGCTTTTATAGTACTTTCGGTAAAAATAATCCCAATTTTGGGATGGGAACAAAACTATTTTTACAAAAAAGGAAACATTACCAACAAATGACCTATGAAAGTTTTCATGGCCTCATTCAGTTTTCAAGGCGTAGTCAATATTAACCAAACCTATTCATGCTGTTTTGCAATTTAATCAGTAATTATTTGTAAAATCCATACCAAATCAATCTAAAGACAGTGAATTTAGTACAATGATTTGACCGGCTATAAATTTATTATAAAAAAATTCGCTCAAATATTTGTCATCGATGCTTCAGTCAGTAATTTACTTCGCTTCTATAAAAGGAGAAAAAGGCAGTGTAAGCAAAAACAAATTGACAGATAATACAGTCCTATATGCCTGGTTAAAACAATCAGGAATTGCACGAAATATTATCTATTAAGGAAACAATTTTGCATAACTAGTTCAAGATATATTAGGCATCTTTAAACCCAACATGGACTTCATGGAAATTGTTATAAATATCATTTAACTGGCACAAATCGAAATGGCTAGGCCTACCCCTTTTTAATTCAAGATGGTGGCTTTGGCCCAACTTAGTATTTAACCAAACACAAGTAAAATTATTTGAGATTTCAATACCCAAAATATAGTGATAAATGGAACAAAAACAATTTTTAAGGTGATCAGAAAGTCAAATAATTGGTGAAAACTGTCCAAAAACTGTCAAAAAGCTGTGAAATCCAAAATGGCGGCCAAAGATGCAAATAAAAACAATAAGAACCCAATGTTTGTGCCCCTGGAATGATAGCAAGTTGTCGGGAATGTTATATGAGGAGCCGTATGTGACTAAATTACCACTTATAAATATTTAACAGCAAAGCCATATATTTATGTACAAAGCCATATATATTATAAAGGACCCCAAAAATAATAGTCTTGCACAGCCCCATCTGTCAGAATATATAATAAACGTGACGTTCATTTTAAAACAAATGCTTTAAAATTACATTTTTATAAAACAAAATAATCTCGAGAAGCACGGTTTTACATACAATAAGTATGTATTGAAATGAACTGATGGTGGGTCCCACCTTAAATTCATATTGGCACTGTCTTACTGAAAAACCAAGCTTCTGACGCCTAAAAATATCTAATTTGTTATAATTGAATTTTGTCTTTTTGTTTTCACCAACAAATATTATTATTTTGTATGTTTGACAGCAAAACGTAGTTTATATTTGGTGATCGAAATAATTGTGCAATTTCACTATTTGTTTTCTTTTACCACATAACATAATAAGCTAAAGTTCAGTTGCGCAAATGTATAAATATTAGATGGCCGCAGAACAACAATATCAGTAATATTTGCACCAGGAACATTTGATAGTCTCCAAAAGCTCACTTTATTAAAAAATTGTTCATTTACAGTAAGTTGTTTTGTCAATTGACATTACGGAGACTTCTTTATTGTACAGCAGATTCTTTGTTATACAGCAGAATTTTCCCTTGTACATCAACAGCAGACCTGCTGTAACTTTACAGATAATAGGAACGTAACCATTTAGAAACGGCACATTTCTGTATATTCACAGGGAAATCTGAAAACATCAATTTCTACTGTAAATGTTTGATTGTTTTCAACAGAATAACTACTGTGAACTCACACAATGTTTTTGCAGTGTGTAAAGTTTCATGTCATGAAATTCGATCACACGGCATCTAAAGCTACTATTTCCTCTTGTCTGAATTTACGTCTGATGGCGAGGCAAACTTGTAGGATTTGAAGCTTTGCATGGTGGAGATAGATGTTGCTGAGTTCTTTCGGGTACACCATGTAATAATCCTCTCTGGAAGAAGTGATGGCTCTAAGAAGAGCCGGTTGGTTTGTTCTCAACGTTTCGGCTAGTCTGCTCTAGCCGTCATCAGGAGACTGAAGAAAGTGGAGCAGTCATAGTATTTGACCGATCACTAATATTTCACCAAGTATCGGTATGCCTTTAGGAAAATCTAAGAACATTGGTTGAAAATAACAAAATAACGGGCTTTAATTAAATGTCTAACCCTACTTTGTTTTCCCATCCTAGATATCTGCAGAACAACACAATCAGTGAATTTGCCCCAGGAACATTTGATAGTCTACGAAGGCTCCTGGTTTTGTAAGTTGTATTTCAATCACATAGCATGAAGTCAACGATTTTTGTTTACTTAATTAAGTTACATTTGATGGCAAAAGAAAACAATCAAACAAAACCAAAATACAAAAAGAACAAAACAAATCAAAACTAAAAATCCCCCAAAAAAGAAAAGCAGATAAAATCAGATAAAATAGGAACTTCGTTTGCTGATCGAAATATATGTACGCACTTATCTGTGTACAAGGGCAGTACCTCGCTGAACATTTTTAATATCGAGACAGTCAAGGTTTTGTTTGTTTGTTTGTCTGTTTCTTTGTTTTTTAACGCAGAAAACAGAAACAGTTGTATGCATTTGTCATAAAATTTGTTTTAACGACACAGTGTAATGAGCTACAATTTTTAAAAATGTATTTATTCATTTATTTGTCTTCAAAAAGACAATCATATAAGTCGAAGTCATGCGTGTAAGTTCAAGAGTTAAGTAAGCATGTATGCGGGTGTTCGGAGCAAATCCCCTAATGGGGTCTGCCTGGGTCGAACCCCCAAAAGGTTTGCGATTTTATCACATATTTATTAGATATTACAACACAAAAAAGCATTGAAAATAATACACAACAATATTTCTTTATATAAAAGGGATGTATTCGCACCTGAACACCCCGTGCCCCTTCGGTGATACAGACAAATTGTATTTTTGTTTTGAAATAATTTGAATTTCGGCCCGCCATAGGGTTGTATTGCAAGGTTTTGTGTTTTTAATTATGAGTGTAGTATACTGAAGTTCATTTGTAACTTTAATTTCTCTCACAGATTGATGAATATTACCAATGTATAATGGTTTAGTGCGATACTCTATTTCGTTTTCCAATATATCAGTTATTTGAACCAGAACATAAATACCATAATGTTTCATTCTCACTGATTATATAGTTTATGTTGCATCCACCATTATTAACCAGCGGTCCGCAATCATTGACATTGGCTAAACAATCTTAAAACAATTATCGAATTATTGATATATTCGTAAGTTAGAAATGAACTTCGATGTTGTGGATTTCACCTTGATTAAAATGTTAGGCTTTTATGAAAAGCTGAGAACACTGATAAAAACGCTGTATGTTATTATACTTGGTACAGTCTTTCTTTGGCAATTTTCGAAACTACGGCTTTGAACACGGCTGTTACTAGATCAATGTGATTGCCTACCGGTATATTTCAATATTGCCTATATTTCAACATTGTCTTTACTTCAATATTGCCGTTGCAGCCATCACGGAATATATACGTTTCAAGGAATACAGATTCACACGGAATATAAATATATATATTCCAAAACATACAAATTTCCAAGAAACAGAACACTCAATTTGTGTAAATTAAATATTCCATCATCAACAGTAATTTTCGCTATTTTCCTCACTTTAAAATAAGGTAATTTGTTGTAAGTCAAAGCATAGAGCAAGAGCATAGATCAACTGAATACTACAGAGGGCGCTTCAATATGCCAGTGTAAAATGACACGATTAACCCAATACTGTATACTAAAATAATTCCAATGTGTTAAAATACATCTGATCGGTCTACCAAGTAATTATTTAAAGGATAAGAAACAGTGTAGTCGACCGTTAACCTTAGGGAGATAATATCGAAATCGCAACCATCAACATGGAAGACTCAGTCGCGTAGCGGTTAAGAAATGCGATGGTTTGTTCAAACACCTTGTCACACTGTTACAGTCATTGAGGTTCATTTCTTTAGCGGCTTCATTTACTGCATATTGTGACGCAACACCCCTAGGGAGGGATTGTCGCGCGGTATACCGTCCCGATGAATGAATACAATTGCTCTGAGACCACCCTATGAAAAAGGTCACTAGGATGCAAGTTGTTGTGTATTTATATGACAAATAATACTGGTTTAATCGCAAACAATAAGGCACCACACCTGGAGGTGACCAAGTCCTTAAATCACAAGAAAAACAATCATCAATACAGGAAATCCTTATAACTACATGCAAATCTATGGCACCTCGATGAGGGGTCACTGGCACACCACTAATGCACCTCACGGTAGAGGGGAACTTAACACTACATATGGCACCTCTCACCTGAGGGGTCACCACAAGTACACAATTATAATCTCTATATCGTCACCGTTTTCACGAAGTGACAAATCAGCCCACACAGCTGCAAATCCGTGTTTTGAGATAATCGCACATGAAGTTTAACTGTTTTTGAAATCGCAATTTCAAAGACTTTTCAGCATTAATTATTTTAGATTTTGCTTTCTACTTAAAGCTAATAACTTTACTTACAAAGAAATGTCGGTATCTTTATCATAGAGATTGTAATTAATGGGGAATTACTTTCCAAACATATTCGTCACTTCGTGAAAACGCAAAAACAAGACCGCGCGTGCAGAGCGCTGTATATTAAACAACGTATTAAGCGATTCGTCACTTCGTGAAAACGCTAAACGTAAGTAGGTCACACGATTCGTCACTTCGTGAAAACGCAAAACCAACAATACCCGCTTTGGCATTTTGCCAATCGCTATGTATTTCAATGTATAAAGCGGCGATTGGCGATTCGTCACTTCGTGAAAACGGAAAACAGCTTAGCTGAGTGATTCGCTGGGTATATTAATAGCGTAATTACGAAACTATGACGTTTCAACACTTGAAACTTAGCAGAAATGTTGGCCACAATGAATATATCTCAAATATCTACAAAACTGAATTTGACAAAAAAACAGATTTTTTACGGACTCGTCACTTCGTGAAAACTGTGACGATATCTTTAAGCTAAGTGCTAGTCCGGCAAAGCCACGGATAAATCTGCGATAGTACGATGCCATACCCAGGAAACTTCTCACTTCCTTCACACATGTTGGGACTGGCAGGATCAGGATCAGTCGCTATCCCCTCCGATGAGACAACATGGCCCAAATATGTCACTGACCTTCGGAAAAGGTGACACTTGCTAGGTTTCAATTTTAGCCCAGCCTGTCTCAAACGGGAAAATACAAGGCGGAGGCGCTCCACCTCCTCACTAACTGTCCTACCAAAAACAATAACATCGTCGAGATACACAAGCAAAATGTCCCATTGAAGACCAGCCACCACCTTATCCATTAGTCTCTCGAACGTGGCGGGTGCATTTGCCAACCCAAAAGACATAACCTTCCATCTATACAGTCCATTCCGCACGACGAAGGTCGATTTCTGCTGAGCATCCTCATCCAAGGACACCTGCCAATAACCCGACGCCAAATCGAGGGTTGAGAACCACTGTGCACCTCCAAGGGCATCGAGCATCTCGTCGATTCGAGGCACAGGATACGCGTCCTTGATTGTGACCGAGTTCAGACCCCTATAATCCACACACAGCCTTCTGGTGTCATCTTTCTTCTTCACCAAAACGACGTTCGCTGCCCAAGGGTTATCTGAACTCTCGATGAAACCCTTATCCTTCAACCCTTCAATTTGACGCATAATCTCTTGCTGGTTACAGAATGGATACTTTCTTGGCCTTTCCTTGATGGGCTTTGCACTACCGGTGTTGATAGAGTGTTTCACCATATCCGTACGACCAATGTCGTTATCACCTCTGGAAAATATATCCTGAAATACAACCAGGCACCTCAACACCTCTGTGTGGTGCTCTGCATCCAAATTCTGCTTACTCCTTTCGAACAAGTCATGTAAGTGTGCAGGAAGATTTACTCTATCTTCCTCAGTCTCTGAATTAGTTAATTGGTCCTCTACATCTACTGGGAGAACCTTTCCCACCGTAGTGCCCGCACGAAGGACCCTTTTCTCTTTACAAGGGTTCAACACCCTCATAGGCACCACTTCCGTTGGCACCTCAATCAACGATCTAGCTAACACTAAGCCCCTCTGGGCGAGCTCTCCACCACCACAGACAGACTACAACATTATTGGACCGGCTAGCCCCTCAGGCTGACGTACGGCTCCAGCCACCATTGCCTCATACCCTGCAGGTATCACCGTCGTCTCCGTAACAACAACCCGACCAACAAAAGTCTCGCCTGCACCACTCTGGCACTTGATTCGCCCTCCATTCAGGTTCAATTCCATATTCCGAAAATCTAAATTGCCACAAGTCGGCAACAACCAATCCATCCCCAGCATTGCGGGGAGGGATATATCAGCAAATATCACATTCACTGGATACGTCGTTCTGCCAATCTTGAGCTCAACCCACGCTGTGCCCAATGTCTTCAATGGGGTGCCATCCACCTGGCGTACCCCAACATCACAATCTCGAAGGATTGGTCTCTGTTCCTTCGGAATCTGGTTAAAAACAGCAATGCTTATCAATGTGTTAGTAGAGCCAGTATCTATGAGGAGTCGAAAAGTGGTGGATCTCACGCTCCCCTCGACGAACAAACCCTGCTTGGGGACTGACACCACACGCACCTCATCGACACCCTTTAATTTCCTTTTCCTAACTCTGTGCTGGTCGTTTCCCGGAAGTTTACCATGTCGTCGTCCGGGCTCCTTACACTCGAACGCAAAGTGCCCCATCTGACCACAGTTGTAACACCTCAATTCTGACCTGGGTCGCCGCCTTTGAGGACGTGACCCCTCTGACACCTCTGGAACCTCACAAGTCCCCTCTTTCAACTTCTGTTGTGCTGCCAAAAGTTTCAACATTTTGTCCAACTGCTGAGACAAACCATCAACACTCTTAGATTGTTGGTTTATTGCCCTCTCAACAAACTGCAATCTCTCCTCAGTCTCCCAGTCTACTCCCCGAGCAAACTTGGCTGGCTTTTCCAAACTTCGGTGGGTCTCTATTTTCTCCAAATTCTCCGTCTCTAGAGCGGCTTGAATTGCCTCTGACAAATTCTTTGGTCGGGCTCGGAATATGCCCTCCCGTATCGACTGGGTTGCCACCGCATCCACAAAGTGGTTCTTCTCTAGCCGATCCCTTGGTTCCTCAGTAATCTCGGGGTAAGCTTTCACTGCCAGCTCGTGAATCGCCTGACCTAACTCTTGCAGAGTTTCTTTGGGTTTCTGTCGCCTATGTCTCAGCTCGACCAGGAAATTCTCAGCCTGCTGCCCCGTACCAAACCTTCGTGACAACAGCTTCACGAGTTCACCATAGGTGTATCTATAACCCTGCTTAGCGCTGTCCCCAAGAATGCGGACCGCATCGCCCTGGAGACTCGCTGCCAAATACTTCGCTGACTGTGCCTCGTCCCACTGGTTTACTAACCGGCAACTCTGAAAATTACCGAAAATACTCATTCCATGGGATCTTACCACTGTACCGGTCGGGAACAATGTTAGGACGGCGAGGGGTCTGGTGGACCCGCTCCTTCATCCTTTCTTCTCCAACCACCTTGGAATCTCTCTCTAACTTCCAAGGTCCAACCTTGTCAGCACTGATGTTCTTAGCCGGACCTGGTGTACTATCGCTATATCTCTGCTTCTGATCAGACACCTCTTCAACGTCAATAAAAGGGTTTGTACGGTTAACACCCATGTCACCTGACTCCTTCTGCACCTTAGGAGTGGACACGTCACCACCCCTCTGAGGGGTAGTCCAATCCAGAAGACTCATTTCACCACCCTTTCCAATAGGATGGGTACCCAATACTTTAAAATCACTCAGAGGTGGGGGCACCTCCAATGAGGTGTACCCTGTCTCCTCCCTTAAATCGGCCAGACCACGACCAGGGAGTTTAAACTCAATATCTCCATCAACCCTAACACGCTTTCGCATGTTACCTCCAGCTACTCCAGCTGGGCGCTCGTCAGATTTCTTAGTCTGTTTCAAAGCAGACTCAAGCTCTGCAATCCGCCTTGCCTGTTGGGACTTCTCCCACTGTAACAAATGCACTTCCATCCTGGACCTGTTGAGGTCCTCACTGGAGGTGACTCCCGACATATACTCAACCGCTATACCCCAGAATCACTTAATCAGAAGGAAAATCTCAGCAATCGCAATCAATCAAAAATCCCACCTCTGACACCAATTTGTGACGCAACACCCCTAGGGAGGGATTGTCGCGCGGACGGCCTCTGACCGGAAAAGTCCCCGAGCGGTTAGGAACGTATCCGTTGGGATAGCAGTATACCGTCCCAATGAATGAATACAATTGCTCTGAGACCACCCTATGAAAAAGGTCACTAGGATGCAAGTTGTTGTGTATTTATATAACAAATAATACTGGTTTATTCGCAAACAATAAGTCCTTACATCACAAGAAAAACAATCATCAATACAGGAAATCCTTATAACTACATGAAAATCTATGGCACCTCGATGAGGGGTCACTGGCACACCACTAATGCACCTCACGGTGTAGGGGAACTTAACACCACATATGGCACCTCTCACCCGAGGGGTCACCACAAGTACACAATTATAATCTCTATATCTTTAAGCTAATTGCTAGTCCAGATGCATCAATATAAGGAGCTTTACTGTCTTTGTACTGGAGGTGCACAGCAACAGACACCACACAGGCCAATGAAATTACAAAGGAGGGGCAGCTACCCCACACCGACTCCTGCAACCCAATACACATACGATGGGGCCCCTCAGCTCGAGGAACACCTACTCGTATATTTCCCAAGTCTGAATTAATGCTTTAAGCAACACATGCACCCTTAAATCCCTCTGGTAATAACAACCCATGCAATTACAGCTCGACTAGAGAACCGATACACATGCCCCAGTGAGGTGACACCTAGCCCTCACAACACCTCAAAAACACGTGTAACGGATGCACGGCACACAGAAATTCCTCGACAGTAAGCCACCTTACAAAGTATTAAGTACAACACATGCACAATATACAATGCTCCTTGACTTACTACTTATATAGCACTACACCCTCGGGCTTATGACTTGAACGTACGGATCTCTTGTACGACTCTTTACGACTGTGCGAGCTACCTATATTATCACGACTACTCTCTACAAGTTCACGGCAACAACTGACCCCAAATCTACATACAATGCAATGTGCGCTCCAAAACTGGTGCTCGCTGGCTGCGTGCTGCGGCATCGCCTAATCGCGCACGGAACCAGCGAATCCCTCACCAAGGTTATACCATTATATACAAGGGTAGAAAATACAAACTGCTGTTGCGTCAAATAATGTTAGCCGATCGAATAATGCCTGATCAGAAAGTGCTGTATCGTCTGTATATCTGAGGTTTGAGATGACCAATTACCTTCTATACTTTATTGCCATACTGTTCCCCGCCAGCATCCCTCATTGCTTGCTCTGTGTAAGCAACAGACAAGTGTTGTGATGAGATACAGTCTTGCATTATCCCGTTTTCTATGCTGAACTCCTCAGTATTTTCACTATTCCATCAAGCAGTAAAAAGCTTGGTGTCGATAACCGTTTTTGACTCGCCAATGAACCAGATGAACGCTTCATCATTATCTATCTTGTCCATCATTATCTGCAGGTATACCAGCTTATCTCTGGTACCACTGCCTTTCTTGTAAGCAGACTGTTGCCAGTTTTGCCTCTAAGTGATGTTTAATGATTAGCAGAAACCCTTGCCGGTATTGCTGATTTGCAGACTTGTATGACTTGTGGCTGAACTCGAGTAGTTTGTTGGTGACTGGGACTCGGACTTGACCCTTTGGACTTGTACTCGGACTCAATGTTTGTGACTCGGACTCGACGGCAAAATTCCCAATATTCACTATTTTAAAACTGAACAAAATAACGAATTTTTTGCAACATAGAGTGCCATCTATGGGCAAAGTAGCAGCTGAACTCGCCGATTCTGTTACGAAATTTGTCCCCGACAACAAAAATAGTCTCTCCTACTTAATGAAGAATATTGTTTCCGAGTCTCGCTTCTCCACGAAGCGATAAATCAGTATCAGGTT
>CM055819.1:37335933-37346453 GCA_029582265.1 Zoroaster sp. YZ-2022
TTTAGTGTGGTGCACCCCTTTTTTTTAAGAAATTACTTTTTTCCTAATTGGACTTGGGAAACACTCAGGAAATATATATGGGAGAAAAATATTGACCCACTGAAAAATGACAAGTTTAAACATACTTTGTTCATATATCATGTTATGTGCAGTTTCAAATGGATAACCAGGCACCATGCATATATCAGTTTATTCCTAGTATTCAGTGTTTTCCTTTCAATGAATCTAAAATAAAAATGTGTTTGCTCCATGAACATTTCAAAAATATTTTTGTTTCTTCTCATGGCAATATGAGAGAGTTACAAAGTTACCCTTGTTATGGGCGGATCTAGATTGACATCATGCTGTGTACTCTAAAGGGCTTGCCATATCTGGTACATCTCTAGTGACCGTGTCTGGTACATCTCTAGTGACCGTCTGCGATATCTTGGTTTGTCGACTCCATTCTCTACTGCCACTGCCGGCTTCTATCCACCCATTACGGCCATCTAAGATAACATAAATGTATGATACCAAATAATTATACCATTTTACTAACAACTCTGTTTGTCCAAATATTACAAACAGAGCAAACATCTCCCTAGATTCAAAATCTCCACTTTGAAAACAACTCATGTTTTAGTTTCAACGTATACCGGTACACAATCCTTCGCGTTTCAAATTTTTAAACAACAGTTTGTGTTTCTCTTCAGCGACTTACTTCATTACTTCATTACTTCATTTCCAAATTACAATAACATCATTCTTATACACATTTCGAAGACTTCTTTATAACTAAATTAATGTTAAACATAATTGTTACAACTTTACGGTTATTGTATAGTTGGTTGATCTTAAACGGTGAGGAAGAGTGATGTTTTCTGCCCACCACTTATTGCTGATAATTTTGGTGTGTTTGCCAAAGTCTCGCTGTTTGAAGCTAGTTTTTGATCTACTGATTTTAATTTACAACTGCTGTTACAGTTGTACTTAAATATTAGCACACTCTCTTTTCGATGTTCCCTCTCTCGGATCGTTAGATATTCTCCCTCTTCTTCACACACTTTCACTTGAAATCAGAGGCTTTACACACAAAATATCGATTTACTCCTGAGACGTAATAGGCTTCGCATTTTGTACAAGTCTAGCTTTCCATGCCATGTTTATGCTTAAATTTATATGTCTGTAATAATATATATATATATATATATATATATATATATATATATATATATATATATATATATATATATATATATATATATATATATATATATATATATATATATATATATATAAATATATATATATACACAATTAAATGTATTTATAAATGACGAATTAAATGATAAAAGATAGTGAAGAACTAAAGAAGTTCTAAATCACAGCGGCGCCACATATTTCCCACGGACAGTACCATTAATATGAAAATGGCATCATTTGAAAGGGGGTATAATGGGCTACATCATGAGGGAGTCAGCTGAGAATTACCGAAACAGTTGATGATTTTAGATTATAATAATTTGTATTATGTAATAATTATATTCATAAACCACTTGGTTTTGCTAGTTGCTAAATTCCACAATATCAGGAAATGCACTGTACTCATGTTCATTCAAGACAAGGTCAGATGGAATTTTCTTTTGTGGTGGTTGAGACATGAAATCTGCACGGAAGGGTCTTTTCTGAGGCAGGGCTCTCTTTCGTTGTTTTTCCCGCTTAGAGGTTGGATGTGATGGAAACACTGTCTGAACTGCTTGCTCAAGTAGCTTATGATGGCTCCCTTTGTGGTCATCTCTGGGATAAATTCCTACATGAGTAATAAACACATGAAATATTTGTCTGTTAATGTACACACCAAGTTATCAAAATCTATGGCTAAATTTAATTTTCTGCCATACTGGTAAGGCTAAGTGTGAGGTGAGAGATGGAAACATTTTTTTACAGCCCCTTGAATACACTATTGGTCCGTGCTGAATGGGTGTTAAGTTGATGATAGGAAACCTGACTTGAAATATTTCTACCTAATGTATTTATATTGTTTTTTGAGAAATTAGTAAACACAAATTATCAAATCTACAAAAATTAATTCATGTCTCAACGAAGTATAAATTTAACAAACAGAATTAATAAAACAATTACTGATGTAAACATACTTTACCATTTTCTCATATATTGCAATAAAATGAGTTAACTAAAACTTTCACAGGTTGGAACACCCCTTCCTTCATGCTCACTCCAAGCTCCCAAAATTGGCAAGTTCAGGTTACCTCTCCCATTTGTTTCTTACCTGGCATAGAAGGTCTGTCTTGAACATTTTCAGCCACTGAAGTCCGTTCTAAATAAACAGAAGAAACAGAAAATAATTTGTAAGAGTAGCATGTAACTTCTCCTGAAAGTTAATGGAAAAGTAAATGTCAAGTTAGCTAGTGCAAAAGTACAGTGAAATGTACACTGTCAGTAAAGAATTGCTGTACTATTTAAGTAAAATACCACTCGCGTAACAATTAATGGAAATGTATTTTGTGAAATTTGACTAAAGCCAAAGGTCATTGCATGCCAAAATATTTGGCGTAAGGTATGTAAACTGCCTAATAAACCTCACTAGTAAAAGTAAAGTTTTCATATGGGATTACCATTTCTTGCATTGCAAATCGTCTGTTGTACCTTAAGAAATCTAATTGAACCATAGTTTATCAACGTTTTAATTCCTAAGCTTGCATGTGTGACCAGGCACTTTTTGCACTGTCCTCATACATTATTCATGGTAAGTGATGTAAGGTGACACCCATGTGCCCTAGGGTTAGGGACACATGCCTCAGAGATATCTTCGGGTTTAGACCATGAGTATACATGCTTGTGCAGTAGTGGCTGAGTTAAGGCTCTGAAAGAATAAGGATTTAAAGTTAGTGTATTTCAGAGAATCTTGTTCTTTTATTGCTGTGCTTTAATAAAACTGTAGACTTTGCATTTTTCATTCTTAAAGTTTTGGGTTTCATACAGTATACTATTAATTTGTAGATCTAGTGTATTCTGCTTGAATGAAAAATACCCACGCACTTGTAATGTAAGTCAAGAACAGTCTGTCATTGCATGTGTATTACTAGACAATCTGAATTCCTCAGAATACTTGGTTTGTCAGGTATTTTACAAATCATACCCGAGCATGAAGCTGGTTCCTAGCAGCATGTAAGTAATGAACACTGTAGAAGATAATAATAGTAATACTATCCTTGTGTCCCTACCATTGCAAACAAATTGAAAAATTAGGCCATAAATGGCTAAGAAATGATAGAGAAGTGGCAGTCAATCATCAATGTGTGCCATTTCTGAACTGTTGCTCTACCATTTTTTGCCTAATTTCTCACTTTTTGCAAGGGTATGGACACAGGGTTAGTATAATCCTTACTTGCTAATAGTACTACTAGGAACCAGTTTCAAAAACCGGCTTGAGCCAGTGTAGAGTCCAAGCCATTAGTACACAGCAAATGTCTCGCTCCAAAAGTCCCAGAAAATGACTAGTTGTAACATTGAAGCTGGTTCCTAGAAGCAAGTACGGATCATAGAAGGTAATACTTATAATATCCTTGTGTTCCGACACATGCAAAAAGTGAAAAAGTAGGCCTAGGTCCCAAATGGTGGAGCAATAGTGAAGAAATGGAACACATTTACAATGCAATTTCTACATCACTGCTCCGCCATTTTGCATGTTTTGGGCCAATATTTTCACTTTTTGTGCGGGTAAGAACACTAGGATAGTATTATTAGGCCTGTCCTTCTATGATCCTTATAGGCCTACTTGCTCACAGGACACAGAAACCAGCTTCAACTTGGTCATTTTCTGTGACTTTTGAAGGCATTTGTGACTGATGTACTTAATACTACTTACTAGTAAATTTTTGGTACAGTATTGACTTGGACTTTACTGGCTCATGCCAGTTTTTGAGTCCCGGTTGCTCAGATTAACTTAATAGACACTTTTTGTATAGTACGACCTTGCTCATGCCCGGTTCTGAGCCCGTTAGTACTTGGACTAGTCACTAACGAATTGTAGGCCTAGGCCTAGCCTAACGTTACTACTGCTGGTAGGCTAGTGTAAAGTAAATCGTGATTATGTAGATACATGTACATTGAAAACACCTATTTAAATTACCCACCTTTTCCACAGTTCGAGCAAAAAATGGCGGCATTGCTCAATTCGTGTCCACAGTTGCTGCAAAAAAACATGCTTTCGCACCGAAGAGTTTCAAAATGTCCGTCAAGCTGGAATGCCCGCGGTGCGGTACGGTACACGGCGGATGTGTATACATGTACTGTGTAGCCCTTGTGCCGCGGGGAATTTGCTTTTGCCGTGACGTATTTGCTTTTGCCGTGAGGACTTTGCTTTTGCCGTGGGGAATTTGCTTTTGCCGTGAGGAATTTGCTTTTGCCGTGGGGAATTTGCATTTGCCGTGGGGAATTTGCTTTTGCCGTGACAGTTGTGGGCCACCGTAAATTAGAATATAATACATTCGTTTCAACAGAGTTTACAGAGACCGCACAGCGACAGTGGTGGTAAATTAACCTATAGCTAGAGCTGTTACACTTGTAAGGTCATGACCCGGCGCGCCATGCATATGCGCAGCATGCAGCAGCAACAATGGCTTCCCTGTCGGGCCCGTCTGCAGAAAATGCGTCGCAGAAAATGTATTATGCATTTGTCTAGCATGGAATCCAAATTGTTATCATTTTCGGAAATGAGTTGGACAAAGTTTCTTTCATGTGCAAGTGGATGGAAGAAATAAATGGTATGGTTGAGTGTGATATTGCCAATAAACCATGTCTAACCATGGAGCGAGGAATGGTCTAACGTTAGGGCTGGAGCTAACGTACACAACATATGTATAATATAAGCGATCGCCACGTCGCCGGTAACGAACAACTCTCATAATCTCTGTTACAGGTAATGTAGGAATTATTTTTAAATAAATTTGAAAAATATCTGGACCTAATCAGACTACATATTTGTTGTAAAATAGTTGGACTGATATGAAAAATATCCTTGACAATTTAACATGTGTCGTCAGACTTTTAATATCTCATTCTCGTCTGTCCCTCAATATCGTGTCTATTGTTGACATATTATCATACTTTTTAGAAGTGACAGTTTCAAAAAAGATCATTCCTGGTGATTATTTTCAATAGTTACCATGTTAATACCTTGGCCAACAAAATAACCTTGACCAACAAAATAAACTATAACCCTAACCACCCCAAATCCATCAAAATCCTCAAAGGGGCATTTTTTTGGGGGAAAATCAGCACTGTTTAAAAGTGGGATCTTTATAATGGAGTTTTATCAGATACTTAAAAGTAATAATTGTATGTAGTTGCACAAACATAACTTTGTACATGGGCCAAGAATATTCAACCTTTGGCGGTGTGAATAAGCATGGAAACGATGCTTGTTTGTTAATTTTTCATCGTGTATACAATGAAGATGGATGCTGAGCCATTTATTTTTTAGTTTACATGTATGTATGAATGGCTGAATAGCCGACATTCCTAAAATTAATTACCATTTGATTTACATATTTATAGCTACCACTCTGAGTGGTACAAATGCTTCCATGCCATTTGCAGAGCTGAGAAAAGAAATGAGAAGAAACAGAAACATCAAGGTAGGAAAATATTGAAAAATTCAATCAAATTTCAAGTATGCAGTAAGCTTGGGCGATATCGATTGTTTTTCATCCACGATATATCGGCAAACATATATCGCGATTTTCGATAATATTGCAATTCTTTGTTTGCATTCATGCATGATTGCTTTAGAGCCGATAACCACAGGTATGTACCCCTCTACAAGTGTCACAATAAATTGCAAATTCATTTGCAGAGTGTGTATGTACTTCTGAAGTAGTTTGCTTTTGTTTCTCATGTCTAAAAGCTCAAAAGACTGTTCTGATTTTGTTTCCATGAAATTTCTGACTTGACTCACAATGTCGATTTATTTTTTTATCGTGACATATTTTTATTCGCCCTTCGCCGATATGCCGATAACTTAAAAAGGTTCTCGATATTGTAATCGAATAACAAAGGTATCGCGATATTCGATATTATCGTGTTTATCGCCCAAGCGTAGTATGCAGTAAAATTGTTTCTAGTTATATGTTGCTTTTTCGTTTCTTTCTATCTGTTTACCTTGTCTTGTGTGTGTACTTTTGTTAATTTCCCTCTCTTTCTTTCTACAATGCCCATTCCCCTTACTCCCTTATTCCTCTATTTCTGTTAAATATTTATCATTCTTTCTTCATACATATTCAGGTCAAGATGAGCGGTGAGAATTCAGCACTGAACCCCAGAAAAGAAAACCGTGGTCTTCATTCAGAGTTCCTCCCTGACAAACCGAGAAAAATTGAGGAGAAAAAAACTGTGATAAGTATTCACAGTGCCAAACCTTGATTTCATGCCAACTGTTTGAAGCAGCCGAACGGAAGGATGAGAGGTTACTTTTGCAAATCGAAGATAAAGATCTTGTGGGTTTAAAAGTTTGCTATCATTGTCTTTGCTATAATGAGTATGTACCCAATTCTTGACAAGGCCAGATCCATCAGATGAAATACCTATTTGGTACAATGATGCATAAATAAAATTCTGTGAAGTCATCCAGAAGAGATAATAAAAACAATGAAATTCTTTTCACAAAGTCATTACATCGTAACTTCATCAAGTGCGTACAAGAAGTGGAGGGAGTTGACTGCAGTAAGTACAGGTCCCACAATCTGAAAACACATCTGAAAAGTACATTTCCTACGCTGGTAATTCATAGATCATTTACTAAGAATACAATTGACTTGGTGTACAGCCAATCTCTTGCTGCAAAAGAACTGGTAGAGACTGCAGTTGGCTAAGATGCATTATGTACTGATACTAATATATACAGCAGTGAAGGTGCTGGAGTAGCAGAGAGATTTTCACATGAAAGTGCATATCTTCACACACTCTTCAATGCATCAGCTGTACTATACAGTGCGTATAAAAAAAAGGTAATCCGAATTCAGGGCGTTAATATGCCAAGGTTATTTAGTTTGACAATTTACATGTAGTGTACCAAAGAAGAGGAACTCCTCAGCTTTCCATTGATACCTGTATCGATCCATTGCTGTCACACATGGCCGAGTACATTGTTATTGAAAATGGCAAATTCAAATCGCATTTTTGCAAGTTTGGGTAATCAGTTCAAGGCAGTCTGAAATGGACGCATCACTTGACTGCCTAGATGATTATGTAAGATTTTTAAGCTGGTGCGGTAATCGTCTGTTACGACATCCTTTTCTTCAAGTTGGGTATTTAAGAAGGGCCTGGGTTTAGGGACATGTAGTTGGAAAGATGGTACAACTAACGACTGAACAGCGAGTTTTCGTGATTACAACATTTCACCAAACTCACAGTTTGCAGCAAACTCGCGATGCTTTCAGGGAACGTTTCCCAGAACGGGAGCCCCCAGCAGCCAAAACCATCTGGGCGAATGTTAGAAAATATCAAGAGTATGGCACTAGCCTCAACCGCAACAAGGGGAATTCTGGCAGGAGGCGCACCGGGTGATCAGAAGGGAACATTGCAGCAGTAAGGCAGCAACTTTTCGAGCATCCTAGGGACACCAGCGCAAGGCGAAATGGGCTGAGATTGCCTTCGGCGACATTCAACAGAATCACGAGATTGGACCTCCACCAGCATCCATATCGGATTCACATCCGACATCAACTTATACGCCAGGAGATTTTGCTAGAAGGCTGGTATTTGCCAGATGGTTGATAGCCCGTACCGAGAGAGATGTCAATTTTCTGCAGAATCTCGTAATCGGCGACAAGCTGCTTTTCTCCATGAACGGCAAGGTCAATACGCATAATGTTCTTGAATATGCACCAGCAAGACACCCCAGAATTCAATTTTGAGGTTAACATGAGTCGACAAAAAGTGGACTGTTTGGTTAGGACTTTGTGGAAGTGGTCCAGCTGATCGGACCGTTTTTCTTTCAAAGGAATGTCCAATGGTAACATGTATCTGCAGATGCTCAATGATAACGTTTTACCGCAGCTGCAGGAACACTTTGAGCGACAGGTTCGTGGGGTCTTCAGACAACTCTGGTGGGCCCAAGATGGCGCCCCCAGCACATCGCCTATATCGCTTTGTCCGAGATCGTCTGAGGGAACTCTTTGGCGAACGAGTCATCGCCGTCAACCATGAGGTGGAATGGCCACCAAGATCACCTGACATCACACCATGTGACTATTTCGCTTTGAGGGACATTTGAAGAACAAAGGTGTTTGCAACTCCTCCCCGTGATCTTGATGAATTGCAGGGCCGTATTCGAAATGAAGTGGATGCTTTACGCAATAATCCGGCTATGGTGAGACGAGCAGTGCAGGACATGCTCCGTCGCTGTCAGCTTTGTGTCGAAAGGGAGGTGGACATGTTGAAGGTGTGGGTGCATAAAGGGCAATGTTAGAAGAGATTCTTCTTGAATAATGTCCAGTCATTCCTAAAGAAAATCTGGTTTATCATACTGACTTTCACTAATTATCCTGCCTTGCACTGATTACCCAAACTTGCAAAAATGCGATTTGAATTTGTCATTTTCAATAACAATGTACTCGGTCATGTGTGACAGCAATGGGTCAATAAAGGTATCAATGGAAAGCTGAGGAGTTCCTCTTCTTTGGTACACTACATGTAAATTGTCAAACTAAATAACCTTGGCATATTAACCCCCTGAATTCGGATGACCTTTTTTTTGATACGCACTGTATAGTACACTTATAATGAAGAAATCACATGGCATTACAGCTGCCCTGGCCATCAACTTCAGATGACTTATCCTTGCAGACTGCTTAACAAATGAGCCAGTAATTTTCAATCACCCGCTTTGTTCATCTTACACTAGGACACTGATTCCATGACCCGTTGAAAGTCTACTCTGATTGAGATAATGTTGCCCCTTTAACCATTATCTTTAATTTAAACATTTTGTTGACTTTCTTTTCATGCACCAGTAAATGTTTTTTAAGTTCTAAAGATTTAACAATACTAGCCAAATCCAATTAATGCTAGGGACTACAGGTTCACTTATTTTGTATTTTGTACTTCAGAAAAAAAAATTATTTTCATTGCAAATTAGACCTATATGACATGGATTATTATTGATAGGTGCAACAAATAATGGATGGAAAAGGAGTATCATGACCACGACAAAATAAAGCAGAAGTGTCATTCAAAAGATAACGTTGTTTCACATTTCCTTTATTAAGTCGCAATATAATCACACAAACACATGATGGGACTAAATCATTTAGTACGTTTGAATAGCATGTAAAACGTTCATAATTATAGGGCATACAATCCCTATCTCAAATGGTGTAAACAGACTTATTGAGTCCCTCTAGACCCAAGAAAACAATTTCAAGCCAAATATAAAGTTTTATATGGGTGCGAGCCCACAATCCCTTCAAAACAATTGTTACCCAAAACCAATTTTTTTGCACATTTTTTGCACTGCTGACATTCTACAGAGAAACCAAGAGATTCTATTTGTCTGGCCATTCTAATATCCACAACCAGACCTCAAAATAAACATCTCAGGTTGCCGAAATGTCTGGGCAATGTCTGGGATTAGTGCGGAAATGTCAATTGATAACAGCTGTACTGTTTCAATGGGTTGTCTGCTGGCAAGGGCCCCCGGGTCAATGGTTCACCCCAGGTTGATTTTTTTTTACCATGTCATCAGGCACTGTATCAATAGAGAACTTATGCAAAGTGGCTCAATTTGAGTTCTCCATGACGTAGTAAACAACAATTGTTTACAAACGGACTGAATGAAATAGCACCACCATGAACCGAAGAATGTGTTTTATCAATTTAAATATTCACACAAAACGTTGACAATTAATAACCAATAATTTACTTTTTAAAGATGAGAAAAGATTCACAAATTGGTTTTTGATGTTGGCAGGGTTGGATCCAGGCTTGCCTAAAGAGGGTAGAGCTCAAGGTAAGGAGATGGGGGATGGAAAAAGAAACCCCGAAATATTGAAATGTCTGGACAATTTAGAAGTTTTTCACATGATCAGTTAAATTGGAATACTACCCCACGACTCGATAGATCCTTCCCTGGGAGTAATGGGTAGAGGACTGGGTCAGACGTTCATTTAGCAGTCGGGTTCAGACCTTTTATTCAAGGCAAGATTTTGTTTAAACTGGTTCATTTCTTTACAATGACATCAGCAAATATTTCCCAAATATAGAGGGGAAACAAAAAAACATAGCCCATGTGAACTATTAAATTATACAAAAATCCGAATGGCCGAAAGAGGGCGCTATTTTTCATGTCACAGTTCAAATGCAAATATCTGCCAAACTGGCAAGTTTTGTGAGTGTGGATTTATATATTAGAATTTACATGTAATTATCTATTAAACTGTTTCTAAGCTCATGCCTGATATGCGTCACGAAACACAATTTCTGAATGCATTATCATTGCACGCATTGCGGTCTAGTCTGAA
>CM055819.1:37346953-37384833 GCA_029582265.1 Zoroaster sp. YZ-2022
AACAATCCCTTGTGGCTGTCTGACTCCCCGGAGGGTTAATTGTATATTCCGCCTCCACAGACCGTGCCTATCTGGGAGGGGCTAGATGCTCATACTTGATTGGGAGTTACAATAAAAGTGGGATATGTATTTGGAACCGTTAACAAATAGCGTTAAACCAATTAACTATATATTCCAGTCAATCAATAAATTGTGAGATGTGTTACTTGTACAGTAATAAACAACCATGTCGGCAGATTGCCGAACAACCAATTTTTTTTGTTTGAAAATGCTTTCTTCTTCAGTCTGGGGGCAATTATGACTTTTATGTTAAGTCATAATTATGACTTAAGCTAAGTCATAATTATGACTTCAATAAGTCATAATTATGACATAAACTAAGTCATAATTTTAATTTAATATCTCATCAACATGGCTTAGCGTAAGTCATAATAATAACTTAGTTTGACTATAGAACAACGACGGTTTGACACATGGATTGCGGAGATACACACGGAAGCGTTAAAGGGAAATATAAAATTCTCAGCTGAAGTCATAATTATGTTTTAAATAAGTCATAATTATGACTTAAGCTAAGTCATAATTATAACTTCAATAAGTCATAATTATGACTTCAATAAGTCATAATTATGACTTAAATAAGTCATAATTGTGACTTAAGCTAAGTCATAATTATGACTTAATATCTCATAATTATGACTTATATGTTAAGTCATATGACTTAAGCTATGTCATAATTATGACTTAAGCTAATTCATAATTATGACTTCAATAAGTCATAATTATGACTTAATATCTCATGATTATGACTTTTACGTTAATTCATAATTATGACTTATATGTTAACTCATAATTATGACTTAAGCTAAGTCATAATTATGACTTCAATAAGTCATAATTATGACATCAACTAAGTCATAATTTAAATTTAATATCTCATCAACATGGCATAGCATAAGTCGTAATAATAACTTAGTTTGCCTATAGAACAACGACGGTTTGACACATGCATTGCGGAGATACACACGGAAGCGTTAAAGGGAAATAGAAAATTCTCAGCTGAAGTCATAATTATGAATTCAATAAGTCATAATTATGACTTTAAATAAGTCATAATTATGGCTTCAATAAGTCATAAGTATGACTTAAATAAGTCATAATTATGACTTAAGCTAAGTCATAATTATGACTTAAATAAGTCATAATTATGACTTAATATGTCATAATTATGACTTATATGTTAAGTCATAAGCATGACTTAAGCTAAGTCATAAATATGACTTCAATAAGTCATAATTATGACTTAATATCTCATAATTATGACTTATATGTTAACTCATAATTATGACTTCAATAAGTCATAATTATGACAAACTAAGTCATAATTTTAATTTAATATCTCATCATCATAGCTTAGCGTAAGTCATAATAATAACTTAGTTTGCCTATAGAGCAACGACGGTTTGACACATGCATTGCGGAGATACACACAAAAGCGTTAAAGGGAAATATAAAATTCTCAGCTGAAGCCATAATTATGTTTTAAATAAGTCATAATTATGACTTAAGCTAAGTCATAATTATAAATTCAATAAGTCATAATTATGACTTAAATAAGTCATAATTATGATTTCAACAAGTCATAATTATGACTTCAATAAGTCATAATTATGACTTCAATAAGTCATAATTATGACTTCAGTAAGTCATAATTGTGACATAAACTAAGTCATAATTTTAACTTAATATCTCATCATCATTGCTTAGCGTAAGAGACTTAAGATAAGTCATAATTATGACTTAAATAAGTCATAATTATGACTTATTTAAGTCATAATTATGACTTAGCTTAAGTCATAATTATGACTTATTGAAGTCATAATTATGTTTTAAATAAGTCATAATTATGACTTAAGCTAAGTCATAATTATGACTTCAATAAGTCATAATTATGACTTAAGCTAAGTCATAATTATAAATTCAATAAGTCATAATTATGATTTCAACAAGTCATAATTATGACATCAATAAGTCATAATTATGACTTAAATGTTAAGTCATAATTTCGACTTAAATGTTAAGTCATAATTATGACTTCAATAAGTCATAATTATGACTTCAATAAGTCATAATTATGACTTCAGTAAGTCATAATTGTGACATAAACTAAGTCATAATTTTAACTTAATATCTCATCATCATAGCTTAGCGTAAGTGACTTAAGCTAATGACTTAATATCTCATAATTATGACTTATATGTTAAGTCATAATTATGACTTAAATACGCTATAATTATGACATAAACTAAGTCATAATTTTAACTTAATATCTCATCATCATGGATTAGCGTAAGTCATAATAATAATAACTTAGTTTGCCTATAGAACAACGACGGTTTGACACATGCATTGCGGAGATGCACACGGAAGCGTTAAAAGGAAATATTAAATTCTCACCTGGTCATAATTATGTTTTAAATAAGTCATAATTATGACTTAAGCTAATTCATAATTATGACTTCAATAAGTCATAATTATGACTTCATTAAGTCTATGGAGTGTCGTGGCCGAGCGGTCTAGCGCACCGAACTCAAGTTCTGGTGTTGCCAGCAGCAGGGTGTGGGTTCGAGCCCCGGTCGTGACACTTGTGTCCTTGAGCAAGGTACTTAACCATAATTGCTTCGTCCTTCGGATGGGACGTAAAGCCGTAGGTCCCGTGTGTTGTGTAATGCACGTAAAAAAGAATGCGCCTTGAGCACCACTTAGTTGGTGGATACGTGCGCTATATAAGTCCACACATTATTATTATTATTATTATTATTATTATTATTAAATAAGTCATAATTATGACTTAAATAAGTCATAATTATGACTTATGACTAAGTCTTATTTAATTATGACTTATGACTCATAATTATGACTTATGACTAAGTCATAATTATGACTTAAATAAGTCATAATTATGACTTAATATCTCATAATTATGACTTATATGTTAAGTCATAATTATGACTTAAGCTAAGTCATAATTATGACTTAAATAAGTCATAATTATTATTATTATTATTATTATTACATTTCTTTACCCAGGGTATGCCCAAACAGTTTAAAACTGGTTTAATAATAATAATAATAATATGTGGTCTTATATAGCGCACGTATCCACCAACTGAGTGGTGCTCAAGGCGCTTACATTATTACCCCTGGTCACTGGGCCAATATCATTCCTATAATCTTTCTCAGCTCCCTGGGGAGTATACAGCCAATGTGCAACCTTTTGGCGCTACAGGGCTAATCAAACACAATAACCATCTCTACCCTCACAGGTACCCATTTATACACCTGGGTGAAGAGAAGCAATTACAGTAAAGTGTCTTGCTCAAGGACACAAGTACCACGGTCGCCGCCAGGTTTCGAACTTAAATAAGTCATAATTATGACTTAAGCTAAGTTTCCATTGGGGCCCTGCATACAAATGACTATACACATGTACAAGTACAATACATTACAAATACAATACAATCAAATAAAAGCATGGGATTAGTGCATAATTGTTATAAATAGTGTAGAACTATTACAACTACATGTACAACATCGTTAACATATTTTGTGACATCTAAAAGTATATGTTACTGACTGAACGTTTTACGTAGTTCGGATGTGAATGAAGTTAGAGAAGTCATGGTTCTCAATTGTATATGCAAATTATTCCATATGATTGTACCGGTTACAGCAAAGCTTGAGGCATAACATTCTTTTTTCGCAAAAGGAATCTTCAGTGCCATGTCAGTGGATTGTCTCGTTTCACGATTTTGAATAAATGGTGAAAACAGATTTGTCATATACAAAGGAGTAATTTTGTTTATACATTTGTAGACAAGAATAGCCTTTTTATACTCAACTCTTTCCGAAAATGACATCCAATTAAATCTAGCAAACATATCGGCTGAAGGAGTTAAGAATGCACATTTAAGGATTATCCGCGCAGCTCTTTTCAGACATTTATTAAGAATATTGTCGTGAGATGTGTACCGTCCTCCCATACAGTACTACAATAATCTAAAGATGGCATAACTAAACTAACAAAAGAGAGTGGAGGCTGCTTTGAGGAACATAGTCGCGGATTCTATTTAGCATACCCAGTTTAGAGGAAACGGTTTTCACGTATTCAACGTGCGGGCCCCAACTTAAAGTTTCATCAATAATAACACCCAAACATTTACAAGAGTTCACCTTTACCACTGGACTATCAGCGATACTGACATTAAGGTCAGTACTGCAGATTTTTCGTTTAGTTCCAATGAGCATGGATTTGGTTTTGCTGGCGTTTATTGTAAGTTTGTTTCTGACACACCAATCGTAAATTCTAGCTAGGGCTATATTCAAGTTATTCTCTATCACATCAACACTGGTAGAACTACACGTTAATGTCGAGTCGTCAGCATACATGAACAAATTACACTCTTTAGGGATACAAAGCGGTAGGTCACTTGTATAAATAATAAATAACAGTGGACCTAAAATTGATCCCTGTGGTACGCCGGTGTTAAGCGGTAGGGCCTTAGATATGTTGCGCTCAATAGTCACAGACTGACTACGTTCACTTAGATATGACTTAAACCAGTTTATTACAGTTAGTTGTATTACATTTGTCTCCACCCTTGTGAATAGGTGTAACCAAGGCGTGTTTCCACTCTCTAGGGTATTGCTCGCATTTTATCGAGAGGTTGAATATGTGTGTTAAGGATTTAGTTATGTACGGAGAAGCTATTTTAATCATTTTCACACTTATTCCATCTGGACCTGTTGCTTTTCCGACCGACATTGATGATATTTGCTTAATGAACATATTCTTCTGTAATATCAGGCAGTAAGAATTTTACATCAAGTGAATCTGTAACAAAAGTGTGGATATTGTCCACTTCAAGTTCACATGGACGGACATTACTGGCCATACGTGTTCCGATTGTAGAAAAATGTTCGTTAAATGTATTAGCAATGTCGGTGGGATCATCAACGAATTCCCCATTCTGGGAAAGAATAGAATTTGGAATAATGTTCTGTTTGTTTGAGAGAACCTCTTTTAGTTTTTTTCCACAGAATGGATGAGTTGCCTTTATTTTCCTCGATGGTTGATTTGAAGTATTCGCTTTTCTTGCTGCGGATTATTCCAGTAGTCATGTTCCGCAGTTTTTTGTAGGCATTCCAGTCATTTTGTGAGCCTGAATGTTTAGCGATTTTATTTGCACGATCTCGCTGTCGCATAATTTTTTGAATTTCCCCATCGAGCCAAGGCAACGATGCACCACGAATACGTTTTGATTTCATTGGTGCATGATGGTTAATAATACTCATAAACAGAGAGTGCCAGATGGACCATGCTTCATTAACATCATGACAATTAAGGACATGTTCCCATGGGGCATTATGACTTAATATCTCATAATTATGACTTATATGTTAAGTCATAAGCATGACTTAAGCTAAGTCATAAATATGACTTCAATAAGTCATAATTATGACTTAATATCTCATAATTATGACTTTTATGTTAAGTCATAATTATGACTTATATGTTAACTCATAATTATGACTTCAATAAGTCATAATTATGACAAACTAAGTCATAATTTTAATTTAATATCTCATCATCATGGCTTAGCGTAAGTCATAATAATAACTTAGTTTGCCTATAGAGCAACGACGGTTTGACACATGCATTGCGGAGATACACACAAAAGCGTTAAAGGGAAATATAAAATTCTCAGCTGAAGCCATAATTATGTTTTAAATAAGTCATAATTATGACTTAAGCTAAGTCATAATTATAAATTCAATAAGTCATAATTATGACTTAAATAAGTCATAATTATGATTTCAACAAGTCATAATTATGACTTAAATAAGTCATAATTATGACTTCAATAAGTCATAATTATGACTTAAATGTTAAGTCATAATTTCGACTTAAATGTTAAGTCATAATTATGACTTCAATAAGTCATAATTATGACTTCAGTAAGTCATAATTGTGACATAAACTAAGTCATAATTTTAACTTAATATCTCATCATCATAGCTTAGCGTAAGTGACTTAAGCTAAGTCATAATTATGACTTAAATAAGTCATAATTATGACTTAATATCTCATAATTATGACTTATATGTTAAGTCATAATTATGACTTAAATACGCTATAATTGTGACATAAACTAAGTCATAATTTTAACTTAATATCTCATCATCATAGCTTAGCGTAAGTGACTTAAGCTAAGTCATAATTATGACTTAAATAAGTCATAATTATGACTTAATATCTCATAATTATGACTTATATGTTAAGTCATAATTATGACTTAAATACGCTATAATTATGACATAAACTAAGTCATAATTTTAACTTAATATCTCATCATCATGGATTAGCGTAAGTCATAATAATAATAACTTAGTTTGCCTATAGAACAACGACGGTTTGACACATGCATTGCGGAGATGCGCACGGAAGCGTTAAAGGGAAATATAAAATTCTCACCTGGTCATAATTATGTTTTAAATAAGTCATAATTATGACTTAAGCTAATTCATAATTATGACTTATTGAAGTCATAAATATTAATAATAATAATAATAATAATATGTGGACTTATATAGCGCACGTATCCACCAACTAAGTGGTGCTCAAGGCGCATTCTTTTTTACGTGCATTACACAACACACGGGACCTACGGCTTTACGTCCCATCCGAAGGACGAAGCAATTATGGTTAAGTACTTTGCTCAAGGACACAAGTGTCATGACCGGGGCTCGAACCCACACCCTGCTGCTGGCAACACCAGAACTTGAGTTCGGTGCGCTAGACCGCTCGGCCACGACACTCCACTAAGTATGACTTAAATAAGTCATAATTATGACTTAAGATAAGTCATAATTATGACTTAAATAAGTCATAATTATGACTTAGCTTAAGTCATAATTATGACTTAAGCTAAGTCATAATAATGACTTAAATAAGTTATAATTATGACTTAAGCTAAGTCATAATTATGACTTAAATAAGTCATAATTATGACTTAAGCTAAGTCATAATTATGACTTAAATAAGTCATAATTATGACTTAATATCTCGTAATTATGACTTATATGTTAAGTCATAAGCATGACTTAAGCTAAGTCATAAATATGACTTCAATAAGTCATAATTATGACTTAATATCTCATAATTATGACTTATATGTTAAGTCATAATCATGACTTATATGTTAACTCATAATTATGACTTCAATAAGTCATAATTATGACAAACTAAGTCATAATTTTAATTTAATATCTCATCATCATGGCTTAGCGTAAGTCATAATAATAACTTAGTTTGCCTATAGAGCAACGACGGTTTAACACATGCATTGCGGAGATACACACAAAAGCGTTAAAGGGAAATATAAAATTCTCAGCTGAAGCCATAATTATGTTTTAAATAAGTCATAATTATGACTTAAGCTAAGTCATAATTATAAATTCAATAAGTCATAATTATGACTTAAATAAGTCATAATTATGATTTCAACAAGTCATAATTATGACTTAATATCTCGTAATTATGACTTATATGTTAAGTCATAAGCATGACTTAAGCTAAGTCATAAATATGACTTCAATAAGTCATAATTATGACTTAATATCTCATAATTATGACTTATATGTTAACTCATAATTATGACTTCAATAAGTCATAATTATGACAAACTAAGAGATTTTGTCACAATGAATGTATTTTGACGGAATCATTTACGCTCGGGGAAACACAGGTTTACTTCCTGTTATAGTTTAAATGGCTTTGTTTTAAAATGTACACTCCCCTGTATAAGTGATATGTAAATGTTCTATGAAAACACTCTGTGCCACTGTAACAGATGCAAACTCAACTTTTCTTCAGAAATTGGGATCCTGTGGAGGATCCAAGCCTTAATTATTCATGAATTGGTCCAATCATAGCCAAGAGTTTTAACCAATCAGGTGCAGGTCGAGTACTTAGTATTCATAGCTTTTGACCAATCAGGGCATAGCTTTGCAAGCCAGTGTTGGTTTTGGAGGGAAAATGCACAGGTATGCTTCATTCTGTCACGGCTTTTTGTGCAAGCTGGATAATTTTATTTTCTGGGAAGTTACATGCTGTTTTATTTTACTTTGGAATAAAAGCTGTTGGGATTTAATTAGCTGAACCTGGAGTTATAATCCGGATGGATTTGCAGTGATTTAGCCTTTTCTATTGGAATACGTTTTGCCTGGAATTGCACAAGGCCTGGTACTAACACTACAGTAACAAAGCACTGAGTACTACAGCGGTGAATAATACATTTAAAGTTCACGGTGGAGTATAGGCCTACGTTAATGTGTATGGACTTCGGCGGCTTCAACCTTGGTTTTTTCCTGGAATTGCTGCAATTATTAATTAATACAAGGATTGGCGGCTTGGGTCGCACCAACTTTGGACTGTACATTCTCACATCGCTGTAATCTTGGAACTTAATTTATAATTACTTGGATTGGAGTTGGAGTGACAAATAGGCCTACGCTCCAGTTCATTGACATTGGAAATATTTGGCATCGACAAGAAATCTTCTGCGGGTCTGAATAACAATGCCTCGGCGGAAAAAAGGCAACCAGATCTGCTAGTGCTAAGCCGGCTAAGCGGGGACGGAAACCGAAACCGGTAAAGGCGATCTTCAAGAGCACTGGCACGGACCCTTTCCAGTGTGCTTCCTGCGGACCCTGTAGCTCCCTCTGCGATGCCCACGTCAGTGACGTCACCCACTGTGATGCCCCCTTGTAGTCCCCACTGTGACATCCAATGGTGCAGGGGTCTTCTAATGCTGGTAATCCTTCCAACTTTCAAGGGTGACCCAAACCACCAGGCTCCCTCGGCATGGCAAGTAAGCAACCAACAGCACACCGACACTAGTGATAGCCACGCAAATATGACTCTAACATCTAATAATAATGGGAACACTGCCAACACAGCGGCCAGGGATCACAGGGAACAGTTCAAGTATCCTGAATGATCCTTCTTGTTCTAGCTTTCAACAGGCTCCGGTGGCAGGTAGTTTGGCTAACAATAACATTACTCAGAGTGGTTTTTCAGTGAAAAGGGCGGGCCTTTTTACAAGTAGTTGACATGGTAGATGTGTGTACACCATTGCATTCATTTTCTCCACAGCCTTTGCCAACAGTCAGTTCTTGTGCCCCATTAGGTCCCTACTTCCTACTGCTATCAAAGAAAAAGATTTGGCATGTACATTGATTTTTCACTGTTGTTTCAGGATAATTCAGCTTCTATTAATTATTTGAGGGATACAACCAGAACTAGAGTTCACTTTTGGAGGGGGGTAGGATGGTTGTGAAGCAGGCTGCTAAACCACGAAAAAGATTGACTCCTTGACAAGTGGCAATCTCGTTTTTCACCTACATGTCAGTCCTTTCTCATGAAGCATCCAAATCGTTGGGGTGAATTGCCAAATATGCAGAAACCATTCGTACAGCAGCCCTTCAATTTCCTGGGTGGGGTTGGAAGGCTTACGATGATGCAACCAGATTGGTGGCAGGAATCTAACCCTGCACGTTCATGGGGAATGGTTGACACAGAGTTGTGGCTCACAGTTGCTGCGGCAGCAGTGACAAGCCATATAAACAACATCCCATCCAGTAGTTCCAATTCTTTTTGGGTCACAGGGTCCAAAAATTTAGGCCTTTGTTTTGCTTTTCAACAGTTTTAAGGGGTTGTCAATTTAAGGCATGCCGTTTTCAACACAAGTGCACAAGGTGTTACCATGGCAGTCACGGTGCACATGTGTGCCGCAATTTTTCCACCGCGCAGGGCTCCAACCAATGGCAATAAGGGCTTCCTTCGTACATCTGCACCTAGCATGTGAAAACAGCGCATGCTGCAGTTGGCAAAGCACAGGTTGGAATGGGGAGGTGGGATCTGGGCAACCTCATGCATTTCGTGCCCCCAACACCAATTAGGCTAGATGTACTGGGGACATGCTGGTTGGGTACCCTAATGTTTTAGATGCAGGTATTTTACAGAAAGGGTTTACTTCTTTTTCACTTGGCTATAATGGCCTCTTGGGTGGCTGGTTGCTGACTGCCTTAAATCTGCAAAGAGCTCCCCATGTTGTTTTGGAAAAAATTGAGAAAGAACAAAAGCCTTTGGTAGGATCTGGGACCATATGACAGGTCTCCATTTCCCCAGTTGCTAATAAATGTTCGCCTATTGGGCTAGTGCCCAAACATAACCCAATACTTTCTACTGTTTGATACATCACCTTTCATTTCCAGCTGGGGTCTGTTAATGACTTTATTGATCGGGGACAAATGTGTCGTTCGTTACGCACTTTTTGATAAAGCAGTCGAATTAGTTCGTAACGTGGGTCAAGGGCCATGGTTGGCTAAGTCCGATATTAAATCTGCCTTCGACTGCTCCCAGTGGCACCGACAGACTATGGGTTTACTGGGTTTACATTTCGTGGGAAATTTTATTTCGACAAATGTTTGCCAATGGGTTGTTCAATCTCATGCCCTGTTTGAGAAATTTAGCACATTTCTGGAGTTTTGCATTTGTAAAGTTTCCAGGTCGTCATCTATCACTCACTACCTGGATGATTTTTTCTTTGTTGACAAATCATGGTCTAAGTGTAAACAACTTTTAGATGAGTTTTCAGCAATGTGTTCAAAACTGGGGGTCCCTCTTGCAATTGCGAAGACTGTAGGTCCATTGCAGTCAATAACTTATCTGGGGTTAGAGATTGACTCTCAGCATATGCAGGTGCGCGTGCCACTAAGCAAAGTTATAACACTTAAAAGGAAAATAAAGCATGTGCTGGCAAAGAAAAGAGTCACTTTAGTAGAAATGCAATCATTAGTGGGTGCATTAAATTTTGTGTAAGAGCAGTGGCTCCGGGGAGAGCTTTCCTTCGGCGTTTAATTTTATTGACAAAAGGTTTAACTAAACCTCACCACAGAGTACGTCTTTCTGTGGGGGCGAAACAGGATTTGGCAATGTGGCTGGAATTCTTAACTAATTTTAATGGCATATCTGCTTTTATCGGTGTGGAGTGGGAATCTAATCAAACGTTGGAACTGTTTACAGATGCGGCAGCAAGTATTGGTTTTTGTTTTTTCAGTGGACAGTGGACGCAGGCCATTGGCCACCATCTGTCCTTGCCAATCCGCCGTCCATTGCTTTAGAATTTTATCCACTTGTTGTAGGAGTGAAATGCTGGGCTGGCCAATTAGGCAATAGGAAGGTGCGCTTTCATTCTGATAATATGGCTGTTGTGCATATAATTAATAACCAGACTTCTCAGTGCCCCAAGATCATGCACCTACTACTGAATTTTTGTACTACAGTGCCTCCAGTTTAACATTGCATTTAAGGCTGTTCATGTCCCAGGGTGGACAATAATTGCTGATTCTCTTTCGTTTCTAGGTGGAGTTGTTTTCATGTTGTAGCACCTCACAGCAGCACATTACGACCGCCTTACCTTTTCTTCCCCAAGTATGGTAGGGTCAGAGATAAGGCGTTTGTTATCCTTGGCATGGGCATCAAACACTCACAAGGCGTATACCTGCGGCTGGCATGTTTTTCCCGTTTTTGCAGCAAAGCCAGCATGCAAACCTGTTTCAACGTCAGTCCAAACGATTCGGGAATTTCTGGCCTGGTTGTCATTGCATAACTTGGCGCCATCAACAATTACCACTTATATCACAGGGTGGGTCACTTTCATAAAGTTCATGGTTGGCCAGACCCTACTAAGGATTTCATCATTTCCAAACTTCTTGAGGGCGCCCGTCAGGATACTCCCTAAACGTGACAGTAGAGTACCAATTTCACTGCCTATTTGTTAAACATCATTGAATCATTACCATTAGTGTGCACATCACATTATGAAAGTGCCATGTTCAAAGCGGCAATGCTCTCTGCTTTCTTTGGTTTCATGCGGGTTGGGAGGTTTACAGCAAATTCAAAACAGACTGTGCAGGAGTCCGTCCTAATGGTAGGAGACATTCGTTTCTGTTTTACTCAACAGGCAGGCCATTCAGTGGAAATTACATTCCGTTGCAGTAAGACAAATCAGTTGGGTCCCCAAGTCATCAAGTTAGCTCAAGCTACTGACAAAAAACTTTGCCCAGTCCAAGCATTGCATGCTTTTGTCATGATGCGCCCCAAACAACAGGGTATACTCTTTTGTCATTTTGATGGGAGTCCACTGACGAGATTTCAATTCAGTGCTGTGCTTAAACAAGCACTACTACACTTGGGGCTCATAGGGCAAAACTTCCAACCCATTCATTTCGGATTGGGGCAGCAACAACTGCTTTTGCGTTAGGGGTTCCTTTGTCACACATACAAGATTTGGGTCGTTGGCGTTCACAAGTAGTTCTTAGGTATATCCGCCCACATACTTTGTGAAATAATTTTGTGAAATAATTGCAATTTACAGTTTTGGCGAAATATATTTATTTGATTAGGTCCTGCAACAGTCTGGATAGTGGGTGACTCAATTGTTCGTCGTGCTCGTCAACCGCTGGATGTTCCTGTAAGGATATATTGGAAAGGCAAGGGTGGGCTGGTTTGTGTGATCTCCCTGATTTGCTGCACTCTATGAGGTCACGATACCCGGATATTATAATTATTCATATTGGTACGAACGACATGGTCTGTACAGACATGTTCCAAATAAGGCAGCGCATTGCCTATTTCATGCAATTTTGTCATCACAATTACCCCCATACTACGCTGGTGTGGTCAGCTATTCTGCCACGCCTATTTTACCTTGGGGCAAATGATCAAGAGGCCATGGAACATGTCCGCCGGTCAGTTAACAGGTGGGCGCGTTCTCGTTGCAGGTTGTTTGGGGCTTCATTCTTACCCCATGACAAATTTCACTGGAGGAATCATGCACTATTTTTATACGATGGGGTCCACCTCAGTGTTGCAGGTACTAATTTTCTCCTGTCTGATTTTGTCTCATGCATTGCATCACACATTCAGTGTTAAAGATTTGACTCCAGTGTATTGGTTACATTCATTGAGTGGTGGGCTCTTCTTCCTGTTGGGGCGTGCTGTGCACGTGTGGCGTCTTTAACAGGATTCGAAGACAGCCAACTCCTAATACACACATGATTTTACATGTGTCATTAGTGTTATGGTTATTGTTACTGATATTGTTACTGATATTGATAGTGTTTTGTAATACACTGTGATTTTAACTTTGTAAGGGGTCAGCCACTCCCTCTTATGTACCTCAGGGGTGGGATGCTGTATCTTCCATAGCACAAACATGGCTGTTCCCACAGATTTTGACCATATAATTTGGTTCTGGTCTGATTAGCCCTGGGCCTGGGTGCCCATTCATTAATGGTTGGCCTGGGTGCCAAATGATAGTTACGTACATGTACGTTGGACCTGGGTGTCCATTGTATCTGGTTGTTTCTTTGGGCCTGTTAGCCCAATGTTTTTTATGCCAGCTTGCCCAAACCAATTCGGTATCTGGCGAATAAGTTTATAATAAAACTTATTACTTTAAGCTGTGGCGAAACCTCACAAAGTTGTGTCTTGAGTTTCATCCATTAATGAGTCCGAGTATAAGTGATAATTTTAATTTAATATCTCATCATCATGGCTTAGCGTAAGTCATAATAATAACTTAGTTTGCCTATAGAGCAACGACGGTTTGACACATGCATTGCGGAGATACACACAAAAGCGTTAAAGGGAAATACAAAATTCTCAGCTGAAGCCATAATTATGTTTTAATAATAAATATGACTTTGACAAATACAATTATAACTATATTCAATAAGTCATAATTATGACTTAACTAAATCTCAATTAAATTTAATAAGTCATAATTATGACTTAAATAAGTCATAATTATGATTAACAAGTCATAATTATAATTATGACTTAATAAGTCATAATTATAAGTCATAATTGTGACCTGAAAAGTCATAATTTTTAGCAATATCTCATAAACTTAGTTGTTAAGCAAGTCATAATTATGACTTAATATCTCATAATTATGACTTATATGTTAAGTCATAATTATGAAAATATAATTATGACATAAACCAAGTCATAATTTTAACTTTGCATAATTATCATGGATTAGCGTAAGTCATAATAATAATAACTTAGTTTGCCCTGTAGAACAACGACGGTTTAAAGAACGTTAAAGGAAATATAAAATTCCTCACCTGGTCATAATTATGTTTGAATAAGTCTAATAGTGTAGGCTTCATTGGAACACTTAGCTAATATAAGTTTTGAGGCTTGCATGGTGGAATATCGATATCGTTTTCGTTTTAATCTTTGCGAGGCCAACACCATGTGTTTATCTCACCAACGTGAAGCTGAGGTACAGGTTCTGGAAAAGAACCGTATCGTACAACCTGTATCTCAAACCTTCGTTAAGTGAGAAAAAGGTTCAAGGGAGAACCAATTTCCGGGCAAACCTGTTTTTTTCTCTACTGTCGCTAAGGTGAAATATGGTTCAGGGAGAATCATGGGGAATTTACAGGGTTTAATATGGTTCAGGAGAACCATGGGGACTTCACGGGTTTAATCTCAACGTTTCGATTAGCCTGCTCTGTAATCTTCAGGAGAATGAAGATGTTTGCCGATGCAACTCCTTAAGTAGTATTTGCTGGGATTATATGTAGAATGGGAAGTGTTCCGATTGGTGCTACTGTTGTTTGATGTGTTGTGATTGGTTGCCACCGTGGCATTGTTGTTGTTGGGTGTGTTTCCTGCTGTGTGAGTTGCCGATTTTCGCCGAGGCGTATCAGTTGACAGTGGGGTGTGGGTGTTGGTGGATGGTAGGATTGAATGCCACATGTTGCTGATGAAATAGCCGATGTCCTGGGGGACAGTGTCATGTTTATGAATCTCAATAGTGTCATGTTTATGAATCTCAACTACTTAAGGAGTTGCATCGGCAAACCTCTTCATTCTCCTGAAGAAGATTAGAGCAGGCTAATCGAAACGTTGAGAATAACCCGTAAAGTCCCCATGGTTCTCCCTGAACCATATTAACCCGTGAAGTCCCCATGGTTCTCCCTGAACCATATTTCTCACTTAGCGACAGTAGAGAAAAAACTTGAACCTTGAACCTTGAACCTTGAACCTTTCTCACTTAACGAAGGTTCAGATACGAGTTGTACGATACGGTTCTTTTCAGAACCTGTACCTCAGCTTCACGTTAGTTGAGATAAACACATGGTGTTACCGCAGACTTAAGCTAAGTCATAATTATGACTTAAATAAGTCATAATTATGACTTAATATCTCATAATTATGAATTATATGTTAAGTCATAAGCATGACTTAAGCTAAGTCATAAATATGACTTCAATAAGTCATAATTATGACTTAATATCTCATAATTATGACTTCAATAAGTCATAATTATGACAAACTAAGTCATAATTTTAATTTAATATCTCATCATCATGGCTTAGCGTAAGTCATAATAATAACTTAGTTTGCCTATAGAGCAACGACGGTTTGACACATGCATTGCGGAGATACACACAAAAGCGTTAAAGGGAAATATAAAATTCTCAGCTGAAGCCATAATTATGTTTTAAATAAGTCATAATTATGACTTAAGCTAAGTCATAATTATGACTTCAATAAGTCATAATTATGACTTAAGATAAATCATAATTATGAATTCAATAAGTCATAATTATGACTTAAATAAGTCATAATTATGATTTCAACAAGTCATAATTATGACTTAAATAAGTCATAATTATGATTTCAATAAGTCATAATTATGACTTAAATGTTAAGTCCTGTTCAAACTTAAATGTTAAGTCATAATTATGAGCACAGTCATAATTCATAATTATGACTTCAGTAAGTCATAATTGTGACAAAAACTAAGTCATAATTTTAACTTAATATCTCATCATCATAGCTTAGCGTAAGTGACTTAAGCTAAGTCATAATTATGACTTAAATAAGTCATAATTATGACTTAATATCTCATAATTATGACTTATATGTTAAGTCATAATTATGACTTAAATACGCTATAATTATGACATAAACTAAGTCATAATTTTAACTTAATATCTCATCATCATGGATTAGCGTAAGTCATAATAATAATAACTTAGTTTGCCTATAGAACAACGACGGTTTGACACATGCATTGCGGAGATGCACACGGAAGCGTTAAAGGGAAATATAAAATTCTCACCTGATCATAATTATGTTTTAAATAAGTCATAAATATGACTTCAATAAGTCATAATTATGACTTAATATCTCATAATTATGACTTTTATGTTAAGTCATAATTATGACTTCAATAAGTCATAATTATGACAAACTAAGTCATAATTTTAATTTAATATCTCATCATCATGGCTTAGCGTAAGTCATAATAATAACTTAGTTTGCCTATAGAGCAACGACGGTTTGACACATGCATTGCGGAGATGCACACGGAAGCGTTAAAGGGAAATATAAAATTCTCAACTGGTCATAATTATGTTTTAAATAAGTCATAATTATGACTTAAGCTAATTCATAATTATGACTTCAATAAGTCATAATGACTTAAGCTAAGTCATAATTATGACTTCAATAAGTCATAATTATGACTTCATTAAGTCATAAGTATGACTTAAATAAGTCATAATTATGACTTAAGCTAAGTCATAATTATGACTTAAATAAGTCATAATTATGACTTAAGCTAAGTCATAATTATGACTTAAATAAGTCATAATTTTGCTTAATATCTCATAATTATGACTTATATGTTAAGTGATAATTATGACTTGACTTAAATAAGTTATAATTATGACATAAACTAAGTCATAATTTTAATTTAATATCTCATCATCATGGCTTAGCGTAAGTCATAGTAATAACTTAGTTTGCCTATAGAGCAACGACGGTTTGACACATGCATTGCGGAGATACACACAAAAGCGTTAAAGGGAAATATAAAATTCTCAGCTGAAGCCATAATTATGTTTTAAATAAGTCATAATTATGACTTAAGCTAAGTCATAATTATGCCTTCAATAAGTCATAATTGTGACTTAATATCTCATGATTATGACTTTTATGTTCAGTCATAATTATGACTTATATGTTAACTCATAATTATGACTTAAGCTAAGTCATACTTATGACATAAACTAAGTCATAATTTTAATTTAATATCTCATCAACATGGCTTACCGTAAGTCATAATAATAACTTAGTTTGCCTATAGAACAACGACGGTTTGACACATGCATTGCGGAGATACATACGGAAGCGTTAAAGGGAAATAAACAATTTCTCAGCTGAAATCATAATTATGACTTAAGCTAAGTCATAATTATGACTTAAATATGCCATAATAATTATGACTTATTGAAGCCATAATTACGACTTAGCTTAAGTCATACTGATGACTTAACATATAAGTCATAATTATGAGATTTTAAGTCATAATTATGACTTATTTAAGTCATAATTATGTCTTATTCAAGTCATAATTATGACTTAGCTTAAGTCATAATTATGACTTAGCTTAAGTCATAATTATGACATATTTAAGTCATAATTATGACTTAAATAAGTCATAATTTTCACTTAATATCTCATAATTATGACTTATATGTTAAGTCATAATTATGACTTAAATAAGTCATAATTATGACTTAAGCTAAGTCATTATTATGACTTCAATAAGTCATAATTATGACTTCAATAAGTCATAATTATGACTTCAATAATTCATAATTATGACTTAAGCTGTGTCATAATTATGACTTAAATAAGTCATAATAATGACTTAAGCTAAGTCATAATAATGACTTAAATAAGTTATAATTATGACTTAAGCTAAGTCATAATTACGACTTCAATAAGTCATAATTATGACTTAAGCTAAGTCATAATTATGACTTAATATCTCATAATTATGACTTATATGTTAAGTCATAATTATGACTTAAGCTAAGTCATAATAATGACTTAAATAAGTCATAATTATGACTTAAGCTAAGTCATAATTATGACTTCAATAAGTCATAATTATGACTTAAGCTAAGTCATTATTATGACTCAATAAGTCATAATGATTCAATCATAATTATGACTTCATATAATTATGACTTGTCATAATAATGACTTAAGCTAAGTCATAATAATGACTTAAATAAGTTATAATTATGACTTAAGCTAAGTCCTAATTATGACTTCAATAAGTCATAATTATGATTTAATCAAGTCATAATTATGACTAATGTCATAATTATGATTAATATATCATGATTATGACTTTTATGTTAACTCATAATTATGACATAAACTAAGTCATAATTTTAATTTAATATGTCATCAACATGGCTTAGCGTAAGTCATAATAATAACTTAGTTTGCCTATAGAACAACGACGGTTTGACACATGCATTGCGGAGATACAAACGGAAGTGTTAATGGTGAAATATAAAATTCTCTGCTGAAGTCATAATTATGTTTTAAATAAGTCATAATTATGACTTAAGCTAAGTCATAATTATGAATTCAATAAGTCATAATTATGACTTCAATAAGTCATAATTATGATTTTATATCTCATGATTATGACTTTTATGTTAACTCATAATTATGACATGAACTAAGTCATAATTTTAATTTAATATGTCATCAACATGGCTTAGCGTAAGTCAAAATAATAACTTAGTTTGCCTGTAGAACAACGACGGGTAGACACATGCATTGCGGAGATACACACGGAAGCGTTATAGGAAACATATAAAATTCTCAGCTGAAGTCATAATTATGTTTTAAATAAGTCATAATTATGACTTCAAACAGTCATAATTATGACAATTAGCAATAAGTCATAATTATGACTTAATATCCTAATTATGACTTATAAATCATAAGTATAACTTAAGCTATGACAATTATGACTTAAATAAGTCATAATTATAACTTGTTAAGTCATTATTATGACTCAAATAAGTCATAATTATGACTTCAATAAGTCATAATTATGACTTAAATAAGTCATAATTATTACAATATCTCATAATTATGACTATATGTTAAGTCATAATTATGACTTAAGCTAAGCCATAATCATGACTTCAATAAGTCATTATTATGACTTAAATAAGTCATAATTATGACTTAATATCTCATAATTATGACTTATATGTTAAGTCATAACTATGACTTAATATCTCATAATTATGACTTACATGTTAAGTCATAATTATGATAATTATGATTAATAAGTCATAATTATGACTTAGCTAAGTCATAATAATAACTTAGTTGCCTATTGAACAACGACGGTTTGACAGTTGCATTACGGAGATACACGGAGTCGTTAAAGGAAATATAAAAATTATAATCTGAAGTCATAATTATGCATTATGATTTTATTTGCATTTGTGAGATCATGACGTTCATGGAAAACAAAAATTTTCAGTTGAACTCATAATTATGACTTCTATGTTGTTTATGACTTAAGTTAAGTCATAGCCAATTATGATTTTAAGTCATAAATGACTTAGGTTAAGTCATAATTAGTTTACCTATTGAACAACGACTCAAAATAAATTATGACTTATTTGCCTGTAGAACAACGGTAGATCATTGCATACCGAGATACACACGGAATCGTTCAAGGAAATATAAAATTCTCAGCTGAAGTCATAATTATGTTTTAATATGATAATTATGACTTAAGCTAAGTCATAATTATGACTTAAATATCATAATATTATGACTTAACCAAGTCATAATTTAACTTCACAATAGTCTCATCACTCACCATGTATTTAGCGTAAGTCATAATAATAACTTCTCCAGTTTGCCACAGCGACGGTTTGACATGCATTGTGCGGAGATACACACGAAGCGTTAAAGGAAATAAAAATTCTCAGCTGAAGTCATAATTATGACTTCAATATCTCATAATTATGACTTACATGTTAAGAAAGTCATAATTATGACTTAAGCCTAAGTCATAATTAGTAGAATTCAATAAGATCATAATTATGGACTTCAGCCATAAGTCCTCAATTATGACTTAGTTAAGTCATAATTATGACTAATGTTAAATAAGTCATAATTATGACTTGAATATCTCATAATTATAACTTATATGTTAAGTCATCAACTTATGACTTAATAATGTCAAAATGACCCAATGTGTAATCCACAATTATGGCTGCAATATATGTTGAAGTCACAAGTATGACGGGTAAGCCATGGTCATACACACTGGGCGTTATGGAAATATAAATAAGTCATACTAGTGATAATTATGACTTAAATAATCGTCATGACTTAGCTATCATAATAATAACTTAGTTTGACATGACCATAGAACAACGACGACGGTTTGACAGTACTGTGCATTACGGAGATAATAACACGGATATCGTTTAAAGGAAATAGTCAGTAATTATGACAAATTCTAGGTGGTCATACCATTATGACTTCAGGTGTCAAGTCAATTAGTATAACTTTAATAAGTCACAATTATGACTTAAAAAGTCATCACATATTATGCAGCTTATATAAGTCATAATTATGACTTCAAGCCAAGTCATAATTATGACTTAATAAGTCATAATTATGACATAAACTAAGTCATAATTCTTTAATTTAATATGTCATCATCAACATGGCTTAGCGTAAAGTCATAATAATAACTTTTTTGGGCCTATAGAACAACGACGGTTTTGACACATGCATTGCGGGAGTATACACAAACACGGAAGCGTTACGCCAGGAAATATAAAATTCTCAGCTGAAGTCATAATTATTGATGAATTCAATAAGTCATAATTGTGACTGACTTGGAATAAGTGATAATTATGATAATTAGGACTTCAATAAGTCATAATCTATGACTTCATTATAAGTCGTAATTGATGACAGCTTAAATAAGTCATAATTATGACTTAAGCTAAGCTGTCATAATGACTTAACAAGTCATAATTATGATTTTAATATTTCATAATTATGACTTATATGTTAAGTCATAATCTTAGCGACATGGGTAAGTCATAATAACGACTTAAATAAGTTTTAAATAAGTATGTCATCAATTATGGCTGTTGTCATAAGTCAAAATTTAATAACTTCAATAAGCCATAATGCTATGATTTAATATATCATAGATTATGACTTAAGCCAAGTCATAATGACTTAAATGGGGAACAATTATACTGAGGATTAATATGAGTCATAATTATGATCTATTTCAATATGTTAAGATCATAATATGGATTTCAAGCTTTCAGGAGATCATAATAATGACTTAAGTTATAATTATGACTTCAAGCTAAGTGCATGCAATTATGATTCAATAACTTCATGATTATGACTGTTATATAACTCATAATTACATAAACTAAGTCATAATTTTAATTTAATATGTCATCAATATGGCTTAGTAAGTCATAATAATAACTTAGTTTGCCTATAGAACAACGACGGTTATGCTCTGACACATGCATTATGGATACAAATACAACGGAAGGTTATAGGAAATATAAAATTCTCAGCTGAAGTCATAATTATAGTTTTAAATAGTTATAATTATGACTTTCAAGCTAAGTCATAATTATGACTTCAGTTGGAGTCATAATTATGATTAATAAGTCATAATTATGACTTAAGCATACAAGTCTCATAATTATGAATTCAATAAGTCATAATTATGACTTCAATAAGTCAAGGTAATTATGATTTTATATCTCATGATTATGACTTTTATGTTAACTCATAATTATGACATGAACTAAGTCATGAATTTTAATTTCAATATGTCATCAACATGGCTTACGTAAGATCAAAACAATAACTTAGATTTGCCCAGAGAAGCAACGACGGGTAGAGACATGCATTGCAGAGATACAATATCGGAAGCGTTATAGGAAATATAAAATTCCTCAGGCTGAAGTCATATAGATTATAGAGTCTTTAAAATGAAGTCACAATTATCACTCTGCACCAGCTGTCACTGTCATAATTATGACTTCAAACAGTCATATAATTATGACTTAAGCTAAGTCATAATTATGATTCAATAAGTCATAATTATGGACTTAGCTTAATATCATCATAATTATGACTGAGTATGATTAAGTCATAATTATGTATACTTAAGCCAAGTCATAATAATGACTTAATAAGTTATAATTATGACTTCAATAAGTCTCACTAATTATGATTTAATATCTCATTGATTATGACTTTTATGTTAACTCCATAATTATGACATAAACCAAGCTCAGTGTAATTTTAATTTAATATCAACTCATCAACATGGCTTAATGAAGGTCAATATAATAATAACTTTAGTTTGCCTATAGAACAACGACGGTTTGTTTTGACACATGCATTGCGGGAGGATACAAACGGAAGTGTTATAGGGAAATATAAAATTCTCAACTGAGAGTCATAATTATGTTTTAAATAAGTCATAATTATGACTTAGCTAAGATCATAATTATGATTAATAAGCGTCATAATTATGACTTAAGCTAAGTCATGTTAGCATAGATTCAATTAAGTCATAATTATGACATTTCAATAAGAATCCATAATTATGATTTTATATCTCATGATTACTTGACTTTTATGTTAATCTCATAATTATGAGCATGAACTAAGTCATAATTTTTAATTTAATATATTTCATCAACACTGGCTTACAGCTAAGTCAAAATAATAACTTAGTTTGCCTGTAGAACAACGACGGGTAGACACATGCATTGCAGTGAGAGACACACGGAAGCGTTATAGGAAATATAAAATTCTCAAGCTGAAGTCATAATATATATTTTAAATAAGTCATAATTATCATGGTGCCAAGTCGTCATAATTATGGTACATATTCAAACAGTCATAATTATGACAACTAAGCTAAGTCATAATTATGATTGACAGTCATAATTATGACTTAATATCTATATAATTGCGACGCACGACTTATATGTTATTGAAGTCAAGGCAATTATATTTTTTCAGCTATGTCATAATTATGATGGCAAATAAGTCATAATTATAACTCTAAGCTTCGTAATTATTATTATTCTCAATAAGTCATAATTATGACTCTCAATAAGTCATATATGATTCAAATGTCATAGGCTCATTGTGCCAATATCCTCATAATTATGACTTATAAAATGTTTTAGTCATGGTATGACTTCAAGAAGTCATGAGTAAACTGAAAGTCATAATTATGACCTAATATCCTCATAATTCATGACTTCATATGTTATCACAACTTCTGACTTAATATCCTCATGAATTATGACTTCATACATGTTAAGTCATGATGATGACAATCAGGAGTCATAATTAAGACTCAATGTCACAATTATGACCCCAGCTTACCAGTCAAGTCTAACTGGCAGTTTACCCATTGGAACAAACGACGGTTTGACAGTTGCATTACGGAGATACACACCTTGGAGTCCGTTAAAGGAAATGGTGAAAAAAGTTCTAATCTGAAGAGTCATAATTATGACTGTTTTGCTGCACGTATTAAGGACATATGCATTGCGGAGATACATACAGAAGCGTTCAAGGGAAACAAAATTCTCAGTTGAGACTCATAATTATGACTCAAATAAGTCATAATTATGCTTGAGCTAAGTCATAATTATGACTTAATATCTCATAATCTCGCCAGTATGATTTCTATGTTAAGCGGTAGTCAACCCGCCACTTTTAGCTAATTAATGTAATTAATTCTTAATTGAGCACCTCAAAAAACTAAATTTTTTTCAAGTTCCTACATCAGCCATATGGCTCAACAACATAGCATAGCCCCTTTAGTACGAAGCAGTTTAGCTAGTTCAGCCAGACATGCAGACCCAGATACTGACCCCTTCGCCACAAGTGGGAATACCTTGTGTACAAAACATGGTATACAGCCCATATCCTCATGACACAGCGGTGCCCTTTGTGTGATCCAATCATCCTGGTCTACAAGAGATATCTGTGGATCCAATCATCCATGCTCAGGGGTTGCTTGACACCGGTGCCTGGAAAGGACTGACCAATGCAAAAAAACATAAGCAACAAACTCAGAATTGATGTGTTTGGGCAGACTGGTTACTGGCAAACTGGGCTGGAAATTGTTTGGGATTTTCCCTTACACTAATACACCGCAGATGGCTGGCTATGCATTCTTAGAGAGTTTCTTTTGGTAATTATTGTTGGCCTATATGGACTACACATTCAGGGACTGTCTGAGAGTGTAGCTTCTCATGAAAAATGGTATAAAAACGGAGTGTACAGTACGTTATTCACACAGCGAACATTACACAGGGCGGTTACAAACCGCGGGGGGAACGTGGTTTTGGGATTTTCCTTACCACTAGTACACCGCAGATGGCTGGCTATGCATTCTTGAGAGAGTTTTTGGTATTATTATTTGTGTTTGGGCAGAGATTGGCTACTGCACACACTGGTGGGCAAATGGGGGATTGGGAGATTTCACAGAAACTAAAAACTAAATCAACTTCCCCAACATTTGGACAAACATTTCTGGAAAGACAATATAAAAAATTTAAAAAATAAATAAAAAAAATGTAATTAAAAAAATAATTGATTAAAAGAAATATAATTGTAAAGTAATTTTTTTAATTTTTTTTTTTTTTAAAACAATCTATAAAGACCTCTGGAATGATTATCAGCTTGAAAAATGGTGTAAAACAGATATTACAGTAGTTATTCATGCACTTATACCAAGGGGTGGTTACAAGCCACGCCACGTACCACAACATTTATACGTGTGTAATATAAGTAAACCAATAATTAAATTAAAAAATAATTGCCAAATGTTTTTTAATTTTTTTTTTAAAACAATCTATAAGACTACTCTGGAATGATTATCAAAGCTTGAAAATGGTATAAAACATGTATCTTACAGTAGTTATTCCTTTTGCACGTATTGTATACACTGAAGTGGTTACAAACCGCTACCGTACGTTCGATGGTGTAAATCAGAGAGAACGTTGACAGGAGTCCGCAGGAGTTAAAGTCATAACTATGACTTAAGCTAAATCCACTCAATGTAACTTCAATAAGTCATAAATATGACTTAGGTAAGTCATAATAACTTAGTTTACCCATTGAACAACGACGGTTTGACAGTTGTTACATGGAGATACACACGGAGTCGTTAAAAGGAAATAGTGAAAAATTTACAATCTGAAGTCATATTATGACTTGACGCCCCGATAGAACAACATGGGCGATTTGACAGTTGCACTACCGAGAGATACACGCACGGGATCCGTTCAGCAAAATAGTGAAAAAAAATGGCCCTCCAGCTGGAAGTCATAATTATGACTTATTGTCAGATACTATGACTTATATGTGTTAAGTCGCCAGTATGGACTTAAATCTCTCCATGTATGTTATGGCTTAAACTAAGTCTGTAATTTTAACTCAATATCTCATCACCATGGCTGGCTGTAAGTCATAATAATAACTTGGTTTGCCTACAGCGATTTGCGGTTCTGACACATGCGTGCACGGAGACTGGACACGTTAAAGGAAATAAAATTTCCTCAGCTGGAAGTCATAATTATGACTTGTTATCCTCATGTTCTTGACTTGCATGTTAAGTCATAGTTATGAAACTAAACTATAAGTCATAATTATGAATTCAATGAAATTCGCAATTATGATCTCCTTAAAATAGAAGTCATAATTATGACTGGCCAATAAGTCATGTTATTAGACTAATAGGTCATCAATTATGGCTTAAATATGACACCAGGACTAAGCCAAGTCATAATGACTTGAAATAGGTCTTGGTAATTATGACTTCAATATTTCATAATTATGACATATGTTAAGTCATGATTATGACAACTAAGTCTAATAATGACTTAAGCTCGGTTATAATTATGACCAATAAGTCGTAATTATGATTATCTCCTGATTATGACTTTTATGTTAATAATTGCTGTTGGCCATAAGCTAAGTCTGTTTGGTACAATATGTCATCAACATGTAAAACAGCGCCGTCATAATAATAACCAGTTTGCCTATAGAACAACGACAGTTTATTTGTGCATTACCCCGGAGATACAAATATGGAGTGTTGTAGGAAATATAAAATTCTCAGCTGAAGAAGAGTCATAGTGTCTTTAAATAGGTCATAATTATGACAAGCTAGAATCATAATGTATTTCAATGAGTCATAATTATGAACTAAGCTGAGTGTGTGACAAGCCAGTCATGGTATGACTTCAATAAGTCATAATTGTGATTTTAATATCTCATGTTATGACTTTATTAACTCATATATGACATAACTAAGTCATAATTTTTAATTTAATATATTATCATCAACATGGCTTGGCGTAAGTCAAAATAATAACTTGGTTTGCCTGTGTGGAAGACAGCAGGTGAACACATTGCCGGAGATGCACACGGAAGCGTTATAGAAATATAAAGTTCTCAGCTGAAGAGTCGTAATTATGTTTTCTGTCGTGATCATAATTGCTCCATAGCTACAAGTCATAGTATGTGATAAACCTGGTCATAATTATGACTTAAATATCAATTGTAATAAGTCATAATTATGACAATATCTCAGATACATTTCCTTGTTAAGTCTCATAAGTATAATAACTATGTCATAATTACCCAGCTAAATAAGTCCATATAATACCAACTAAGTCATTGTTATGACCCTGATAAGTCATAATTATGACTGTTAGCAAATGATCATAATTGTTGTAGCATATAGTTATGAACATAATGTTGGTCGCGGTGTGACATAATGTTGAAGTCATAATTTGTGACTTATGTTGAATCGTAATTGTATGACTCAATAAGTCATAAGTGTGACACAAAGGTCATAATTATGAGCAATGTCTCATATTATGACTTGTATGTTAGAGGTCATGACTATGACAATATCTCATCAATTATGACTTACATGTTATAGTCATGATGATGTGACAAACTAAGTCCATAATTATGACTTCAATGATGTATTATGAACAACTCAGAATCGCCAATAACTTGGTTTACCTATTGAACAACGGTTTGACGGTTTGCGTGCGGAGGAATACACGCGAATTAAAGGAATGGTGAACCGATTTACAAATCACAAAGTGCATAATTATGACTTATTTTGCATTATGTCATATGCATTGCGGAGATACATACAGGAAGCGATTCCAAAGGAAACAAAAATTCTCAACTGAACTCTAATTGTGACTCAAATAATCATAATTATGACTACAACATAGATCATAATTATGACAATGTCTCGCGATATGACTTCTATCTTCGTCCATAACTATGACTTAAGCTAAAATCATAGTACCCATGGCTTCAATAAGATGTAAATATGACCGATTTAAGTCATAATAACATTTTATTATTGAACAACGACGGTTTTGACAGTTGCATTACGGAGATACACACGGGTCACGTTAAAAATGGTGAAAAATTCTAATACAAGGGGTCATATTGCCTGACACGGCGCAGTGGGAGAACAACGCCGATTTGACAGTTTTTCTGAGATACGCACTGCGGAATCGTTCAGCGAGAATAGTGAAAAAAAATCCTCAGCTGAAGTCATAATTGCAACCTTGTATCACAATAATTATGACATATATTGCGATCGCGAACGGCTCATCTCTGTGTGACAAAGCTAAGTCATAATTTTAACTCAATATCTCATCACATGTGGCTTATAGCGTAAGGTCATGTGCTCATGGTTGCCTACAGCGACCTTGGTTTGACACGCCCATTGCGGAGATACACGGAGAGCGTTAAAGGAAAAAAAGTTCTCAGCTGGAATTCGTAATTGTGACCGTATCTCATGAATTGCTTGACTTGCGTGTTAAGGTCATATTGATAGCAAGTCTCATGATTGTAAGATTCAATGGGCGGTCGCAATTGTGACTGGTCATAATTGTGGCTTCCAATGAGAGATCATAATTGCCTTGACTTCCAATAAGTCATAATTGTATTGACTTAAATAAGTCATAATTATGACTTAAACTAATCTTATTGACGATAAGTCATAATTATGACTTAATATTTCTATAATTATGACTGTGTTAGAGTCGCCAATTGTGACTTAAACTAGTCGTAATGTGACAAATAAGTTATAATTGTGACCAATAAGTCATAATTATGATTATATCTCATGGTGTAGCTTGCTGTAACTCTGGTACTTGACGCCAAACTGATCTTAATTTAATTTAATATGTCATCAACATGGCTTGGCGTAAAATTCATAATAATAACGGTTGCCTATATAGAACAGCGACGGTTTGACACATGCATTTACGGAGGCCACAGACAGGTATTGTAAAAATATAAATTGGCCTGAGGTCATAATTTATGTTTTAAATAAGTCTGGTATGACAGCCTAATCCTGTTCAATAGAATCATAATTATGACTTAGCTAATCATAATTATGAATTCATCTCATAATTGTATGTTCCAATATAGTGTGATTTTATAATCATGATTGTGACTTTTATATTAACTCATAATTGACATGAACTAAGTCATAATTTTACAATTTAATATATCATCAACATATGAGCAGCGTAAAGTCAAAATAACTTGGTTGCCTGTATACAGAGCAACGACAGGTGAACACACATGCATTGCCCGGAGATACACACCCACTTGGGAAGCGTTATAGAAATACCTATAAATTCTCAGCTGAAGTCATAATTATGTTTTAAATAGTCACCAATTATCATGGCTAAGTCATGATATGACTTAAAACAGTCATAATTATGACTTAAATGCCATGAATTCAATTAAGTCATAATTATGACAGCCATCTCATAATTACCAAACATATGTTAAGTCATGACTGTAACAACTATGTCATGTATTATGACTTAAATAAGTCATAATTATAACAACAAGTCTGTTGTGCTTGACCAATGATCATAATTATGACTTCAATAAATCAATTATGGCAAGCCAAGTCATAGTGTGTAATAACTCATAATTATGACTTATATGTTGGTGTAATTATGATATGTTAAGTCATAATTATGAAGCTTATGTGTTAGAAGTCATAATTGTGACTTCAATAAGTCTATAGTATGACTTCTGAGAATCATATTATGTATTGTATCTCATATTATGACTTATGTGTTAAGTCATAACTAACGACAATATCTCATAATTGAAGCTTACATATTGGGTCATGTTGATGACAAGCTGAAGTCATATTATGACTTCAATGAAGTCGTATGACGGCAAGAATCTGTAATCTTTCAGTTTACCTAGTATTGAACAACGACAGTAGGTTTGACGGTTGCATTACCCGGAGATACACGGAGGTCGTTAAAGGAAATGGTGAAAAAGTTGCAATCTGAAGGTCCTGTAATTATGACTTATTTTATAAATTATGACATATATGCATTACGAGAGATACATACGGAAGCGTTCAGAACAAAAAATTCTCAAGCTGAACTCATGCTGACTCAAATAAGTCATAATTATGACTACAATAAGTCATAGAGTATGACAATATCTCATAATTGACTTCTGTGTTAGAGTCATAACTGTAATGACTTAAGCTATGAAATTATGACTTCAATAGAGTCATCAAATATGACTTGAGTTGAATCATAATAACAGATTTACCTATTGAACAACGACGGACGGTTGCATTACGGAGATACACACGCAGGTCGTTAAAAGGGAAATGGTGAAAAATTCTGAAATCTGAAGTCTAATTGTGACTTGTTTGCTATTAGAACAGCATACAAATTTGACGGTTGCATACCGAGGATACGCAGATCGTTCCAGCGGAGATAGTGGAAAAATCGGCCTGAAGTCGCAGGCCATGACTTAATGTCTGATAATTATGACATATGTTCAGAGTCGCCAATTGCCAGCTCTCTCATATTGTGGCAAACTGAGAGTCATAATTTTAACTCATCATCACCATGGCTTGGCGTAAGTCCTGCTCAGCAACTTAGTTTGCCTACAACGACGGTTTGACACATGCATTTGCGAGATACACGGAAGCGATTAGAATAAATTCTCGCTGAAGTCATAGTGCGTGACTTAATGTCTCATAATTGTAACACACATGTTAATCATAGTATGACTTAAACTAAATCATGATATAATTCAATAAGTCATAATTATGACTTTAAATAGTTCATGTTATGACTTCAGCGGGGTCGTAATTACGCCTTGACTTAAATGATCTCAATTATGACCCAAAGCTGAAATCTGTAATGACAAATAAGTCCTCGTTATGACTTAATATTTTCACCATAATTATGACTTATATGTTAAGTCGCAATTGCCTTGACTTAAGCTAAGTCATAATGACTTAAATAAGTTATAATGCTCTTCATTGATCCCATAATTATGATTTAATCTCGCCAGTCTGTTTTATGTTAACTCTGGTATGACCTCAAACTTCAAGTCATAGTACAATTTAATATGTCATCACTTGTAAAAACTGGCATCAGTCATAATATTGCTTGGTTGCCTGTGACGGTTTGTTTCATGCATTTGCAGGAGATACAGGCAGAGTGTTATGAGGGAAATATAAAATTCTCCAGTTGAGTCATAATTGCACTGTTTTAAATAGTCTTAGCAGGTATGACTTAGCTAGAAATCGCAGTATGACTTCAACAAGTCCATAATTATGACAAAACTAATATATGACTTCAATAAATCATAATTGATTTTATATCATGTAACACCATGTTAACTCCATAATTATGAACTTGAACTAAGTCATAATTTTAATTTAATAATATCTCATCAGCATGTCAACAGCGTAAGTCAAATAATAACAGTTTCCTATGTGTGATTATATAACGACACATGCATTGCTGCGGAGATGCACACGGAGCGTTGTGCCAGGAGTATGAGTGCTCAGCTGAGGAAGTCATGGTATGTTTCAAATAAGTCATAGTCACTTAAGCTGGGTCATGATGTATTCAAACCGGTCCATAATTAACAGGCTTAAGCCAAGTTATAGTTCAATGAAGTCATATGACAATATCTCATAATTAGCGACATATGTTAGTCACTTAAGTATAACAAGCTATGTCATGGTGCCTTGACAAGTAGGTCATGAATTAGCAAGCTAAGTCATTATTGTGAGGCTTCGATAGGTCGTAATTGTGACTGATAAGTCTCATTACTTAAACGATGAGTCACTCAGTGTTACTTGTCTGTAATTATGACTTATGTTGAGTCGCAATTGACCATCATGTTCAAGTCATGGTTATGACATGTTCAGAATGTGGTGGGCTTCCAGCCAGGTCATAAGCATGACTGAGTCACTAATTATGACAATATCTCATAATTATGACTTCATATGTTAAGTCATAACTATGACAATATCTCATAATTATGACACATGTGCCGAGTCCTTGGTGGTGAACTGAAGATCATAATTATGACTTCAATAAGTCATGATTGTGACTTCAGCAAATTAATGTGTGGTTACCTATTGGACAACGACGGTTTGACGGTTGCGTGCGAATACGCGGTCGTTAAGGGAAATGGTGAAACAATTCTAATCTGAGAGTCATAATTATGACTTATTTTGCGCCGAACAACGCCGATTGCAGCGGATTTTACCGAGATGCACAGGAATCGGTCAGCAGGCAGTGAAAAAAAATCCCTCAGCTGATCATATGACAATATCTGATAATTATGACATATGTTAAGTCGTAATTGCCCAACCTAAATATCTCATAATAATATGACTTAAAACTAAGTGTAATTTTTAACTCTATCTCATCACCATGAGCAGCGTAGTCATAATAATATGGTTTGCCTGCAGCGACGGTTTTGACGCATGCATTGCGGAATACACACACCTGCGGAGGCGTTAAAGGAAATAAAAATTCTCAACTTGAGTCATGAATTGTGACTTAGTATCTCATAGTGTAACCCATGTTAAGTCTATGGGCCTTGACTTAAGCCTAAGTCATAGTGTAATTCAATAGTCCTCAGTGGGACACCAGCTAAAACAGTCCCTAATTGACTCTCATAATTATGAGCAAATAAGGTCATGTGACAATATCTCATAATTATGACCCATATGTGTGATCGCAGTTATGACTAAATAAGTCATAACTGTAGGCTGATATCTCATAATTGCAAGCATGTGATGTGCAAGTCCATAAGTGTGACAGCTAAGTCATGGTAACCTGACTAATAGGTCATAATTGCTGCTGACTTCGGCCAAGTCATGACTTAGCTTAAGTCATAATAATAGCAGTTTCGGTATAGAACAACGACGGTTTTGACAGTTTACGTACGGAATGCACGGAATCGTTAGGAAATGAATTGAAATAAGAAGTTCTCAGCTGGTCATAATTATACAATTAGCTAGTCATATTATAACTTCAATAAGTCTAGTGTAACTGAAACTAGAATATAATTTAACTTAATATCTCATCTCATGACTTAGCGTAAAGTCTGTAATAATATGGTTGCCGAAAGAACAACGACGGTTTTGACACATGCTTTTGCGCGAATACACGGAAGCGTTAAAGTGAAATAAAAAATTATCAGCTGAGTGTAATTGTTGTCATAATTACTGACTTAAATAAGTCTAATTATTATGACTGTGGGGTCATAATTATGACACCAATAAAATCATCATATGACTTCGGTAAAGTCCTTAATTACTGACTACGCGCTGAAGTCGCAATTATGAATACTAATAAGTCATGGTATTGTATAAGCCTGTCTGGTGCAACTTAATATCATCATCATGGCTTAACGTAGTCATAATAATAACTTATATTCAAAAGCGTCTGCGGCAAAACGCAGGGCATTAGCTACCTCTGCCTCAAGTGGTTTCTGCCGTGTTGTTGCTGACAATGGATCATAACACCCTTAACCATTGACGGCAGAGAGGAACCTATATCATGGCATGGGGCTCGTAATACAGCAACTCCGAGTCGTCAATCCATGCTCATCCCGAGACAATTCCAGCCTAAAGACACCCTTCAAGTCTGCCAATGCAATTTCCAGTGGGGACTGTGTGGTACGACAATCTGATCTATAAACACATTAAGGAGATGAGGGCGTGTGAAAGCGAACACCTAGATCTCCTTTGGAAGATTTCCTTTCCTCTCCAGGGGTGAGACAAGTATAGTCGAGGTTCATACTGCAATGACAGCACGCAGGACAACACAATGGGAAAGCATCATTCCACTTCCTCCCTATGATGTAAGATCTGGATCCTAGCACTGGGATGCATTTATTCAACCTAATGTTTGTGAATCCAGCAGTGTCTAAAGTACACAGTCCAGCCAATGGTGACATTCGACCAGCCCCTCTGGATGAAGTAGCTGATAATCAGTCAAGAAGTGGAGCCTCAACAACATCATCCTCCTTACTGGGTGCATTCCACTTTTACAGCAATATGTCTCTTTCCTCGAAGACATCAGGCACTTCCTTGAGGTCCAAGTGCTTCATCAACCCTGCTTGAGCTCATCTATGCTGGTAACACTGTCACCCATAACAGTGGAAAAGGCAAATGCAAGAGCAGTCAGAGGTCACTTTTGGTGGTTGATGCTCTAAGCCGCAATCCTTGTGAAGAAGATGACCGCACAGAAAAAATTTTAACAGGTAGTTGACAATGTGCTCTAGAAGTTTGATGAGGGTTTTAGTATTGACTCACATGTGTCATGTACCACTTGATCATGTATGGTGCTTCCTGGCACTTGCTGATCTTTTCCCAGAAAAGCAAAACTTGAGGTATCAGTACACCAGCTTGAAAGCTTTGGCTGCAGTATATGGCCGCGCTTGATATACTGAGATCTACCTAAGGAAACAACGCTAGCAACTTCATACTATGCCTGTAAGTCCCTGAAAAAGTATGCTTCCTTACTTTGCAGCAAGTGGGCTGCTGAGTTACACCAAGTCGGTGCATTTGTTCCTTACAGAGCATACTGAATCTAGAAAGGAAAAGTCACCCTCTAGTATTTTCTGAGTTTATGAATGTAGAACATATTTTGTCAGACAAGTGATCAATTCTGGGGTGCCTTAGCAACTGATCTAGTCATTGAGCGAGTTTTGATAGGGTCCCTAAAGAGCAAGGTGGAATCACACATGGACGGGGGATGGATAGGGCACAGCGGACAAGGTGGCTCACTGACTTGATGCCTGATTATGCTCAGATGGGAAACAGAGATACGGAGAGCTGAGTAGCTACAACAATGCAACAAGCCAAATCAGTGTGGTACAATGAGGCGAGATATGGCAGATGCAGCGATGTTCTTGAGTGCCACCGAAAGCAATAACCCATTTGAAAAAGAGTGACTATCTCTATGACACCATCATCAGGCATCCTGTCAAGTGTGTCCAACGTCTTATGGCTGAACATATAGGCAAGTCTATCATTACCAGCATGGAAGGTGAACAGGTTACAAAGTATGTCTTCAGGAAAAAGAATCCAAGTGAAAGTAATGGAGAGCAAGGTGGTTTCACAGTGGAGAGGTAGTGGCTGTCGATCCCCCAGCTGTACTTTTCCAGCAGCTTCTTATGGTTGCACCAGCAACAGTGATGTGTGACCTGAATGAAGTTTTCAAATATGAGGCTGTGTGTCCACCATCACTTTTCACAAAAGGGCCTGCTGAACTCTGCCAGGAAACCCAAACTTTACGGATGCCATTATGCGAAACGCTGTGAAGGTGACTTAGGGGCCCAGTTCCTGAAGTGAGTGCGTGATGTTCTAGATGGTACTGGCTCCCTTCTTCAACGTTTGCCATGGACACAGGGACAAACATACCGTCAGATAATCAGTACATACGTCAGAATGGTGAAACCATATGTCCAGCCCTATATTAGTTTTGATGGGTACCTGCAAGAAGCCACCAAGACAGTAACTCATCAACATGAGGTCAATCTTTAATAAAGTCAGAACGGGCCTTGATCACCGCTCAAAATGGACAAAAGGTGTTCACACAGAACAAATCGAATTAAACGAGGCATTTATTAATTTGCTATCTGATGAGATGGGGAACAGGAACATCCACCACGTTCCATTATGAAGAAGATGATGCCGATCTACTTATTGTCCAGGTAGCTGTCAATATGGCCAAGTGCAAGACAACGTTCGTTATTGCAGAAGGATACTGAATCCTTGTTCTTCTCACCTTACCATCATAAGCCCGTGCTAACTTTTGTTCATGAAGTCGGAAAAAGCGCAATCAAAGAGACCACTGTGGGACATCCAGGCAACATATTGCAACTTTGGGAAATAACTTGTATACTTTTGTTATCTGCCATTTCTTCATGCACTATGTGGATGCGATACCACGTCTGCACTGCATACAGGATCAGCAAAGAGCAGTGTGTTAGGTCCTGAAGAAATCCGTCCGAGCTGGTCCCAAATTGGCGAATGTTTCATGTCCCAAGTTCAGCTTCGCCACGACGAAGTCAGAGATACAGGGCCAGGCATTGACATGTATGTATGGTGGATGCAACACAACGTTAAATAGTCTGAGGAAAAAGTTGTTTGTTGATAAAGGTAGCAGAAGAGCCTCAAGAGTGTCGCCATCAAACGACTACCCCCAGCAGATGATGCTGCAAAGTACCACTCATACAGGGTATACTTGCAGACCCAAGTGTGGACAACGAGTAGCGCTGCAACCTGATGACTGGGATGGAAAACCCAGTGTGAACGTTTGCTACCCGAAAATGGACAACAATCCAGCCCCAGACGCAATATTGAAAATAATACGCTGTAAATGTATGGAGTATTGTGACACCATGATATGTTCCTGCAAGAAAAATGGGTTGTTTTTCACCGACTGGTGTGAAAATGTCAAAGGACTTTGCACTAACATTCCATTGGACGAACGGTTATTAATGCAAATGTTTATCCAAAAAGGTAAAATTATGAAAGAATATTTGTGTGCTATGTTTATGTAGATGGCGTGCGACGTTTTTGATTATATTGAATGCCGTCGATATAGTTCATTCGGACAGGATGGAATCATTCAAACCATAGTATACAATAATTGTTAATTAAACTATGATGATATGCCATGTAATAATGCATATCAATGGAAAACACATTTACGTATTTTTGGCACATTGACCTTTGACCTAGGTGTTTAGAGGTCATTTGAGTATATAAATATGTTTTAGATTCACAAGGTCAGGTTTCTATTCACTTCTAATACACTTTTGTCCTGAAAATGAATGTTTTAGAGATAATTGACCTCGAATTTGAAAATTACCGCCTAATTTGAATATGCAAATTGGTCACTTCTGGATCAAAACTCTTGTCCCATTTGGATATGTCATAAATAACCACCTAATAAACAAGAATCAACAATAAAACAAACTTTTGCAATTTGTGCTGACTGATAAGTTTAAATCTGGTCCTCTATTGGTTTGACTACAGAACAACGACGTTTGACACATGCATTACGGAGATACACACGGAAGCCTTAACGAAACAAAATTCTCAGCTGAAGTCATAATTATGACTTAAATAAGTCATAGTATGACAGCTAAGTCATCATTATGACTTAAATAAGTCATAATTATGAACAATATCTCTATTTATGACTTATATGTTAAGTCATAATTTATACTTATGATTAAAATCATGACATATGTTAGAGTCATAATTGACTTCAATGAAGTCAAATGATGATTCAAAGTCATAATTTGACAATATCTCATAATTATGACTTATATGTTAAGTCATAACTTGACAATATCTCATAATTATGACTTACATGTTAAGTCATGATGATGACAAGCTAAGTCATAATTATGACTTCAATGTCATAATTTGACTTAACTAAGTCATAATAATAGTTTACCTATTGAACAACGACGGTTTGACGGTTGCATTACGAAGATACACGGGTCGTTAAAGAAATGGTGTAAAAATTCTAATCTGAAGTCATAATTTTGACTTATTTTGCATTATGACTATGCATTGCGGAGATACATACGGAAGCGTTCAGGAAACAAAATTCTCAGCTGAACTCATAATTATGACTCAAATAAGTCATATTATGACTACAACTAGTCATAATTATGACTTAATATCTCATAATTATGACTCTATGTTAAGTCATAACTATGACTTAAGCTAAGTCATAATTATGACTTCAATAAGTCATAATATGACTTAGGTTAAATCATAATAACTAGTTTACCTATTGAACAACGACGGTTTGACAGTTGCGTACAGGAGATACACACAGGTCGTTAAAGAAATGGTGAAAAATTCTAATCTGAAGTCATAATTATGACTTATTTTGCCATATAGAACAACGCCGATTTGACGGTTGCACTACCAGATACACGGAATCGTTCAACGGAAATAGTGAAAAAAATCCTGACCTGAAGTCATAATTATGACTTAATATCTGATAATTATGACTTATATGTTAAGTCATAATGTGACTAAATATCTCATATTATGACTTAAACTAAGTCATAATTTAACTCAATATCTCATCACCATGCAGCGTAAGTCATAATAATAACGGATTTGCCTACAGCGACGGTTTGACACATGCATTGCGGAGATACACACGGAAGCGTTAAGGAAATAAAAATTCTCAGCTGAAGTCATAATTATGACTAATATCTTATAATTATGACTTACATGTTAAGTCATAATTTGACAACTAAATCATAATTATGAATTCAATAAGTCATAATTATGACTTTAATAAGTCATAATTATGACCCAAAAATCTTTTAAAAAAATTCTTTTATGACAATAATCATTGACAAATAAGTCTATTGACAATATTTCTAATTATGACTTTTTGGGGCATTTGTAAAAAAGCTT